>CM052700.1:71929232-72022922 GCA_028551405.1 Uromys caudimaculatus
CTTTTGCTATCCTGGGTTTTTTGTTGTTCCAAATGAATTTGAGAATTGCTCTTTCTAAGTCTATGAAGAATTGAGTTGGAATTTTGATGGGGATTGCATTGAATTTGTAGATTGCTTTTGGCAGGATGGCCATTTTTACTATATTAATCCTTCCAATCCATGAGCATGGCAGATCTTTCCACCTTCTGAGGTCTTCTTCCCATCTATTTTCATGAGTGAAAGTTAAACATGAGTCTGTTGAAAATAGAGGCAGACATGGTTCAGTCTCTTGTAGTCTACTGCTTTCCTGTTAGAGAGTGTTGAGTTAGCACTAGCTAATGCTACCAGCCACACTGTGTAAGCCACTTTCTTGCTTTTTGTAGGGTGTAGTTTCTCTCCTTGTGTTGGTATTTTCCATTTATTATCTTTTGTAGGGCTGGATTTGTGGAACAATATTGTGTAAATTTGGTTTTGTTGTAGAATATCTTAGTTTCTACATCTATGACAATGAGAGTTTTGCTGGGCATAGTAGCCTTGGCTGAATTTGTGTTCTCTTAGAATCTGTATAACATCTACCCAGGATCTCCTGACTTTTAGAGTCTCTGGTGAGAAGTCTATAGTAATTCTGACAGGTCTTCCTTTATATGTTACTTGATCATTTTTCTTTACTGTTTTTATTATTCTGGTCTTCAATAACAACAAAAATAACAGGAAACTCACATACACATGGAAGCTGAACAATGCTCTACTCAATGATAACATGGTCAAGGAAGAAATAAAGAAAGAAATAAAGGCTGTTTAGAATTTAATGAAAATGGATGCACATCATACCAAATCTTATGGGACACAATGAAAGCAGTGCTAAGAGGAAAACTCATAGCTATGCATGCCTACAAAAAGAAAGTGGAGAGAGCATACACTAGCAGCTTGACAACACACCCGAAAGCTCTACAACAAAAAGAAGCAAATACACCCAAGAGGAGTACACTGCAGGAAATAATCAAACTCAGGGCTGAAATCAACCAAGTAGAAAAAAAAAAAAAGAACTATACAAAGAATCAACAGACTCAAAAGCTGGTTCTTTGAGAATATCAACAAGATAGATAAACCATTAGCCAGACTAACCAAAGGGCACAGAAACAATATCCAAATTAACAAAATCAGAACTGAAAAGGGAGACATAACAACAGAAACAAAGGAAATTCAAAAAAATCATCAGATCCTAGTACCAAAGTCTGTACTCAAAAAACCTGAAAAATCTGGATGAAATGGACAATTTTCTAGACAGATACCAGGTGCCAAAGTTAAGTCAGGATCAGATAAAACATCTAAACTCTCCCATAACCACTAAAGAAATAGCAGCAGTCATTAAAAATCTCCCAAGCAAAAACAAACAAACAAACAAACAAACAAACAAACAAACCCAGGACCAGATGGTTTTATTGCGAAATCCTATCAGACCTTCAGAGAAGACCTAATACTAATTCTCTTCAAAACCATTTCACAAAATTGAAACAGAAGGAACACTACCCAATTTGTGCTATGAGTCCACAATTATGCTTATACCGAAACCACACAAAGACCCAACATAGAAAGATAACCTCAGAGAAATTTCCCTTATAAATATCAAGGCAAGAATATTCAGTAAAATTCTCACAAATCAAAACTGAGAACACATCAAAACAATCATCCATCATGATCAAGTATGCTTCATCCCAGGGATGCAGAGATGGAACAATTTACAGAAATCTAACAATGTAATCCACTATATAAACAAACTCATAGAAAAAACATCACATGACCATCTCATTAGATGCTTAGAAAGGATTTGATAAAATTCAACACCCCTTCATGATAAAAGTCTTGGAAAGATCAAGAAATCAAGGCCTATAACTAAACATAGTAAAAGGGATATACATCATACCTGTAGCCAACATCAAACTAAATGGAGAGAAACTTGAAGCATTCCCACTAAATTCAGGGACAAGACAAGGCTGCTCACTCTCTCCCTGTCTATTCAATATAGTACTTGATGTCCTAGCCAGAGCAATTAAACAACAAAAGGAGGTCAACGGGATACAAATTGTAAAGGAAAATGTCAAAATATCACTATTTGCAGATGATATGATAGTATAGTTAAGTGACCCCAAAAATTCTACAAGAAAATTACTTAACCTGACAAACAACTTCAGAAAAGTGGCTGGATATAAAATTAACTCAAACAAATCGGTAGCCATCCTCTATTCAAAGGATAAACAGGCTGAGATAGAAATTAGGGAAATGACACCCTTCACAATTGTCAAAAATAATATAAAATACCTTGTCGTGACTCTAACCACGCAAGTGAAAGATATGTATGACAAGTACTTCAAGATCTCACAAGATGGAACCATCATCCATGCTCATCAATTGGCAGGATTAATATGGTAAAAATGGCCATCTTGTCGAAAGCAATCTACTCATTCAATGCAATTCCCATCAAAATTCCAACTCAGTTCTTCATACAGTTAGAAAGAGCAATATGCAAATTCATTTGGAAAAACAAAAAACCCAGGATGGTGAAAAATACTCTCAACAATAAAAGAACTTCCCTGATCTCAAGCTGTATTACAGAGCAATAGTAATAAAAACTGAATGGTACTGGTTCAGGCAGGTAGATCAATGGAATAGACTTGAAGATCCAGAAATGAACCCACACACCTATGATCATTTGATCTTTAATGAAGAGCTAAAACCATCCAGTGGAAAAAAAAAGACAACCCTTGCAACAAATGGTACTGGGTCCACTGGTGATCAACATGTAGAGGAATGTAAATCATTCCATTCTTATTTCTTTGTACAAAGCTCAAGTTGGAGTGGATCAAAGACCTTCACATAAAACCAGATGCACTGTAACTAATAGAAAAGAAAGTGTGGACAAACCTCAAACACACTGCACAGGGGAAATTTTCCTGAACAGAACTCAGTGGCTTATACTCTAAGGTCAAGAATTGACAAATGGGACCTCATAAAATTGAAAAGCTTCTGTAAGGTAAAGGACACTGTCAATAGGACAAATGGCAACCAACAGATTGGGAGATCTTTACTAATCCTACACTTGAAATAGGGCTAATATCCAATATATACAAAGAACTCAAGAAGATAGACTCAAGAGAAACAAATAACACTACTAAAAATGGGTCACAGAGCTAAACAAAACATTCTCAATTGATGAATATCAAATGGCTGAGAAGCAACTAAAGAAATGTCCTACAGCCTTAGCCATCATTCAAATGCAGATCAAAACAACTCTGAGATTTCACGTCATAGCAGTCAGAATGGCTAAGATCACAAACTCAGGTGACAGCAGATGCTGGTGAGGATGTGGGGAAAGAGGAATACTCCTCTTTTGTTGGTGAGATTGCAAACTGGTACAATCCCTCTGGAAATTAATCTGGCAGTTCCTCAGAAAATTGGACATAGTACTACCTGAGGACCCAGCTATACCACTCCTGTGCATATACCCAAAAGATGCTCCAACATATAACAAGGACACTTGCTCCACTATGTTCCTAGCATCCTTATTTATAATGGCCAGAAACTGGAAAGAATCTAGGTGTTCTTCAAAAGAGGAATGGATACAGAAAAGGTGGTACATTTACACAATAAAGTATTACTCAGCTATTAAAAACAACGACTTCATGAAATGAAGTACAGACAAATGGATGTAATTAGAAAATATCATCCTGAGTGAGGTAACCTAGTCACAAAAGAACACACATGTTATGCACCCACTCGTGAGTTGATGTTAGCTCAAAAGCATGGGATGCCCTAGATTCAATTCACAGACCATGTGAAGCTGGAGGAGAAGGAAGACCAAAGGGTTGAAGTTTCAGTCCATCTTAGACAGGGAAACAAAATACTCCCAGGAGGTAGAGAGTGGCAGGGACTTGGGAGGAAGAAAGGAGGGGGAGGGGAAGGAGTTGCAGGATCAGGAATGAGAAGAGACTGGATACTATATAGAGGGTCAGAAATTTGAGCAGAAGTGTGATGTAATGGGGATGGGGATCTGGGGGTAGCCACCCTCAAATTCCAGATGCCAGGAAAGCAAGAGGCTTTCAGGCCAAACAGGAATGATATTAGCTGAAATGCCCAACAAAAAGAAGGGAGAACCTGTAGAGACCATATCCAGAGGATAGGCAAGGCCCCTGGAAGGAGGATGGGGCCACCCACTCGTCCCCAAATTATTAACCCAGAATTGCTCCTGTCTAAAGGAAATATGGAGACAAAGTGTGGAACAGAGTCTAAAGGAAAGGCCATCCAGAGACTGTTTCACCTGGGAATCCATCGCATATACAGACACCAAACCCAGACACTATTGTGGATGCTAACAAGTGCTTGCTGACAGGAGCCTGATATAGCTGTCTTCTGAGAGGCTCTGCCAGAGCCTGACAAATACAGAGGCAGATGCTTACAGCCAACCATTGGACTGAGTGTGCAGTCCCCAATGGAGGAGTTAGAGAAAGGACTGAAGGAGCTGAAGGGCTTTGCAATCCCATAGGGAGAACAACAATATCAACCAACCAGATTCCCAGAACTTCCAGGGACTAAACCACCAACCAAAGAGTACACATGGAGGGACTCATGGATCCAGCCACATATGCAGCAGAAGGTCACCTTTGTTGGGCATCAATGGGAGGAGAGGCACTTGGTCCTGTGAATGCTAGATGCCCTAGTGTAGGGGAATGCCAGGACTGGGAGGAGGGAGTGGGCAGGTGGTTGGGGAACACCTTCATAGAAGCAGGTGGAGGAGAGATGGGGATAGGGAGTTTGAGGAGGGATAACCAGGAAAGGGTATAACATTTGCAATATAAATAAATAAAAAATTGAATGAAAAAGAAGAAGAAGAAGAAGAAGAAGAAGAAGAAGAAGAAGAAGAAGAAGAAGAAGAAGAAGAAGAAGAAGAAGAAGAAGAAGTTGTTGTTGTTGTTGAAGTTGTTGTGAGCTCTCCTCCTTTTCTAATTTACAGGCTCAATTTGGCCCCTATACCCACCAATCAATAACTCTAAATTGCTACTTAGTGGTGTAAAGACAAAACAAAACAAGCCTAAAGCCTTCTGCTACTTGCTCTTTGATCCTGATTCCCCATTCCTGCCAAGCTTTCTGCCCTGCCCCTCCCTATCTCACTCCCTGTCACTGCTACAGGACTAGCCTCAGCTCTCTACTTTTTGCCTTGTTCTCTCACCCCCTGCTTGACCCAACTCCATAGCAGTCAAGCCAGGTGGCTGGAGCTCAGGCAGCAAGAACACCTTAAATGTCATGCCTCAGCTGCCCTGTGGCAAGGCGCATGTTCTCTAGCCCCATGACTCTTCTGTCTCTCCACTCTTTCTCATCCCATGGGGGCTCTCTAGAGGGCCCTGTACCATCCTTCATCCCATAGCACACAGGCACTTTCTCACTCCCACACTTTCCTTCAGCCTAGAGTGCACTTGCTCTCATCCTCCCCCCATGGTGCATAAGGCATGATACAGTGGAGCTGAGTTGTGGATCAGAGGTAGAGAGAACCCTCTTCCAAGCTTCTGTCAGCTACATATCTCAGTGGTTAGTCTTATTCTGGTTTCTTCCCATTCTGGTCCACACCAACTCTAAGCTCTAAGCCCCAAATCAGGTGTGGCAGGAAAAGAGATCCTAAAGACATTTCTTTTGTCACTGTCATTAAGTCACAGTGTATTCTCTTTGTTTGCTAGATATGACAAAGACAATTAAACAAACACAGATTGTCTTATTCGTATATGCTTAATAGATACAGGCTGACTCTGCCCAAGATACATTGGAGACCACAGAGACCTAGAAACTGTTTAGGTTGTGGACTATATAGGCAAACCTCTGTCATTTTAATTAATATATGACTCCTAGAGTATAATTTATTCTTCCCAGATATCTGACTACATTGCTAGCTAAGGTAACTAAAGCTTGACAGCTAGAAAATAGATCTAGCTCCTTATCCCAAGATAACCTACCACTATATTAGCACATTAGTCAATTTGTTAACTAGTTAAGGCTAGCAGATCTCTTATCAAAAAGACAGACAGGTTTGTCTTGCTCACAACCTTCATGATAAATGATATACAAGTTTAGATGTAAGCTTTCACAGATGTAACCTTCTGTTACTTCCTTATCTAAACTCAGTTTCCAGTGGCTAAATGCTTTATATGTCCTCTCCTTGGTATGCCACTGTCCTAATATTAACCAATAGAGTTCTTATAAATTAGCCTAACCCAAATACAGCATTCTACTATAAGATCCAACTGTTATAATGCCAAGTTCAACATTTATTTCCTTTGGTTGTCCGTTAACTATAGACTTAAGGTGTTTCTCATTCTATATCTATATGATCTACTATCATATATACAAGGTCAAGGTTTTGAATTAGCTTTACTTGCCTTTTAAATGTAAACTTAAAATTGTTTCTCATTATGCTAAATTTACATATATACATTCAGTCTCCTAGATAGAAGGAAAAAGCCCTTCTTGTTTCTGCTCCAAGAAAGGTTTTTATCTTCCCTAAGTTCACCTTAGAGACTGTACATGCTGTTAAGAAACTCATCTCATTTATAAACTTATCAGTTCCAGGAAATTCACCCAGGTCTATCTCTCGTGGACCAAACAGACTCCATCTGGATAAGTACATCTGTCAATCAATAGCTTAATTTCCTCTTACTACCTATTTCAGAGGTTGATATTCTCTCTCCCTCTTTCTCTTTCTCTCTCTCTCTCTCTCTCTCTCTCTCTCTCTCTCTCTCTCTCTCTCTCTCTCTCTCTCTGTGTGTGTGTGTGTATTTCACCATCTTGCCAATTCCAGGCATTTACTCAAAGAGTACACATGGTGAGACCCATGGCTCTGGTATGGTATGTGGCAGAGGATGGGCTTGTAAGACATCAGTGGGAGCAGCAGCCCTCGGTCCTGTGGGGGTTCGATGCTACAGTGTAGGGGAATGCCAGGACAGAGTGGGAGGGTGGGTGGGAGAGCACCCTCATAGAGGCAGGGGTATGGGGGATAGGATAGGGATTTTCTGGAGGTGAGAGCTGGGAAGGGGATAACATTTGAAATGTAAATAAAGAAAATATCCAAGAAGAAGAAGAAAAAGAAGAAGAAGAAGAAGAAGAAGAAGAAGAAGAAGAAGAAGAAGAAGAAGAAGAAGAAGAAGAAGAAGAAGGAAGAGGAGGAGGAGGAGGAGGAGGAGGAGGAGGAGGGAAAGAAAGAAAGAAAGAAAGAAAGAAAGAAAGAAAGAAAGAAAGAAAGAAAGAAAGAAAGAAAGAAAGAAAGATCTACATACATGACAGGTCCAGAGAAGCAACCCAGAGAAGATCCATTCTGCTCTCACAGACAGATGCTTCTATTGCATCTGCTTCTTCCTATCCACAGAGGTTCCTGGAGAGCAAGGAAACAACCAGCTCTCCTAAGACTGAACCAACATCCTCATACTCATTTTCTTAGGTTTCCCAGAGATACATCAAGAAGTCAGCAAGAAGTAGCTAAAGATCACGACGACCATATATTTGCTTAAACATCACCTCTTCCTAGTTTTTTTTTTTTTTTAATTAAACCAAAATGGTGGAATGTAAGCATTCTTTCTAGGTTCCACACCTCAGTTACCTGGCAACAGCCTGTTATGCCTGACTTACTATAAAAAGCATTGTTCGCCCTCCTCCTTTCTCTCTTACTCTCTTCTCTCCCTGACTCCTTTCTCCACTTCCCACTCCGCCTCTCTCTCCATGTGTCCCTGACCAGCCTCTCCTCCTCCTTGCCTTTGTCTTCCTTATTCTCTCTCTCTCTCTCTCTCTCTCTCTCTCTCTCTCTCTCTCTCTCTCTCTCCCTCTCTCTCCCTCTCTCTTTCCTTATTTTTCAATGCTCTCCCTATGCCCTAAAAAAAAACAGTTGTATAGCTAATACTTCAGGGGGAAGGCGATGTCTCAGCATGTGTTTGCTGACATACCCCTCCCACCTTACCATACCTGGCTCTACCAAACATATCCTCCTTTTTCCTTTTTATAAAACAAAACTAGAAGACAAAATAGGAAAGATACAACTTAGGGACCCCCTGTCTATTTTTCACTGAACTGGAGAAAAGTTGCCTCTCATGTGATTGTTGGTATTGTACTTCTGTTCCATACCAAGTATTACAGAAAAAGGGGCAAAGAAGACAGGCAGACATCAATAATTTTGCCAAACAATAATGAAAAGTGCCTGTGAGTTTCCTTGCACTTCTGAGATTGCCATGATAGATGACCCTGTTCCAAATGGGATACTATAGAGGAAAGAATGCACTGAATCTGAATCTAGAGGTATTCAAAACACCAGTTGCTATTAAGTTCTTTTTGTAGAAAAATGTGCATCACAGTTCTAGCCTGGGATAACTGCACATGCTAGTACAGGCTGAAATATTGAGGCAAGCCAGTTTTACATCTGGAACCACTCCTTAAAAGCTGCTGGTTGGTGATTTACATGAAGCAGAGACCAGTCTTCAGCCATAGGACTTCTTCATGGGCTGGTCACACTCTGAAAGGAATCAGTTACAGTTATGATACAGCATTAGCATGAGGTCTTTTCAGTTGCTTGGGTTCCTGCTGTTCGGCCTCCCTGTTCAATCAAGGAAACATGTGAATTTTTTATTCATTACTGTTAGGGATGCCTGCTATCTCAAATAATATCTGATTTAACATGTTTAATTCTGTGGGTATTTGATTTATATCATTAATGGCAGTTTATAAATGCGACATCCAGATATGCTAGACTCTAACGTTCTTACCTATAAATCTAGAAGACAAAGTCAGCATTGCTTGTTGGTCAGCTTACTATCAGTAGAAAGCAAGAAAGTCTCATAAGCTCCTGATTCATGATATACTCAGCTTGAAAGATTGGGTTCCTTCAAAGTTTACTATCAGTGGACAGGTTGCACTTCCGCAGTCCCAAAGCCTAGAATCTGAAGTTGGAACTTATGACTGTCTGCACTATGGGAGTAAATCTCCATCAGTGGGGCAAATCATAGCATAAACCATTCAGAGACATAGGAAGAAGGTAAACTGCTGCAGTTGCTCCTGGACTGCTGTAGCCTACATTGGTTGCAAACATTTTAGGATACAACCTGACTTAAGAGGATACTATAAAGTTGTAGCATAAGCAACAACACAACTCTGTGTTCTTGTCTTCTGCTTTAGTAGCACAGAAATCAATATCCTATTCAATGTTGTATGAGCACATAGGTCACTGCACATTAGACCTTTTTGTATTGGATCATCATTTGGGCACATACAGCAAAATTAAGGCACTTTGAACATGAGAAATAGGGACTCTCTAAACTTAGAATTATATAATCTACATTATATCATTATATATTCATTAACTGGCTTGAACAATGTATTATCAGATGGTCAGAAAAGTCTGTGCTATATGTTAGTAAGATTCTGCTTATTCCCTTGAAGACAGTGCTTATCTGTAAATAAAAACCTGAAATGATTGAGAATGTGCTCAAAAACTTGTCCCCAAAACCCAATAGAATGATAGTGGTGATTTTATAGTTCTTACATATATCCATGCATCTGCTTTAGCAGCTACTAACATTGCATTCTCTCACTTTGATTCTCAAATCTCATTAAAACAGCACAATTTATTGGCCAAGAGTAGTATATAAGTCAAAAGATTTTAATCTATATATCCAGTCAGCCTCTTAGAAATAAAATTTACCCTCTTCTTCTTAGATTATTTGAGTATATTTGCATAGTAAAGATAATAATAATTTTTTTCTTTTTTCTTTTTTCATATACATTTCAAAAGCTTTCCCCTTCCCAGATCTCCCCTTTGGAAGCCCCTTATCCCATTCCCCCTCCCCCTGCTTCTATGAATATATTCTTTCACCCACTCACCCTCTCCAGTCTTCCCTCCCTAGAATTCCCCTACACTGGGACATCTAACACTCTCAGACCCAAGGGCCTCTCCTCCACTGATGGCCAACAAGGCCCTCCTCTGCCACACACGTGGCCAGCACCATGGGTACCTCCATATGCATACTTTGGTTGGTGGTCAAATCTCTGGGAGCACCAGGGGGCCTGACCAGTTGACACTGATGCTCCCTCCCTATGGGGCTGCAAGCTCCCTCAACTCCTACAGCCCTTCTCCAACTCCTCCATCTGGGACCCCATGCTCAGTACAACAGTTGCTGTGAATTGAATCATGGGTGTTCTGAACTTTTAGGCTAATATCCACTTATCAGTGGCTACATACCATGTTTGTTCTTTTGTGACTGAGTTACCTCACTTAGCATGATATTTTCAAGTTCCATCTATTTGCCTGCGAATTTCATGAAGTCATTGTTTTTAATAGTATTCCATTGTGTAAATGTACCACATTTTCTGTAATCATTCCTCTGTTGAGAGACATCTGGGTTGTTTCCAGCTTCAGGCTATTATAAATGAGGCTGTTCTGAACACAGTGGAGCATGTATCCTTATTACACATTGGAGTGTCTTCTGAGTATATGCCGAGGAGTGGTATAGCTGGGTCTCCAAGTAGTATTATGTTCATTTTTCTGAGGGTCCACCAAACTGGTTTCCAGAGTGGTTGTACCAGCTTTCAATCCCACCAGCAATGGAGGAGGTTTCCTCTTCTTCCAGATCCTCACCAGTATGTGCTGTTACCTAAGTTTTAGATCTTAGCCATTCTGACTGGTGTGAGGTGAAATCTCAGGGTGGATTTGATTTGCATTTCGCTGATGGCTAAGGATGTTGAACACTTCTTTAGGTGCTTCTCAGCCCTAGGAATTTCCTCAATTGAGAATTCTCTGTTTAGCTCTTTTTCCCATTTTTTTGATAGGGTTAATTTGTTCTCTGGAGTCTAACTTCTTAAGTTCTTTGAATATATTGTATATTAGCCATGTATCAGATGTAGTATTGGTAAAGATCTTTTCCCAATCTGTTGGTTGCCATTTTGTCCTATTGACAGTGTCCTTTGCCTTACAGAAGCTTTGCAATTACATGAGGTCCCATTTGTTGATTATTGATCTTAGAGCATAAGCCATTGGTGTTCTGTTCAGAAACATTTCCCCTGTGCCCATGTTTTCGAGACTTTTGCCCCACATTCTCTTTTATTAGATTCAGTGTATCTGGTTTTATGTGGAGGTCCTTGATCCACATGTACTTGAGCTTTGTACAGGGATATAGGAATGGATCAATTTGCATTCTTCTACAAGTTGGCCGCCAGTTGAGCCAGCACCATTTGTTGAAAATGCTGTCTTTTTTCCACTGGATGGTTTTAGCTTCTTTGTCAAAATTAATTGACCATAAGTTTGTGGGTTCATTTTTGTGTCTTCAGTTCCATTCTATTGATCTACCTGCCTCTCACTGTAATAATACCATGCAATTTTTATCACTACTACTCTATAGTACAGCTTGAGATAAGAGATGCTGATTCCCCAAGAAGTTCTTTTATTGTTGAGAATATTTTTGTTATCATGAGTTCTTTGTTATTTCAAAAGAATTTGAGAACTGCTTTTTCTAAGTCTATGAAGAATTGAGTTGGGATTTTGATGGGGATTGCATTGAATCTGTAGATTGCTCTCAGCAAGATGGCCATTTTTAATATATTAATCCTGCCAATCCATGATAATGGGAGATCTTTCCATCTTCTGAGTTTTCTTCAATTTCTTTGTTCAGAGACTTGAAGTTATTGTCATACAGATCTTTCACTTGCTTGGTTAGAGTCACAACAAGATACTTTATATTGTTTGTGACTATTGTGAAGGGTGTAATTTCCTTAATTTCTTTCTCAGCCTGTTTATCCTTTGAGTATAGGAAGACTACTGATTTGTTTGAGTTAATTATACATCCAGCCACTTTGCTGAAATTGTTGATCAGTGGTAGAAGTTCTCTGGTGGAGTTTTTCAGGTCACTTAAGTATACCATCATATCATCTTCAAATAGTGATATTTTGATTTCTTACTTTCCAATTTGTATCACTTTGACCTCCTTTTGCTGTCTAATTGCTCCAGCTAGAACTTCAAAAACTATATTGAATACATAGGGAGAGAGTGGAAAGCCTTGTCTAGTTCTTGATTTTAGTGGGAAAGTTTCAAGTTTCTCTCGATTTAGTTTGATGTTGGCTACTAGCTTTCTGTATATTGCTTTTAGTATATTTAGATATGGGCCTTAAATTCCTGATCTTTCTAAGACTTTTATCATGAAGAGATGTTGAATTTTGTTAAATGCTTTTTCAGCATCTAATGAAATGACCATGTGTGTGTTTTTTTTTTCCTTTGAGTTTGTTTATGTAGTGGATTACATTGTTTTATTTCCAGGTATTGAACCATCCCTGCATCCCTGGGATGAAGTCTATTGATCCTGATGAATGATCATTTTGATGTGTTCTTGGATTCGATTTGTGAGAATTTTTTTGAGTAATTTTCCATTGATATTCATAAGGGACATTGGTCTGAAGTTTTCTTTCTTAGTTGGGTCTTTGTGAGATTTTGGTATCAGTGTAACTGTGACCTCATAGAATGAATTGGGTAGTGCTCCTTTTGCTTCTATTTTGTGGAATATTTTGAGGAGTATTGGTATTATGTCTTCTTTCTAAGTCCGATAGAATTCTTCACTTAACCCATCTGGTCCTGGGCTTTTTTTGGTTGGGAGAATTTTAATGACTGCTTCTATTTATTCAGGGGTTATGAGACTGTTTAAGATGTTTTATCTGATCCTTCCTTAACTTTGCTATTTTGTATCTGTTTAGAAAATTGCCCATTTCATCCAGATTATTCAATTTTGTTGGGTATAGGCTTTTATAGTAGGATCTGATGATATTTTTGAATTTCGTTGGTTTCTCTTGTTATGTCTAATTTTTCATTTCTGATTTTGTTAATTTGGATACTGCCTCTGTGCCCTCTTGTTATTCTGGCTAAGGGTATATCTGTCTTGTTGATTTTCTCAAAGAACCAGCTCCTGGTTTTGTTGATTCTTTGTATAGTTATTTTTTTCCACTTGGTTGATTTCAGCCCTGAGTTTGATTATTTCTTGCCTTTTACTCCTCTTAAGTGTATTAGCTTCTTTTTTCCTAGATCTTTCAGGTGTGCTGTTAAGCTGCTAGTGTATGCTTTCTCCAGTTTCTTTTTGGAGGCACTCAGAGATATGAGTTTTCCTCTTAACCCTGCCTTTGTTGTGTCCCACAAGTTTGAGTATGTTGTACTTTCATTTTCATTAAATTATAGGATGTTTTAAATTTCTTTATTTCTTCCTTGACCAAGTTATACTTGACTAGAGCATTGTTCAGCTTCCATGTGTATATGGGCTTTCTGTTCTTTTTGTTGCCATTGAAGACACGACTTAGTCCACAGTGATCTGATAGGGGACATGGGATTATTTCAATCTTCTTATATTTGTTGAGATTTGTTTTGTGACCAACTATATGGTCAATTTTTGAGAAAGTATCATGAGGTTCTGAGAAGAAGGTATATTCTTTTGAATTATGATGAAATATTCTATAGATATCTGTTAAATCCATTTGGTTCATAAATTCTGTTAGTTTTACTGTGTCTCAGTTTAATTTGTGTTTCCAAGATCTGTCCATTGATGAGAGTGGGGTGTTGAAGTCTCTCACTATTATTGTGTGAAGTTCAATGTGTGCTTTGAGCTTTAGTAAAGTTTCTTTTATGAATGTGGGTGCCCTTGCATTTGGAGCATAGATGTTTAGAATTGAGAGTTCTCCTTGGTAGATTTTTCCTTTGATGAGGGTGAAGTGTCCTTCTTTATCTTCTATGATGGCTTTTGGTTGAAAGTTGATTTTATCCAATATTAGAATGGCTACTCTTGCCTGTTTCTTGGGACCATTTGCCTGGAAAATTGTTTTCCAGCACTTTACTCTGAGGTAGTGTTTGTCTTTAACATTGAGGTACGTTTTCTGTAGGCAGCAAAATGCTGGGTCCTGTTTATGTATCCAGTCTGTTAGCCTATATCATTTTTGGGGGCAATTGAGTCCATTGATGTTAAGAGATATTAAGGAATAGTGATTGTTGCTTTCTGTTATTTTCAGTGTTATTTTTATGTTTGTGTGGCTATGTTCTTTTGGGTTTTTTGAAAAATTACTTTCTTGCATTTTTAGGATGGAGTTTCCCTCCTTGTGTTGGCGTTTTTCATCTATTATCCTTTGTAGGGCTGGGTTTGTTGAAAGCTTTTGTGTAAATTTGGTTTTGTCATGGAACATATTGGTTTCACCATCTATGGTAATTGAGAGTTTTCCTGGGTATAGAAGCCTGAACTGGCAGTTGTATTCTCTAATGGTTTGTATGAGATGTGTCCAGGATCCTCTAGCGTTCACAGTCTCTGGTGAGAAATCTGGTGTAATTCTGATAGGTCTGCCTTTATATGTGACTTGACCTTTTTACCTTACTGCTTTTAATATTCTTTCCTTGTTTTGTGCATTTGGTGTTTTGACTATTATGTGACTGGAGGAATTTCTTTCCTGGTCCAATCTATTTAGATTTCTGTAGACTTCTTGAATGTTTATGTTCCTCTCTTTCTTTAGGTTAGGGAAGTTTTCTTCTGCAATTTTGTTGAAGATATTTACTGGCCCTTTATGTTGGGAATCTTCACTCTCTTCTATACCCATTATGTTTAGGTTTGTTCTTCTCATTTTGTCCTGGATATCCTGCATGTTTTGGGTTACAAGCTTCTTGAAATTTGCATTTTCTTTGACTGTTGTGTCAATGTTTTCTATGGTATCTTCTGCACCTGAAATTCTCTCTTCTATCTCTTTTATTCTGTTGATGATGCTTGCATCTATGACTCCTGATCTCTTTCCTAGGTTTTCTATCTCCAGGGTTTTCTCCATTTGTGTTTTCGTTATTGTTTCTGTTTCCATTTTTAGATCTTGGATGGTTTGGTTCATTTCCTTCACCTGTTTGACTGTGTTTTCCTGTATTTCCTCTTTAAGAGCTTCCAGCTGTTTACATGTGTTCTCCTGTATTTCTTTAAGGGAGTTATTTATTTCCTTCTTAATGTCTTCTATTATCATCATGAGAAGTGTATTTAAATCTGAGTCTTGCTTTTCTGGTATGTTGGGGTCTCCAGGGCTTGCTCTGGTGGGAGAACTTGGTTCTGATGGGGCCAAGTTGCCTTGCTTTCTGTTCCTTATGTTCTAGCCCTTGACTTTCACAATCTGGTTTTCTTTGCTGTTAGGTGGTCCTGCTCTCTCTGCCTGTGGCTTGTCCTTCCTGCAAGCCTATGCATCAGTATTCCTTGGAGATCAGCTCTCTTTGAGAGGAATTTTGGTTTGGAGAGCTGTGGTACAAGGTCAGCTCTGGGGGGCAGACAGAAATCAGAAGGATCCTGTCCCCATCTGTTCTTTGGTTCCTGTGTCCTACTGGCTAAGTGAGTGTCCCTCTTGATTGAGGAATTTGAACAGAAGTGGTGGTCTTCCTGTGCTCGAAGGTGTGTAGGCACTCCTGGGAGAACAGCTCTCTCCTGGCACTATGTGGGTATGGAACCCTGTGTCATAGGATCATCTTCCTGGCCTAAGAAGGAAACAGGAAGGCCATTCCTCAGTACCTGTGTCCTGAGGGTTCTGGGCAGGTCCCTCTGAGCAGAGATGCTGGCCTTACCCCCTGATCACAAGCTTGTTCACACTCCTTGGAGTGTAGTTCTTTCCCTGTGCTATTTGGGTATGGAGCCACAGGTATAAACCGGAAGGCTCCTGTTCCAGGCTGCTCCTCGGTCCCTGTGTCCTGAGAATTCTGGGCAGATCCCACTGAGAAGTGATGCTAGTCTTACCTCCACTCAAGGTCTTGTACATACTCTTGGGGATGCTAGATTTCTCCAGGTGCTATTTGGCTATGGAGCTCTGTGGCACAGTCTGAGGTCCACAGTCACAGAGATAAGAATAATTTTAAAATACTGCCATATAATCAATGTCTCCTGTTTTTGTCACTATACAACTTAATAAGGATGCTTGGCTTGTTAAAAACATTCACATACTCCCAACTCTCCTTTCTACTATTACTTCCGATATTGTAATTCTCAATTATCTAAAACATTTTCAGTTTACAAACTTGCTGTGCAACATGAATGTCTTAAGCACCTGCATAAAGCTGTGTGATAATAGTGTAGGAGCTGGAAAATTGCCAGTCTTGTATTTCAGGGACAAGGTGCATCATGATTTCATCCTTGTGTTTCCTTGACATGTCTGGAGCAGCATGGTGTGGACTGATGTACTGTGGATAAGCACTAATAATTTGGAGTCACTCTATAAATTCCTTATATTTAGGATATGAATATATACAGATAATATTTATGCAAGGATATCCACCCCCATTAAACTACCTACTCTAGCTTGGCTATACACAACTAAGGTTTCTAGAACCTACCATAGTAGTTTCTAAAGTTGGTGACCACATATATAAAATGAGTTTTTGAGGAGACATTGTAGCATCAAATCACATCATGACACAGGACATGAAGGTACTGTTATCTAGATAGTAGCTTCCAGAATTCAAACAGTCTTTCTTGAGTTATCTTTAAAGGTATCTTTATAGTGTATGAATCACAAGGATAATGCATTTAAGATTACTCAAACAGAAGAGACTGCTCTTGAGCAAATTCTAGACATTTTGTCATATCTGTGCTGCTGGGCCAAAGAGGAGGGTTAGAAGCAGAGAGGTTACACTTACAATTCTCCTCAGAAGTCCCAATGGCTTTCAAAGCCCAGAAGAACTGAAACTAGAATATTAGCGAGTAAAGGCACTAGGTAGAGCAGCTGGTGCTACTCAGCCTTGCTCCCTGAACCACAGAGAAGTTTTTGTTATGATTTGTATCACTGTGTCAACAGGTCTGATGCTGTAGACAATGATAAATAGCAATGTCTTCAGGCTGCAGGCTGCTGATAGTGAGAGTAAAATCTGTCCTATATCCACTGCCACTGAATCTTGATGGGACTCCTGTTTGAAGTTTGGTTGCTTCATAGATCAATAGTTTAGGAGCATTCCCTGGTTTCTGCTGGTACCAGGCTAACCAGCTGTTGATGTTCTGACTGGCATGGCAGGTGATGGTGACTCTGTCTCCAAGAGACACAGACAGACTGGATGGAGACTGGGTCATCTGGATGTTACATCTCACACCTGAGGTTGGAAACACACAGCAAACATACAGAATTGAACATAATGTAATATAACATCCATGAAAAGCCAGGCAGCACTCACTATCCTTGTTACAAAGTTCTCTGCTTCTGTCTCCCTTACCTGAAAACCAGAGCAGCAGCAGCCCCAGGAACTCAGGAAGAACTCTCATGTTGATGCTGTATCCTCACTAAGAGTGACTTCTGCATATGAGGTCAACATCCTTTGAAGATATCCTCAAAGCAGTGGCTTGTGCTCTGGGCACATGCAAATTAGCAGGAGTGTGTAGGGTTGGGGTCAGCTACAGCATTGGGTAGGCTCATCTCAGAGACTTGGCATAAGCACCAGAGTGCACAAATATCCAAGACAGAACACAACTAGATATTTGTCTTCAAATAATATTGCTTTTTCTGTGAACCAAAGATTAATGTCAGTGTAGGAATGTGTAAGAGGTGACTTTTTGTTTTAATCAACCCCTGTACTTCTTCATGTCTTTCTGTAGTAATTCCTATTAAAGATCGTGACATTCTGAAATAATCCTAGAAATTTAGGAGTCCATATTCATCCATTTTGTTTTTCTTTTTAAAAAAGAAGTTTATAAACTTTATAATATAAATCCTTCAGATCACTAACAACTTCAAAAAACAAAATTAACCAGAACCAAAATCTATGCAACTTAATGAAATTCTATACACATAGAATGGAAGCTGTGGATCTTCCCATTAAATTTTATACCTTCAAATGTATTTTATGCACTTTTCCATAACCAAAACCAAAATACCCATGACAAAATTAGAAAAACAGTTCTATTTCCTCTTTCACGACCTCTAGGTGGCTCATTGTTTTTGTAGCTTTTATATCACTGACCACAAAAATATTCTTCACTCTGAACCTTGATACTCTTGAATTGAACATGAATAACACTTAAAATAATTGTTAAGTCATGCCTTTATTAAGGGGTGGGTCTTTCATCTCCCTCTAAGCAATCCTGTAATGCACCATCTATCAGTGTTCTGGGAAGTTCTTGTTTGTTTTGTTTTGTTTTGGTATTGTTTATTTATTTCTTTCCCAAATGCTGCCTCCCTCCTGGTCTCTCCCTCACAGATTCTTTCCCTCTATCCCCTTTGCATCTCCTCTGAGAGTGTAGGCCTCCCCTGGGTATTCCCTAACCCTGACACATCAAGTCTTTGCATGATTAGAAACATCCTCTCCCACTGAGGTCAAAAACAGCATCCATCTTGGGGAATTGATATCACAGTCAAACTACAAGTTTAGGACAGCCTCCACTCCAGTTGTTGAAGGACCCACATGGAGACTGATCTGCACATCTGCTACATATGTGCCAGGGTTGATGAATCCCATGTATATTCTTTGGTAGTTCAATCTCTGAGAGCTTCCAGAGATCCAGCTTAGTTGACTCTGTTGGTCCTTCTGTGAGGTCCCCATCCTTTTAAGGGGCTTCAATACTTCTCCCAACTCTTCCAAAAGAGTTCCTGACCTCCACCCAAGGTTTGACTGGGGGTAACTGCATCTGTTTTAGTCAGCTGCTTGGTAGAACCTCTCAGAAGACAATTATGCTAGGCCCCAGACTGCAAGCATAACAGAGCATCATGAATAATGTCAGGAATTTTTCTTGCCCATGGGATGGGTCACAAGTTGAGCCTGTTATTGGTTAGCCATTCCTTCAGTCTCTGTTCCATCTTTGTTTATACATTTCTTTTAAACAGGATTTAAGTTTTGAGGGTGGATTGGTGCCCTTATCCCTTCACTTGGGTTCTGCCTGGCTACAAAAGGTAGCCTCTTCAGTTTCATGTCCCTATTGGTAGGCATCTTAGCTAAGGTCACCTGCGTTGACCCAGGTCTGTGGGACTTCTTAGATTTTTCCCCTCCAACTGCAGCCCACAACATCTGCATATTTCCATTCATTCTCCTCTCCCTCTGGGCTTCTCTCCTGTCTCTCGCCACACCTGATCCTGTCTGCCCTCTCCTTCTCCCCTCTACTCTCCCATTCCTTTCCCTCTTTGATTCTGTCTCCTATGACTATTTTGTTCCCCACTAGCTATTGTTTGCATAAATCTGTATCTAGTCCTCACTACATGGTCTGGTTACTGGTTTTCTTCTACCTCATTCTTACTGGGCTGCTCTGCTCAGAAAGGAAGATCTCCCTGCCATTGTCTAATCTGTACCACTGCATCTAGCATAGTATCATTTAACATTTCGTTGATTCTCTGATGATGTCATATATATGTGCAATGTACCTTGATCCTATTCACTTTAATTACAACCCCTCATGATTGTCCTCTGGGTCAACTGTCATTAAGCATTTTTAAACTTCTTCCTATAAATCTTAGATTATATTATCCAAGACCCTTTTCTTAAACAAAGGACATTCACTGCCTCCAAACACACACGAATACCTCCCTGCATACTTCATGTCCTCTGCATTCACCTCAACCCCATACAGTCAGTGCTTCCTGGGAGAATGCTGGCTGATCCTGTTTATTGGTTCTACTGCATAGGACACATACAGGAATCATGGCTTCTCTGAGTTCCAGAGTGCAGCAGCCATGTCATATCCAGAAGACAGCATTTCACCATATTCTTCCAAGGCATCTGGCTTTACATCAATTCAGTCCCCTCCTCTGTAATGAATAGATCTTAACATACATATCCTATCATCACTAAGTCTTACTCATTTCTTAAGCTTTCAATAGCTGTCTTTAGAAGAGTGTATAAATATGTAGTTATTGTGTGTGGTATTTTCCATACAATCTAAAATGTCACTACACTTGTAAAAATTATTTTAAATATTACAAAATAATAGCAAAAATTCTACTTTGTGTAATATATGATAAAAAGCAATGAACTTTATATGCTATAAAGTTTATAATATCAAGTTATAAGTTGTGTACATCAGTTTTAAGTCTGCCTACAGTTTACAAGTTTGTCCACATCGATTTGGTGCATGGCAGAAATCCAGCAGAGGGAATAATACTAGGTAAAGAGAAAAAACACAAAGCTAAGCAAAGACTCTGATATTCTCTGATATATTTAACACTAGAAATAATTATGAAGTTGTGGTTCTTTCTCTTAATTGGCTTAACTCTTAACTTTTTATTTGACTGTCACATTTTCCATGAAATCATTGATTTTGACTTTCAGTGAAGTTTGCCAAGTAAACCCTAAGTTCACGTTCCCTATACATTTGTAGAATATAAGAAATTATTACTTACATTAGTTTTTATTGCAGTTATTCATTTATTAATAACTATTCCCTTTCCCTATCACATGAAACAGGAAAATGTTTGATACAATTTAATTTAAAATTTGTATCTTGATGGCAAAAATATTTGCAAACAGATATACAATGTTCTCAACTTCCTATGAGACTATTTACAATGGTTCAACTAAATTTTTCTCTATAATTTCTCAATGTCTGCAATCTCAATAGAAACCTCATTACATTTGTATTTGTCCATCTTGCTGCTGAACAGTGACAGCAATCCACAGCTCAGAGCACATTACTGTTGTGGATTGCTTTAGTGCTGTTTGTATTTTGATGCTAATCTTGCCCTTGATAAGGACTGTAGATCCCATACTCAGGTAATTCTATACGAATCTACTCCATACTTTAACTGGTCAAATAAAGGCTAGAGCCTGTGCTTGAGCATTGGAAGAAAAAGGTGGGGCTTGAAGTTGAGAGAGAGAGAGAGAGAGAGAGAGAGAGAAGAAGAAGGAGGAGGAGGAGCAGGAGGAGGAGGAGCAGGAGGAGGAGGAAGGAAGGAAAGAAGGAAGGAAGGAAGGAAGGAAGGAAGGAAAGAAGGAAAGAAAGAAAAGATAGAGACAGAGGAAGAAGAAGATGGAGGAAGAAGAGGTGGAAGATAGAGCAGACCCCATGTGGCCTGGAGGAGTGGCAAGTAGCTAGGGATTTTACAGCTAGGGAATAGAGTAGTGTAGTGGTATATTGGCCCAATCTAGGTGTGCAGCTTATAAATATTATAACTACGTTGTGTGTTCTTTACACTGACATATTGGGGTTGACGTTTTACCAATACAAATCTGGCTGCTATAAATATAAGTCTCTAGTGTTTTCCTTTTATTGGGCTAAAGGGAGCTGAGTGAGAATGGAGTGGTTGTTGGCATTCTACAAACTGTCGACAGAGGTGGTTGGCCTGAGGAGCGTGAGCCATAGCTCCAGGTATTTTCAGAAAAATCTGGTTTGGTTGGCTTAGCAAGCCAACCTCAGGAACCATGACCAGCAGCAAGCTGAGACCAGGAAAGGTAGTCTGGGAGCCAAGTGAGACTGGCGTGGCTGTTGGTCCCAGAGCCTAGCCAAACCAGGCATGCTTTTTTTTTAAATTACATGCTATACATTAGATTGTACTGTATATAATAACCTTCATGGGATATTGAACAGTGTGTTATTAAGTTGCTTTATATTAGATGATTCCATCCCACTGTATATCACTCTAAGGTTCTAAACATATTTCAATGTTTGGTATATATGTCAAGTGGACTGTTGATTTACAATATTTCTGATCTACCATGCTTTTACATCATGTATCACCAGCATACAATATAATATCTGTAAATAGAGACAGAATTTGATTATGAAAATTCACATAATTTTCTCACATTTGCATGCATGTTTAATGTCTCTTCATCACCATTTTCTTTTTCTCTTGTTAGTAAGAAGTGGGTTAGGTTTGTGAGTTTATACATGAGTGGCTGACTGTATTTACACAATTATTCATTTTCTCTGATCAATCATAGTGAATCATGGTTTGAATAAAAAATAGCCCCCAAATGTGCATATTTTGATGCTTAAGTAATGGCAGTAAGAGGAATGAACTCATTAAAAGAAGTGTACCACTGGATATTGTCTTTGTGGTTTCAAATGTTCAGCTGGGCCGAGTTGCATGCATTCTCTCTCTCTCTCTCTCTCTCTCTCTCTCTCTCTCTCTCTCTCTCTCTTTCTCTCTGTCTCTCTCTCTCTCTTCCTGCTGCCTGCCAACCCATATGCAGAGCTCTCAGCTACCGCTTCAGTACCAGGTCCACATGTATGCCACAATGTCCTGCCATGACAATAATGAACTAAACCTTTGAACTGTAAGCAAGGCCCAATTAAAAGGTTATATATATATATATATGTATATATATATATATATATATACACACACACACACACACACACGCACACACACATATACATATATATACACATATATGTTTATTTATATAACAATGTTTATATATATGTGTATAGATACATATATACACATATATATACATATATATATATGTGTATATATATGTAAATGTTTCCATGGTCTTAGTATCTATCTACCCCAAGAGAACATTAACTGCAACACTGAGGACCTCTCCAGGAATTGGTTTCTGATGACTTTTTTCTCCCATGCACACCAGGATTTGCACTTACCATAATCCTTGGAGTTTTTTCCTTTGTGTTCTGACTTTCCCTATTGTCCATCTTTCCAGCAAAGGGCAATAGAAACACTCATTTAACTAGATAGAGTCATCACACTTAGGGCTGACAAGTACTGTATCAAAATGAGTAAGAGAAAGAAGTTCTCAGGCACTTGATCCACTTAGAATTCATAAATGCCTCTGGGCCTTTGACCACTTCTGTTAGACTTGTCTGAGCATATTTCATTGAAACATATTGGAAGCTAGTGACCACAAAATTCACTGTTTTAGAGAGGGAAAACAGCTTCTCCCAGATGCTCACTTCAGTTTAGAACAAAAACCATGTCTCAGGACGATTAGAAGACCAAGGTCCTCTTAAAATGAGCATGAGTTTCAATGTTAGATACATAATAGACAGTAAAAGGCAATATCTACTGTCCCTTCTGTTTCAGAAATGAAGGGTTTTAGTGTGTGACTTCTGTGGAAATAACCTTGAAAATACCTGAGTTCCAGATCACACACTTGCACAATTATGACCATAAAGCATTGAGGGCTCAAGGCCTTTTGAATAGAGTGGGATGAATAAGCAAAGCTTTTCCTGAGGCAATTAGCAAATCTAGAGGAAGATCTGGAACCTTAGGTGTTCAAATGTTCATTCCAATCATTGGGAAGGTATATCTTGGAAAAATAAATCCCTTATCAATCACAGTGGAACTTCTTTATAGCTCATACTAAGCCTAGTTGTAAAAAAAAAATGCAAAACATGTGCAGTCCAGGAGGATGCAACACTGTAGAAAACAAACAAAGAAACCACAAAAACAAAACAACAAAACAAAAACAAAACAACAAAACAAAGCAAAACAAACCCCCAGAGACTTGGTTTTTACCAAATTAAGTATTATGTGAAATGACCACATGTGTTTATGAGCTAAGAACATCATAGCCTATATGCTGTTGTTTGCATATTTATTTCTCAGAAATCACAAATAACTCAGACTTGTTTTCAAGAGAATAAATTTAGAAAATATAAGTTTGTAGTCAGAGATACAGATCAGACGACAATATGGGTTTGCTTGTGCAAACTGTCAATTTGTGGCTACAAAGTGCTGTGGGTGACAAAGTAGGGAGACTCCAAGCTCAAACATAGCATCCTGTTCTTCAGATATATACATTCAACCTGACTTCTGGAGTGCCAACTCCTCTCAGTGGCAGTGATTGGGACTTCTTACACTCTTACATCCAGCATCATGGGGGCTGAAGATGTATTTTACTACTGTCAGCAGAAAGACAGAATTGCATTTACACAGTTCTACAAAACTGAACAGAAACACCTAACAGCTTCTCAGCACCCAAGTGCTTCCCTGCATAAGGTGTGATATGGGCAAGAGTTTGACTGAAATGTGATAGAATCTCCCAATAATTCTGCAATAGAAGCATGGCTGGATTTCACTCAAGGCCTTAAGAATCCCTTTTCTGCAAAAAAAAAAAAGAGATAAAGTGTAGAAGGAAATAATAGAATAAGACAAGTAGTTGCTCTGTCTTTGTAGCATCCTGTGTAGCAGAATATTTGAGAGATGTGATACAGGTTTCCTGACCCAGGCATTCATCCTGGGGACGATGTCATTGGGATTTTGAGAAAATGTGCCAGGATTTAGAAATTCACATTTTCATAAAACATTCCAAATTGGGGAGCATAAATATCTCTGTTGAAGAGTAGTCCTTAATCAGAAACTCAATGTGCCCATGAAGGGGCAAGCAGTGACTAAACAATGAAAGTACAATACTCTGACACATCTACATGGGATAGGGAATATTGAGAGAGTAATTTACTGCATATTTGTGGAATGTATAGGACTGTAGAAATGGGTTGCCTAACAAACAACCACTAATTTAAGAAAGTTACAAAACATTCAAATTATGATCAAAGATCTTCATTCTACTACCCAAAATATAGGTTGAGAACATTCTATAATCTAATCTTTAAATTTTGGAGTCTGGAGGTACACACATACATACATCTATTCATATACAGATGTCCCAAACTATATTCCTACATGCAAGAATTCAACTGAAAATATAAAAAATATCCCAAGACATTTTATGTTCAGTTCACATACAGAGATTCAAACTGTAGTCTTACATACAATGACTCAATGGGATAGTTAAAAAAAATCCAAGGCATTTCATGTTCAATACATTTGTTTTTCAGATATTAAATGTTTATCCTTTCCTGCATTATGGTTTCTAGTGCCAGAGATTTTGCTTGACATTGAGGTATATGTAGCTGCAGCAACAAAGGCAATACCAGGTAGCCAGGTCACCACTTAGTAAACACCAATACCACAAAAGGAACTACCTTTACTAAGGTGCATGAAATGGTCTACAACATGATATAGAATATATGGAACAGCATTATATTAGATAGTTTTGCCACAAGTGGCCAAATATAAGTCCTAATCATGTATATGCTTACAGTTCTACAAAGATTAGGAATATTAACTGCACTTTGGCTCCTACTATTTGTTATCCATATGGTTTTATGTATTAACTCAAATGTGGTTTGAAAGTTTTGTTGGATATAATAGATACTCTATGAAATTAACATTTACAACTATGTTTAATATATTATTATCAATATTTCCTAACTGGTTTAAAAGCATAGGGTTGTTTTTTCCTGAAAAATTCTAGGTCTCATGAAGCTCTTGATGGTCTCAAACTTGTAGTAGAAGATGATCTTGAATTTCTGACACCACTCTTGATAGCTGAGATTATAGGTTTGCCCAAAATACATAGGTTATGCAATGCTTGGGGCTGTAATCCAGGGGCATTTTGGTCATAGTAGGAAAGAAATCTGCATCCCAGCACAGTGTTTTCTCACTTCTTAGTAGGAAGAATTACACTGCACATGTGAGTGTTTCTCCACATGTTTATCTATGATAGGTTATGCAGAATTTTTCTCAATGCTGATGATTATTTTCAAGAAGAAAGTCTCAAGTGTGGCCCCTTAGTTTTTGTTGAGCATATTATACTTTGCTGTTAATCATTGTCCACTTTTTGCTGGAGTCCATCTGACTAAAGATCCAACCCTACCCTCATTTTAATAATCTCGCCAGCTGGGGGAGCCAATGATACTTGTCTATCACTTGACATCGGACTGCCAATTACTGTAACACTAGGCACAGGGACAAGAGAAGATTCTAGATTCTGATTCTCTTGCATCTACTTCTTCTATCTCCTGTAGGACCGGTTTGACACTGGTTTGCTTTCCTATCATCCATTGTTCTCCAGTTCAGAGCTGATATAGCTGCTGGATTGCATAACCTTACTAATATCCAAAATCTCCAGCCTGATCTCAAAGGTTCAATATAAGCAGTGAAAAGATCAGCAAAGTGTGACATTTCTATTGAGAAGTCTCTTTTACCCATTTTTTTTATTCTGAATATTGCTAATGGTATGAATTTATGCAAATGAAATACTGAGACACCATACTGTATCACCTTGATATTTGGGACCCATACAAAATTGGCTATGGAACAAACTGAGTGTGAATTTCGTATCTATAGTGCTTCTTGTCTCCTTTGTGGGAAAGATCTGATGGTTTGTACTGTCTTCACAATAAATGAACAGCATGTTAATGTGCTGTTTCCCTTTATCCTTCAGGAGTGAATACATATACTACATCCTGTGACCATAGCCCACTGCATTAGAATTAAGCAAACCCTCTTATTGACAGTGTGGTTTTCTTTTGAGAAATCTCATCATTTCACACACTTCTATGGATAATACAATATGAATGCAATGGAGGTTTAACCAGCAGTCCAATAATTAGATTGTAGATGGAACATAGTGTTATTTGATTCAAGACAATGGAGTATAGTAGAAGATAGGCTTCCACCATAGTGTGAAGGGGAATGATGTAAGGTGTCCAAAGACTGACACATGTCTCTTTATTGCATCATGCCTTGTGTCCAACAATAACTATAGAGTGTATTGAGAACACTTAATGAAGGAGGTAAAGGGAGAAGTAGCCAGTTGAAAAATCCCAGATACTATCAATCTAATAATGAAACAGATATGCTGCAAAAGAAGTCTTACATACCAGAGATTAAGAAATAATACAAGATTCTCTGTTTACTCCCTCAGGTGTAGGACAGGTTCAGTATACACAATCACTGCCTTTCATCAGAAGCATTCCTCAACATGGGACCTGGGTAACAATAAATCCATGTCTGTGTGTCTATAGAGAATAAATACACTTCATACAATTGCTGTTCAGGTAAATGTTTTATACAATGCTTCAATAAAACACAACAGAGAAGGTGAAATCAGCATGTGGTTGGTGTGAGTTGTAAAAACATACAATGGAAAAGGCAGAAATTATATATATGATTGTATATTTGTAAAAAGTCCATAACCTACATAAAGTTATAAATTTCAGAGGCTGGTTTTAAGATGTGCCAACAACTAAAAGAACTCATTATTCTTGAAGAGGACCTAGATTCATTACCAGTATCCACATGGTGGCTTGAAACCACTCTAGTGTTCCAGGAAATCCAAATGATCAGCCTTGAAAATGTACATGTGAGTAACAGTATATGGACTTATTAATGTTTTAGTTTGGAATATATATATATATATATATATATATATATATATATATATATATATATATATATTCAATAAAAAAAGTAATGAAAAAAGAAACCATGATTTTAAAAGAGAGTAAATAGGAATATTTGTGAAGACGTAGAGGGAAGAATGGAAGAAAGAAATGTCATAATTAAAATTCTTTGGGCCTGAGGGTGCTAGAGGCCCCAGTAAAGGGGAATGTCAAGGTGGGAATATTGGAATGGGTGGGCGGGTAGTTGGGAGGAGGAATTCCGTCACAGAGGCGGGGAGGGGGAGGGGATAGGGGGTTTCCAAAGAGGAGACCCAGAAAAGGGGAAACATTGGGAATGTAAATAAAGTATCAAAAATAAAAAAAAAAACAAAATACAATCTCACAAATAAAAAGGACAAAAAACAGTAACTGCATCATCTCAATAACATCTGCAGATACCTATGAAAGAACTATATAATTATTTATTTATTTCCCAGAATTACTTCATATCTGAGAGCCTAGGCCATGTAAGAAAATATAATGAGGAAATTCTACATTGAACAAGGCAGATATCAAAATAAGTGCAACTCTTAGACTAGTGCTGTTCTTTTTAAGAGGATCATATTCTCTAAAAATATACCTATATTGTCTCAATGATCTCAGCCATCAAAGGATCACAGGCCCTTAATGAGTCACTGACCTGGCTGAAGCTGTTCTTAGCCTTAGCTGATTTGCATGTGCCCAGAGCACAGCCCACTGATGTTAGGACTTCTACATAGCCAGGTCACACCCTGTGCTGGAGTCAGCCTCACACACCTCACACACAGACATGAGTGTTCCTAATCAGATCTTGACGTTACTACTGCTCTGGTTTACAGGTAAGGAAGACTGAAGGAATTGAACAGTTATACAGATGGGTGTTGTTATTGCTACATGGTCTCCATAAAAGTTGTCTTATCTATAACAGGATAAATTGTGTGGGAATTTGTTTTCAATTTTCCAATCTCAGGTGCAAGATGTGACATCAAGATGACAGTCTCCTTCCTCCCTATCTGCATCTCTTGGAGAAAGTATCACAATTACATGCCAGACAAGTCAGGATATCAGCTTGTATTTATCATGGTATCAGCAGAAACCGGGGAACTCTCCTAAGCTCCTGATCTATGGTGCAGACGTTTTGGAAGATGATGTCCCATCAAGGTTCAGTGGTAGAGGGTCTGGCACACAGTTTTCTCTCAAAATCAGCAGCCTGCAGTCTGAAGATGTTACAATGTATTACTGCCAACAGGGTTACAGTGATATTCCCACAGTAATTCAAGCCATGACATAAACCACCCAGGGAAGAAGAAGCAAGAGCACAGGCTGCCACAATTCTACTTCTGTGGTTTCCAGCTGATGCAACTGTTTCCTCTTGCTAAGATATAAAGGTCAATGTGATGTTTTTGTATAGGGATATGGTGAACTATTCTATGTTCTAAACCCATGTCACACACTGAGCTGGAATCAGCTTCATAAAGGTTACACACAGACATGAGTGCTCCCACTCAGATCCTGAGATTGCTGCTGCTCTGTCAGTCAAACTGATACTGGGCACAGATTATTCTTAGAATCTAGAGTCCATATTTTTACTGAAAGTAAGGCTTCCTGATCACATGATTCTCAGCTTTGGTGTCAACTCTCCTATCATATGCATGGAGGGGATAAGGTTTTCCTTCATAAGTGTTTGTTCATTTCTGTTCTTACTAGGAAGACAAGTGTCTCAGCTGCTTTTCTACTGCTGTGACAGGACATGACCAAGGCCATTTATAATAGAAAATATTTAATTTTGGCATTCCTGGTTTCAGAGGATTAGCCCATTTTCAACATGGTATTAAAATGGGGCAGCAGGCTGGGAGACATGGTTCTGGGGCAGGAACTGAGATTGTACAGCTTTGTCTGCAAGTAAGAAGCAGCACAAGGCAGATAGCTAACTGGGAATGACTTGAGCTTTTGAAACCTCAAAGCCCTCCAACAAGGACACACCTCTTAATAACTTCTAAACAGTCCAAAAGACTGGGGACTAAGCATTCAAATGTGGGGAATATTCTCATTTAAAGCTGTATAATAAGTTTCAAGAACTAAATTTGCAATATAGAACAGTATAGAGAAGGGGTGTATCTAAGTTAGGCAGTATATTGAGAGACAGCTTAGCAATCTTGGAGTCCACTGGACCTGAGTTACAGACACTTTCCTTTCCATCCAAAACACTTATTCACTAGAACCACAGGTTCATCAAGCTGCCATTCATACCTATCCTCAAACAAAGCAATGAACCCCATGGCTTCTTAGCAGCCTGTAGCATGTCCAAATATACATAGACATATATAATGAAGTAGGAGTAGTTGAGCAATCCAGCCTAAAAATTACTGTGTAGTAAACAATGTTCTTAAATTAACATTTCATGAAACATCTCTTATTTACTATTCTGTGCATATGCATGATGTATCATGCATGTGATTGCACTCAGATGAACCATGAGAAAATGATGAATGAACTTAACACAGTCTGTAAATCAAAACAGACATCAATGCACATTAGACTTTTCAGCATCCAATACCTTTCCTCGTAGACAAATTCTCTATTGAGTAAATTTCATGCAGGAACTATGGCTCTTTGCAGTGTATCTGTCCTTTACTTCACTTTGATTTTGAATAAATCTTTTCCTACTCTACTATTTGCAAGCTTCTCCAGTTCATAAAGTAGGACACCAAGAACCTGAGACCACAGCTACAGACAAATCACAAGCAACATGAGTGAGTGAGGTGTGAAGAAGTAACAAGGATCAGGCAAATTGGTATTTGCTGCTGCCTAAAATTTAAATAAAACAAAAATTCATTTTGAGCATGGGGAGAATGCCATATATAGGATCCCAATTTAAGTTTTTAAAGTAATCAGGATGATTGTAAGTTACTATTCATAGCAGACAAAAAGGAAAACAAAATAAACATAAAAGTCATGTAAAACAGGTCATGTGCACCTTATGCACTGCTTTATTTTCTGGCCAGACTGCACACAAGGCTGCTACTAAAATGAAAAGCTCTTTTCTGGGGAACCTTCATTATATTGTCTTTCTGTTAGAATCAGCCTAGCTGTCCACCAACAGATGTATGGACTGAATCATCAGAGTTGAGTATATAAGAAAAATAATATATTATCTAACTCAAAGAATATAATCACAAACTTGCAGGAAAATGGATCACTTTATTCTGTACAATGCTAAGTAATGAGACATAATCTCAGCACAAAAAATCTCACATTTTCCCTCTTATGGGGAATATAGACTGTAATATATGTATATATTTAAACATATATTTCTAGTTTCCATACATTTTCATAGATACATTTTGTGATAGGGAATTTATAAATTTCATAAAATTTTTCTTCCGTTTATACATTCTTTAAAATTAAAATATAATTATGTTAAATGTCCTCGATAATAATTACATTTCATGGTATCAGAACATGCTATGTAAGCATCCAAGAAAGAAAACTAAAAGTGTTATTAAGTTATGACACCTATGAACTAAAATAATGGCCAAAATACTGTGTCTAAGGATGCAGTGCAATAGTGGTATACATTCTTTGGCGGTAAACATCACCATTTTAATTACATATAAGGCCTCCCTCTCTTTTTCTCTTCATATTCCACTGTCTCATTGAGCTATTATTGTTGGTGGTGGTTAGTTAAATGTTATTTCATATCTTATTTCCTTGTTTTGGAGGTATGAATACTGTTTTATTCTGACACATTTTTCCTTATCTATTTTATTTCTCTACAAGTCTTAACCATGTGAAGCTAGAGTAATGAATATTATGAGTTGAGTCTAAATTCAAGGGAATGGCTTCTATGTAAACCTGAAACATTATTGTTACTAATTTCAAAACAAGATGTTATTTTAATTTAGATTCATCATCTAAAATAATTTCCTCTCATTTACTTGCCTGAAGTTCTACAGTTTTGTTTTCATTCTTAAACTAATATGTATTGTCATAATTAGTCTAATTTTCATTAGCTGTTCTTGGCAAATGTTGTTTGTAAAAGTCAAAATATCCTCCAGCTTGTCCCTTCTTGGCAACAAGAGAAACTTTGAAAATAAATTTGTATGGAATGCATACCTCTCAGTCTTTGGCTTTCTCATGGTGTGCATTTGAAACTTTGGGTCCCAATAAGGTATAATGTTTGCGATTCAGATCCAACTCACAGAGGGGAAAGTATTTAACAATTTGATTCCTAAGACCTCTGATTATGATTAGGCATCTAGGTACTTCAAATACTATTTAGAAATATGTAGCTCTAGTTCAAGAGGAGCCAGCTCCATCCCTAACTGACAGGATGTCTTAGCATAATTCACATGGTAATGCTTTTGGAAACAAATAAATTACAAGACTGGGGAAGAACATGGATTCTTCTCTGCAGTTTCAGAGAGTTTCTCAGGCCAGGTGTCCCTTTGGCAGTGTTAGATTACCTGTAACTAGGCTTTGAGTTGCCCATGCTGAGGGTGTGAAAATGAAGCATGGGTTGCAAAGGAGATTTCAAGATGTTGGACCTGTAGGAATCATATAATGTCTGAAAGGAATGGGTAATATACAGGGAACAGAATCAACACAGGTGAGAGGAATGTCAAGCACAATAACTGTAGCACATCAGTCATGAAATCTCTAAAGGCTTTGGTCTTTATTTCTAGTTTAGCTCCATAGTCACACTTCATACCATTGACTTTATAAAAACTCCCAAAGAAAAAATATTGTCACAAATAGTGGCACAGCTCAAATATACTCTGTGAGAAAAGTTCATGAACACTTACAGCACACCTGTATTTTCTGATCTTCAGAGTCCTGCCTTGGTCAAGTTTGCCCCAGTCAATTTGGGATTAGAATAGAGTTAATCTTACAGTTCATGCCCTTAGGCTGAGTAATCATTCCAGGACCTTTTTATTTTCTTTTGTACAATTTTAAAACTGAGCTTATATTTGAATTAATTTATTACTTTTATTTTTACAACATGTGTTATAATGCTTGGAAGACTTTTTATGTGCCAAATTTATTATTATTGAAATTTTATGCATATATCAGAGCATTACTATTCCCATCTGTACCATTTCTTTTCTCTCCCCTGGACAATTCCATTCCCATGTTCCTTTCTTTTGTTTGTTTGCTTATGCGACCCACTATATTTATCTGGGATGTCTCTTTGAACATGTCTTAGTTTATAGTTACCTATTGTAGCTTAGTGGGGTATCTAGTGGTTACAAAACTAAAGACAATGACTTTCCATCTCCAAGAATATTTCACTAGCCAGTAGCTCACTTGCACTCACTTAGAGAGATATGGTATTCACAGAATTCCATTATGAACAGCCTACTGTTACTCATTTATTCAACAGCATAATGTTCTTTTCCATAATTTATTGCTTGTGCAATACCTTAGAATCTCAATTATATGAATACTTATTATTGCTTGTGAGTTTTCTTTGGTAGCCTGTTCCAAACTCAGCCATCAAGAAGTGTTTCCAATATGTATCTTAGTTAGAGTTACTACTACTAAGAAGAAAGATCATTGTAGGGAGAAATTTAGGGTGATATCCTTTTCGATTCCCATTCTAGCTCCCAAATAATTGACACAAAGACCTATTATATTCATTAAGAAGGTTTAAGTACTATGCCTGGGCAGATAATCATCTATTCTTACCCTTTACGTTATCTTAGCTACTTCCCAGCCATATGCCCTATGTCACTTGTCAACTCAGTTTCACCTTGATTTTCTCTGCCTCATATGTGTCCTCATGGCAAATCCCTTGACAACCTGCTAATTGCAATTCATCCTGAATCCCTTTCTTTTTTATAAAATGTATGCATAAATGTATGCTTGTACACTGACCTTCTTTGTTTCCTTCTATTCATCTAACTTTAAGTCAAAGTTAAGTTTTCTGTCCAACACAATATAGAGCATTTATTCAGCCTAGAGTCATCAAATACACTTTAATAAGTGAAATATTATTATTGCATTTTAATTTTTTTCTTTTTTAATTAAAATGTATGCTACCTGCATTTACCTGTTGATAATGCCGCCAAATGAACCAAAACTTATCCTGCTGAAAGAAAGGGAGGAATGGAGCAGAGAACAAAAAAAAAAAAAAAAAAAAAAAAGCCGAGCAATAATTGGCCCAACTGGAAACCCACCCCACGGACAAACATCAATCCCTGACACAATTAGTAATACATTGTTAAGCTTGCAGAAAGGAGCTTAGCATAACTGTCTTCTGATAGGCTTTCCTCAGTAGCAGACAGAAACAGATGCAGATAAACATAATCATACATCAAATGGAGGTCCAGATACTTATGGAAGAGAAAGGGGAAGGATTGAAGACCCCAAAGGGAATCCCATAGGGAGACCAAAAGACAAACCTCAACTCCTGGGAGCTGTGAGAATCTGAGTCATCAACCAAAGGACATACTTGGGCTAGAACAAGGCTCCTGGTATATATGTAACAGACAGGAAGCTCAGTTTTCATGGCTACCTTGTTTGGCCTCAGTGGGAGAGGATCTGCTTAAACAGGCTGAGACTCGTTTGCTAGGATAGGGAGATACTATTCAGGGAGATTCACCCTCTTAGAGGGGAGAGGATGTAGATGTAGATAGGAGCGGGCCTCTTGTGAGGGTCAGACTGGAAGAAAGTATGTTAGAAGATTCAGAATTTCATTAAAAATGCCATGTTAATAGCAAAAGTTCAAAGTAAGAATTCTTTATCACTTGGCAACAAAACAAGAAAATTGTAAGGATAATTTTATTTGCTCCATATATAACCAAACTCCCTTGCCTGCAGGAAGGAACCCTAAAAATATTCAAAGAAATGAAATTTGATAAATGTCTGTGTTTCATTTTACACAGTTTAATAAACTAAAATATGTGAACCATGTTATAGACCCATATTCAGAATTTCAATGGGCAACTGCTATGAGCTCTGAATAGGATGATTTTATTATTACTCATTTATTAGAACTTATAGCAATTATGGGTATACCTAATAAATTTAAGATTGACAATGCTCCAACATATATCTCTATTAAAATATAAAATATGTGTTATAATATAAGCATATTACAGTTATGCCATACAATCCTACAGGACAAGCAGTTATTGAAAGATCCAGTAGTACTTTAAAAGAAGTGCTTAATAAATAAAGAGTGGTATCAAAGGATCCCAGAGATAAATTATATAATGCTTTATTGACTTTCAATCTCTTAAATGCTAATGAACAATAAACATGGGCTTCTGCAAGACATTGGATTATAAAAACATGTTAAATTATATCAACCTGTTTATTTTAAAGGTATACTAATCCCAGAATGGAGAGAAGAAAATGTGTTATGCTGGGAAAAGGGCTTTGCATATGTTCATACAAAGTGAAGAAAAATTATGGATTCAATCCAAACTGGTAAGAATAAGATTTGATAGAGGATGACTTCTATGAAGATCCTGGCTACAGACAGGAAGAAAGAAATCAAGAAGATCAAACAGGACAGGTAGCATGATCTGCTGATCCCTCTATATTGGAACAGCCTTGAAACTGGCTTAGACATAAAAATGTCTCTAGCCAGAACTTCAGCTATACATAGACAGCAGATCTTGTTGGTTGCAGAGTCCTCAAAATTCATTATGCCATCCTTTCATGTGGCGTGGATGAAGGTTTATATTGCAGTTTGGTTATATGATAAAACTAAGAAAGACAGCTGTCTTTCATCTGCTCAAACAAGGAACAAAAATTCATTTTTAACTGATGTGTGCACACTGTATCTTCCATATGTTATGTTAATGTAGAAGTATATATTACCTCTAAAGCTTTATAATCACAGAAAAACAACCAGGAATGTAGCTTTGGAAAGATTCACCTTTGCGAATGCTGTGTTGCTGAGACTTGCTTTTCCAGCTCCATACCTTGATCCTACCTCTGCATCAAAGTTTTCCTATAAAGATGTGCTTCTAGAACAACTTCAAAACAGCTAGGTCATTTGGTCCAGCCTTTCAGACTGCTCCAGTCAGGACATCATTTAAGACTGCACTATCTCAGCATACAGAGACTGGGCATCAAATGCTACAGCTATAGTTGAACAGAAGGTAGAAATCCTCTGCTTTACATATATAATCAATTAAAAAGAGTGGATTACACCTATAATATCCATGCTACTATTTCACCAGGTAACATGCTTTGCTCTGTCTTATAACAGTAGAGATACACTTGCCATTTGCATAGCACTTTCTGGTACTATAAAATCTATTTGGATACAATTATCAGCTGTGGTCCCATCAGAGTTCTCTACATTGTTCAAACAAAATGGAATTATCATCAATTTCTGGTGTGGAATCAACAATAGGGAAAATAATCTGTATCATGTGAGGGTCCTGAGATCTCCTGGACAATTAAACAAAGCATGGTAACACCTATAGCTAGTAATGGGATTTTCATTCAATAGATGCATTAGCTAATTTTCTCACTCCTGAGCGTTTAGAGCTCTTACAACCTCATTTTTCTAAAGACTTTGAGACATTCTGCAGTTAATGAGTAAGTTTATCCAGAGTCAATATTAAATCCCTAACAGGAAGATGAAGAGTGATAACTTAGGGCATACTGGCAAGGTGGTGGTCAGAGAAGCATGCTTATCAGTAACAGGACTCTGGCCAGGCAGGCATTATGTTTATCAGCTAAAGTGGATGGGACAATGCTGTCACTTCCCAAGCCTGTCTTAGAGCACCACTAACACTCTTACTGGCTCTCCAAAGTACAGTGGCCCTGACTCCTGGGTAATAAAGAACGCCACTGGAGAGAGGATCCACACCACAGGCACAATGGTAGTGTAGAGGTGAGCCCCACAAATATTAATAACAAGCAATCATTGATTGAATTTATATGATTTTGATTAAAAAGTTAAGCAGAAAAACTTCTCATATATGGAAACTCTGGTGACTAAGGCAAATATCCTTAAGATGAAGCCCAATTTCTCCTTCCTCATTAGAGTCAGAGAAAAAGAGAAAAGAAACAAGGCAGCTCCTATGTCCAAGAGGGGTCTCTTAGTGCTGATCTGACCAATGATGGTAAAGATTGTACACCGTTCTTTACAGACCGATACAGAGAACATAGAACTGAAATGATAGGAATTCATTTCTTAATGTTTCAGAGGTAACAAAGTCCAAGATCAAATACCAGCTGGTATTTATTAAACACTCTGTTTATAATTTTCTAGCTTGCCATTTCCATGTCTGGATCACACACAATTTTTTTTGACATCTGTGATTAGTGACACAGAGCCTGCCATGGCTCTTCTGCTCAGAACACTAATATTATGGGGTTGGCTGACTCATGTAGCATCCAACATAAACTCTCATTGTTAAACTTATTATCCAAACATATTTACCTTGAGACCTAGGATTCACCTTAGAAATCAGGAGGCTTAGTTTTGTTGTTTCAATATGTATTTAGGTATACAGAGAAACCAGATGAGAAAGAGTTGAAAATCAAGCCAAAGCTTGCAACTGTAGAATACAAAATATAGAATGAAATTTTTGGACAAATTTAGCATGCTAAATATTTTCCTCATATCTCTTGTCAGACTGCAGACCTTGTTCAATCTTGAAAGACTAACTGATAGCAACTTGACAATGCCATTTTAACTTTATCACTAGTACAACATGGATACTCTGTTCATTGTTGAGTTTTTCTGCCATATGGAGGTATTTCCTGGCATTGCCATAATATATTTACTTTATTTGTCCCTTGTTTTTCCTCATTCTAAACTCTTTTTATAAAACCTGTTTTTCTTTTTAAAATTCATGCCCACCTTTTGTATGGTCATTATTTTATTTCCTGAATTTATTTATTGATTGATTCACTTTGCATCCTCATCGCAGCCCTCTCCTCCTCCCAGTTACCAGAGAACATTGTCCCTGCCTGTATTTCCACTCACATTCTCAGAAAATGGAAGCCCAACACATGGGTATCAACCCACCATGGCACATCAAATGACAGTAGGCCTAGGCCCAGTTTCTCCATGTGACTAGATAAAGCAGCCTAGTTAAGGGAATGGGCTCAACTGGCAGGCAAAAGAGTCAGTTCAATTTTGTATGTGGGTTCTGCATCAGTTTTAGTCAGATAACAGTTATACTAGGCTCCTGCCTGTAAGCATAGCAGAGTATCGCTAACAGTGTCTGGTACTGGTGCTTGCCCATGGGGTGGGTCTCAAGTAGAGCCAGTTATCAGTTGTCCATTCTTTCAGTCTCTACTCCATCCTTGTCCTTGCATTTCTTTTAGAAAGAACAAATTTTGGGTCAAAAATTTTGTAGGTGGATTGGTGTGCTTAGCCATCCACTGGGGGGTCCTGCTTGGCTACAGTGATGGTGTCTTCATGTTCCATGTTATGACTGTTAGGCATATCAGCTAAGGTCACCTACATTGACTCTGGAGCCTCTCGCATCCCAGGCCTCTGGAACTTCCTAGAGATTCCCCCTATGCACCTACTCTAGGCAGCTGCAGAGTTCCATTTATTCTAGTAGACTGCTGGGCATCACTCCTCTCTTTCCCCATTTCTAATCCTGCCCCTGATTGTCCTCCACATCCCTCTTCCACCCAGGTCCCTCCCTTTCTTTGCCTCTCATGAATATTTTGTTCCCCAATTAAAAGTGAGAATCAAGCTTCCTTGCTTGGGCCTTACTTCATATTTCACTTTTAGAGGTATGTAGAGCAAATCATGATTACTCTTTGCTTTATAGCTTATATCTACTTAGCATTACACACAGTGCATGCCCTTTTGGGACTGGGTTACTTCTTTAAGGATGATTTTTTTTTATTTCTTTTTCTTTTAGAAACACAAATATGTATTTTTTTCTTTTTCTTTCTTTTTTGTGTATATTTACTTTATTTACATTTCAAAATTTTTCTCCCTTTCCAGGTCTCCCATTTGTAAATCCCCTATCCCAGCCCCCCTTACCATGCCTCTATTAGAGTGTTTCTCCACCCACCTACTCACTCTCATCTTCCCTTCCGAGCATTCTCTTACACTGAGGATGATACTTTTTTTTGATATTTTATTTACATTTCAAATGTTATCCCCTTTTCAGGTCTTCACTTTGGAAACCCCTATCCCATCCCCCCTTACCCTACCTCTATGAGGGTATTTCCCCACCCATCCACCTATTCCTGTCTTCCCTCCCTGTCCTTCCCCTATAATATGGCATCTTACACTCTAAGACCCAAGGGCCTCTCCTACCACTTAAGGCCAACAAGGCCCTTCTCTGCCACATATGTGACCAGCAGCATTGGGCCCCTCCATATGCATTCTTTGGTGGGTGGTCCAGATCTAGGAGCACAGTGGGACCTGACTAGTTGACACTGTTGCTTCCTCTCCTTGGGGTGCAAACTCCCTCAGCTCCTTCGTTCCCTTCTCAAACTCCTCCATCTGGGACCCCACACTTAGTTCAACAGTTGCTGTGAATTGAATCATGAGTGTTCTGAACTTTTGGGCTAATATCCGAGTATTGGTGAGTACATAGCTGTTTGCTCTTTTGTGACTGAGTTACCTCACTCTGTATATTTTCAAGTTCCATACACTTGCCTCTGATTTTCATGTAGTCATTGTTTTTAATAGCTGAGTAGTATTCCATTGTGTAAATGTAACACATTTGCTGTATTCATTCCTCTGTTGAGGGACATCTGGATTGTTTCCAGCTTCTGGCTATTATAAATATGACTGCTATGAACATAGTGGAGCACGTGAAATTATTACATGTTGGATCATCTTCTGGGTATATGCTCAGGAGCGGTATAGCTGTATCCTCATGTAGTATTATGTCCATTTTTCTGAGGGTCTGCGAAACTCATTTCTAGAGTGATTGTACTAGCTTGCAATCCCACCATCAATGGAGGAGTGTTTCTCTTTCTCCACATCCTCGCCAGCATCTACTGTCACCTGAGTTTTTGATCTTAGCCATTCTAACTGGTGTGAGGTGGGATCTCAGGGTTGTTTTGGTTTGCATTTCTTGATGAATAAGGATGTTGAACATTTCTTTAGGTGCTTCTCAGCCCTATGAATTTCCTTAGTTGAGAATCCTCTGTTTAGCTCTGTTCTCTATTTTTGGATAGGGTTATTTGGTTCTCTGGAGTCTAACTTCTTGAGTTCATTTTATATATTAGCCCTGTATCAGATGTAAGATTAGTAAAGATCTTTTCTCAGACTGTTGGTTGCATTTTTCTTCTATTGACAGTGTCCTTTGCCTTACAGAACCTTTGCAATTTCATGAGATCCCATTTGTTGATTCTTGATGTTAGAACATAAGCCTTTGGTGTTCTCTTCAGGAACTTTTCCCCTGTGCCCATGTGTTTAAGAATTTTCCCCACTTTCTCTTCTATTAGATTCAATGTATCTGGTGTTTTGTGGGGGTCCTTGATCCACTTGGACTTGAGCTTTGTACAGGGAGATAGGAATGGATCAATTTGCATTCTTCTACATGTTGACCACCAATTGAGCCGGGACCATTTGTTGAAAATGCTGTCTTTTTTCCACAGGATCGTTTTAGCACCTTTGTCAAAGATGAAGTGACCATAGGTGTGTGGATTCATTTCTGGGTCTTCGATTCTATTTCATTAATCTACCTGCCTGTCACTGTACCAATACAATGCAGTTTTTATCACTACTGCTCTGTAGTACAGCTTGAGGTCAGGGATGCTGATTCACCCAGAAGTTCTTTTATCGTTGAGAATAGTTTTTGCTATTCTGAGTTTTTTCTTATTCCAAATTAATTTGAGAATTGTTCTTTCTAAGTCTATGAAGAACTGAGTTGGAATTTTGATGGGGATTGCATTGAATCTGTAGATTGCTCTCAGCAAAATGGCCATTTTTACTATGTCAATCCTGCCAATCCATGAGCATGAAAGATCTTTCCATCTTCTGAGGTCTTCTTCCATTTCTTTCTCAGAGACTTGAAGTTCTTGTCATACAGATCTTTCAGTTGTTTGTTTAGAGTCACACCAAGGTACTTTATATTGTTTGTGACAATTGTGAAGGGTATCATTTCCCTAATTTCTTTCTCAGACTGTTTATACTTCAAGTATAGGAATGCTACTGATTAGTTTGAGTTAATTTTTACATACAGCCAATTTGGTGATATTGTTTATCAACTATAGCAGTTGTATTGTGGACTTTTACGGATCCCTTAAGTATACCATCATATCATCTGCAAATAGTGATATTTTGATTTCTTCCTTTCCAATTTCTTTCCCTTTGACCTCCTTTTGTTGTCTAATTGCTCTATCTAGAATTTCAAATACTATAAATGTTGATCATAGAGCTTGAAACACTGGTGTTCTGTTCATGAAGTTGTCTTCTGTACCAATGTATTCAAGGCTTTTCAAAGATTCTCTTCTATCAGATTTAGTGTATCTTGTTTTATGCTGAGGTCCTTGATCCATTTGGATTACAGTTAAGAGCAGGGTGATAAATATGAATCTATGTGCATTCTTCTACATGCAGACATCTAGTTAGAGCAGCACCATTTGTTGAAAGTGCTTTCTTTTTTCCGTTGTATGGTTTTGTCTTTTTCAAAATTCAAGTATTCATGGGTGTGTGGGTTTATTTCTGCATCTTTCATTCTATTCTATATATTATCTTGTCTATTTCTATAACAATAGGTGTGTGATTCTATTCCATTGATCAGTCTGTCTATTTCTGTACCAAAATGATGCAATTTTTATCACTATTGCTCTGTAGCACATTTTGATGTGAGATGATCGTGATTCCTCTAGATATTCTTTTATTTTTCAGTGTTGTTTTGGCTATCCTGAATTTTTTGGTTTTGCATATGAGTTTGAGAATTGTTCTTTCAATTTCTGTTGTAGTAAAAAAAAAAATTTAAGCGTATCTCAGACTAGCTTACAAGTAAATGAGACTCAGACTATGTGTATTGGCTGGTTTTGTGTATCAACTTTACACAAGCTGCAGTTGTCACAAAGAAAGAAACCTCCCTTGAGGAAATGCCTCCATGAGATCCAGTTGTAAGGCATTTTCTCAATTAGTGTTCAAGGGTGGAAGGGTCTATTATGGGTGGTGCCATCCCTGGGCTGTTAGTCCTGGGTTCTATAAGAAAACAAGCTGAGCAAGCTGGGAGAAGCAAGCCAGTAAGCAGCGACCCTTCCATGGCCTCTGCATCAGCTCCTACCTCCATGTTCTTGCCTTGTGTGAGTTCCTGTCCTGACTTCCTTTGATGATGAACAGCAATGTGGAAAGATACACTGAATAAACCCTTTCCTCCCCAACTTGCTTCTTGGTCATGATGTTTTGTGCAGGAATACAAACCCTGACTAAGACACTATGGTTATTATATTTGGCTTTAACAATTACTAGAGGTAATATTCAGAATGTCCTCAATGGAGAAGCCAAATTTCAGGAGCAAAGACCACTTATAATCAAGTACATAGCAGTCTCTTCATAGAGCTTCAAAACTATACCCTCGCATGGTACTTTCAAGAAGGTAAGCAGATGGTCGAGGTAGTAAAAGCTGAACATAGAAAATTCCAAGTTCTATGAGCACCTGTTATAACAAGACTTATGTTTCTGAGGAAAACAGCTCATATTAAGAGGGGATAGAGATGTTTGACTGTCTTGATCTCTTGAGGAGGGTTGTGTACAAGTCTAGCTGTTACAGTTTCATAAGTGCAACATCTGTATATTGTCCAGAAGAAATCATTTCACAGCACTTCTTCCCATAGTGACTCTAAACTTCTTTTCACCTATTATTCTCTGTTTTATCATAATCCTTCTGAACAGTTGGGTTAGAAAAGACTCTAATATGGCTTCACCCAGAGAAAAACTATTGCAATTGAGAGCTATTAAGGAGTGATTCATTCATGGAGCTCTAGACACTTGTGAGTTGCATGCCCTCCCTGTATCACTTACTGGACATTTTAATTTGTAAGTATAAAAAGGAAAGACAATGGTATATAGAGGCCTGGGAAGAAGTCTTATTAGTTAAAATCACATACTACACTTACAGAGGACTGATGTTTGATTCTAGGCACCCACGCTTGGCAGCTCATGCTTGGCTGAGACATTATCTTTAGGTGATATGGTTTCTATGACTCTTTTCAGTACCTCTAGTCACATTCACACACAAACACATCAAAACCTCTAGACATATACATAATTAAACATAAATAAATGAACAATGCAAAAAGACATGAAACTGTGAAAGAGTATTTGCTTGGTGGACTTTATAGTTGGGGATTCAAGAGGGGAATGGGAGTGGATAAGATCATATTATACTGTATACATGTATGAAATTCCCGAAGAATATACATAGTTCTTTTAAAAAGAGACAGAGAGCATGAGGCATGTAAGTAACACCAGGAATATATATGATCCATTACAAAATATTACAGGAGCATTTATATGATTCTGATGGTAGTAATAAATTCTTTGAGCATACCTTTGCTAATTGGGCAAAACATTGATAGCTTCAGAAATAAAGACAATTTAGCTACAGGTGACAAAACTGCTCCTTCTATAGAAGTATGTAACATCCCATTGTTTTACTTATCCAATTACTCCAGAAGTACATGGAAAACAATGAACTATTATTTCTTTGCTCAAAGTAATAGCAGGAAGGATTTGATTCCTTCACTTGTCTGGGATTTTTTCAAAGGAAAAATTTATGACTATCATGTAAATGTAGAAAAAAAAGGTACCTACAGTAAATGGAGGCTATAAAAACTTCACTTGTCTCAGGATCCTATACCAATATTTTTATTTGTCCAGAGATATGAAGCTGCTACTTGCAGGCTAATCTGTGCTACACTGGTCTATCTAGGACACTTGGGAAGCCAAGGGCGCTACATTGAATTGTAAAGACAAAACCAGAGAATTCTGGAGCCCTGACAAGACATGTCCATCACTCATGCTATTTGTATGCATCCAGGATGCAACTTAATGCCCCAAGGACTTCATATTTGGATCAAACCCTGTGCAGGTGTCATTTCAAGTCAGAACACAGCATGGACAAGAAAATCCCTGCTCATACCCTGGAGCTTTTACTGCTCTTGTTTTCATGAAGAAAGGATGGCACTGTAATTGATTATCTTGTCCTGATCAAACATCAAAATCAAGTCATAATGTGTGTGGATACTAAGAACTTCATCTACACAGCCATCTCAATAGCCCTAAAGCTCCGGCCATAAATATTCATTCTTTCAGTTCAGTTCTTTTAATGAATTCAGACTCACACAACCCTTTTTAACAGAGATCCAATATATTTTTCCACCTATGTTTATTAGTAAATAAATGTTTTCATGAATGTATAGAAAGAGGCTAGTGACCGATCATCATGATACAGACTTTTAAGGCTAAATGCATAGTGATGAATGCAGTGTTGATGGTGCATAGCAGAAGCAGACACTGAGAAGAAGCTTACCATCCAAGAAGAGAGGCTTTACTGAACTTTCCACTGCATATGGCTTCCCTATTTTTCTGTACTCCACAAATCAAGATCAAGACAAACAATACTGAAACTTTCAGAAGTATGATAAAGCATAGATAGATTGAAGCTGAGGAAAAAATATAGGAAAGTGTATCATATTACATTTCTTGTTGGATACAATTAGTCCTGAGAATCCTGGAGTGACTTATAGGTTCGTATTATATTATGTCATGTTTTATAGGTGAAAGAAGAAGCAGATATTTTATTTTCATTATTTTACTTTATAACTTTGGATGTTTTGCTTTCGTGTATGTCTGTGTATGAAATTCACAGAACCCAAGAAGACCAAGAGAGGGTGTTGAATATCCTGGTACCACAGTTACAGATGGTTGTGAGCTGTAAGTGGGTGTTGGTAGTGGAAATCAGGACCTCTCAAACAATGGTCAGTGCTCTTAACTGCTGGCTAACGTTCCAGCCCTGGAAGTAGAGAGTTCTGCTGTAGCTATCAGTACCACTAATAACTCTACACACAGAGGAAAGGTGGGAAGTATTAGTAAATGGCAGAAGGGAAGTATGATATGGTAGCTTTGTTGGAAATTTAAAGCTCCAAACCAGAAATGCACTGGGGCCTATTGAGTGGTTGGGTAATAAGGAAACCTGAAGATTTTGTCTTGACAAATCTACAAGTGGCACACACATAGGAAACATGATGTGGTGAGACACCAAAACACAGATAGATGCAAAAGCAAGAGGTTTATTTTCCAGCACATCAGGATTGACCTTCAATTAGTCCCTCAAGGCAAGTGACTAGAAGGCAATCCTGAATGGCCATTATAAGCACTTTTTATACTTTTTAGGGACACAGGTTACATTAGCAGGGTTACAGTTCAAACTTATTGGCTAAGCTTATTGACCTTTAAATCTATTGGCTAGCAAGCATGACACACAATTGAACTCTATCTGGGACTTTCCAGAGAGTCAGGTGATTATCAATCAGTACATTCTACAGTTTTTCTGAGAATGTTTTACTCAAGAATGTTCCTGTGGGTAGAAAATGGAACTTGGCCTAGCCTTGACCCCAGGCAGGATGGGGAAGCTGTAAGGACTTTGTGGGACTGGAAAAATCCCTTAGGGTCTCTCACAGGCTAGTAGAGATATCAGGAAAATGCACCATAGACTAGAAGGACTACAGGATAAGTCATTGAGGGATTTAGTGCAGATTGCTGAGAAAATCTACCACAATTGGGAGACAGGAGGAGAAGGAGCAGAGAAAGGAAGAAGAAAGAAGATGAAAGAGAGATGAAAAAAGAAAAGTGACAGGAAAGGAATTTACAGAGAATTTTGGATACAGTAGTTAGGGAAAACAGAGAAGAGAGACCCCAGCCAAAGAGAGACAGAAAACACCTTGAAAAGGAACAGTGATCTTATTTCAAGGAGAGGGGCCACTGGGCCCCAGAGTGCCCCAACAAATGGAAGCTGAGGATGGGAGATACTGATGTAATCTGTAAAGCAATCTTAGCATGTGCCTGATAAGTAAAAAGAAAAATCTTAATATAGTCATAGAGTAGATATAAATAAGCAATTACTATATAACTATGCAAGAGTCTTTTGGGAAGTTAATGAATATATTAGCTATAGAAAAACTGAGAATATAACTGTTTAATAGGGTAGTATCTAACTGTGATGTATGTTATAACATTGTTTCAATGATTGTATTCAATACTAAAGTCAAATACAGCACAGGAGAGACACACTGCAATAGAAAAGAAGTCCATGCACGAAATTTCCTCAATAGATATTTCTTGGATCTTCTGTGTGTCATTCTGAGGATGAGGTGTTGGTTGGTGAGGAGTCTAATTTGTATGATTTTCTGTTTTGATTGGTAGGTTTTGTTCAATGCATATAAACTTTTTCCATGATACATGTGATTGTCAGTTAGATCATGAATATGCATAAGATAATAAACATAAGGATTTCCAAAAAGTATTATTTTAAGGACTCTGCTTATTACACAAAGTCAGTTGTATGCTGGAAAATTTGACTACACCTAGTTCATCATATATTTCCTGGCATATTTGGTGAAACTAGAGGCTGCTATGAAACTATGCGTTAGAATGATCTGATTGTTTCGTTTGAAGTGTGGAGTGTTTGCTGCTTGATGAAATTATTGATCCAGGTTGATAATTGTTTTGTTTGGAAAGAAAGATGACTATAACTCAAGTTCAATGTATCCAAGGTTGCTCACCTATCTCTACACTTACCTGTCCCACTCTGACTTAGTCCTTTCCTATAGTGTTCTATCTTGGAAATATTATTTGCTATTGTGGTTTGAATTAAAATGTTCTGCCATTGGCTCACACATAGGAGTTCTTGGTTCCCAATTGATTGCTTGAGTAAGATTAGGAGGTATGGCCTTATTGGAGGAATTGTATCAAGGCGGGTGGATTCTGAGGTTTCAAACTCCCAAGCCATTCTCTTGGCATTAGACTAACACTCTGGAAATGTGAGCCCACAATTTAAATGCTTTGGTTTATAAATTGCCTTGGCCATAAGATTTTAACACAGCAATAGAAGAGCATCTAAGACACTTGCCTTCAGAGTAAGGAGATAATTGAATAGCTAATTGAGGAAAACCTCTTCCCATTTACAAATATGATATGAAAGCTGACATCTTAGGTGAAAACCATGTGATCAGAAAGCTGTACGTACTGTAAAAAAATGGACTCTAAGTTCTGAGAATAATCTATTCCTGGTTTCAGTTTGTCAAATTACTAATACCTGAAGATATTCAAATATTTTAGATTTACTTATTTTTAATTTATGCATATTAGTGTTTTGCCTGTATATATGTTTGTGGACCATATGAGTGCACAATCCTCAGCAACCACAAGAGGATCACATATATACAGAACTAAAGTTATAGACAGTTGTTAGCCATCATGGTGGTGCTGGAAATCAAACACAAGTCCTCTAGAAGAGTAACCAGTGCTGTTTACTACTAAACCATCTCCCCAGACAGATTACTCAAGATGCTTGTGTGTGTGTGTGTGTGTGTGTGTGTGTGTGTGTGTGTACGTGTAATGTTATTTTTTCCTTGGGAGCCATGAGAAGAATTTCCTGTTTTAATGCTGGTTTTGGCAAAAAGATTTAGGATAGAAAAGTTAATCTTATATTCATGCAAATGCATCACATTGACCTTCAAACTTGGCCTAAGGAAAAGAGTCTTAGCTAGAGACACTAGGAGCATTTGCAGCAGAATAGGATTTCACTTCTGCTTCCCTGGATGGTTTCTGTTATGGTTTGAATCACTGTGCGAAGAGCACTATAATGCTGTTGACAGTAAAACCTTGCAACATCTTCAGCCTGTAGGTTGCTGATCTTAAGAGAAAACTTTGTACCAGATCCACTGCCACTGAAACTTGATGGGACCCCAGCTTCCAAGCTGGTTGTAGATCAGGAGTTGAGTAGATTTCCCTGGATTCTGCTGATACCATGCTACCCATTTATCCATGGTCTGACTTGCTAGGCATGTGATGGTGACACTTTCTTCCAGAGATGCAGACAGGGAGACAGGAGACTGGGTCATCTGAATGTCACATTTTCCACCTGAGATTCAAAATTGGAAAAGATTTCGCACACAATGTATCTTGTTATAAGGCAACATTTATGGAGACCATGGAGCATTAACCATACCCATATGTATAAGTTTTCAGTTTATTCAGTCTTTCTTACCTGTAAGCCAGAGCAGCAGCAACCACAGGAGCTGAGTAAGCACATTCATGTCTCTTTGTAACATGTGTGAAGCTGACTCCAACACAGGGTGTGTGACCTGACAATGAAGAAGCCATCTGAGCAGTGGGCTGTGCTCTGGGCACATGCAAATCAGTCAAGGGTAGGAATAGCCTTTTATGTTTTAGATCAGAGAGCCAGCAGAGGCTTCTTTGGGTTTATTTGTAGAGAATGTGCTCTTCTTTGGACAACAAAAGAACATCACCAGTCTATGAGATGCACATTATTTTGATTTCTCATATTCAATACAGGATTTTCTGTTTTATTTCCCTCATAGCAAGGCCTGGGACATACAGTACAGTTGTAAACAATATATAAGTGGTTATAGGGAAATTTCATAATTATCTGTGAAGATTATTTAGGTAGTATAGCTTCATCTGTTTTTCCTGTTTATATGTGAGATTGAATTTTAATAATCAATTTTCTCTCTTATATTTCTTTCCTCTAACACCTACAAAATACCCCTTCTTCCTCTACTTCTAATTCATCACCTCTTTTTTCATTAATTGTTATTGCATCAGTAATGCATTTATACACACACACACACACAAACATACATACACCCACATATTCTTATCTATAAACTGTTGGGTTAATATAATGTTACACACACACACACAAACACACATATTAAGTTGTGTGTACTTCTTTGTGTAGAACTGACACCACATAGGGTTTACCCCAACTAGTTTGACAAGTTCACTGGTGTTCTCCTATTTAGGCAGTCTTTTACGTGAGATTTTATAGGTATATCTTCTGATATCAGTAGGAAATGCAATCTCAGAGCAAACTCCCCAGTCTTTTAGTTCTTACAGTTTTTCTTTTTTTTTTTTTATCTTACAAAGTAAATTTATTAATGATTCAACAGAGATTACAAAGGGATATATTTCATGAGTGATTCAACAAGAAAGTATTTCTAAATTTTGAACTGCACTTTTCCAAACTGTCCCCTGAGCCTTGTGTATGGAAAAGTTTTGTCAATGTATCCATGTGATTGAGTTACACAACTCTCCATGAAACTCAACAAGAATCATTTTCGATAACAATGATTTCCAGTAGAATAATAGAATAATACCAGAAGACATGGTTTGTGAAGAGGGGCAGGAGGTCTCATAACTAACTTATATTTTCAGATAAACAATCTTATTTTACTGTATTTTTGACAGAGTGGTTACTCTAGAACTACTTCCAACAAGTCCAGAGAAGTTTGTGGTTATCTCTCCTTCCATCTGTGTGTATGAGCTCTTTACCTAGATTAGGCTGGAATTATATCTAAACCCAATATTTCTGTGAGGCTTCACATTATTGTACCTGACTTATCTCATCTTAACACAAATTATTGTCTTTAAAGAATATGAGTTTTCTATCAGTAATATCATTCATGTCTTTGACTGTAGAGTGGTTCTGCATGCATATGCTACGAGTACCATGTCTTTTCCAGAAACTAAGAGGAGATGAATCTTAGTTTAAATTCAGAACAAAGGCATACAAACTGTGTGGTAAGAGAAGCATGTAAGGAAGTAAGGATAGAAGTTAAACATGGGGAGTTATCATAATAGGGTACAAAGTCGATCCTAACTGGGAGAAAGATATGGTGGACTTAGTGTGAGTTTCCATGATCCCTTGAATGGAAAGAGTTTGCATGTGCATGTAACCATTCTGTAGCATGTAAAAATCTACCAGGATGATAATGACAGCTATGAGGAGCTTGAAAATGATATTGGAGACAGAATTAGTGTCAAGAAGAATTGATAGAATATATTTTTATATATTATATATATAATATTTTTATATGAAACATATTTTTAAAATAATTAACCTGAAAATTGATACAAAGGGTGATTGAAGTATTAGCCATAGAGCTTGCTGAAAGGGAAACATCAAAAAGTCTTCAGTAGAGATAAAAATTATGGCCCATGCCCTGATTCTACCCATTATTTTGCATCTATTCATGTCCTGATAACATACATGTACGTTTTCATTAACCAATTACACCATGCTCACAAATAGATAAAATCCATCAAAATGGTAACTAATTTCACTGTTGGTAGTAAATAATTTGAAAAAGTAGAGGGAAAGAGATCATTTCCATAGATTAGTACCATTGACAATAATCAAGACAGAAGGAAAAATGGTAAAAAGCGACTTCTTATTAGCCTTGTCTGTCTTTTCACATCTTATATGATCCTTTGAGGTCAGAGTGGAGATCAAACTCCATGTCTGTGGTTTAGGTAAAACATTTTTGTCATCCAGGCAGTGGTGGCGCATGCCTTTAATCCCAGCACTTGGGAGGCAGAGGCAGGTGGATTTCTGAGTTCGAGGCCAGCCTGGTCTACAGAGTGAGTTCCAGGACAGCCAGGGCTACACAGAGAAACCCAGTATCGAAAAACAAAAACAAAAACAAAAACAAACAAACAAACAAAAAACCCAAAAAACAAAACAAATAAAACCCCAAAAGACTTTTTTTGTCATATTTGCTGATGTTATTTTGTCCCATGGACTTCATATTTTTAACTTTGAAAATTCTTTAAGATGTCAATAAGCAATCTCTCTCCACGTTATAATGATAAACAATCCAACAGTGTCAACAACTTTGTACTAGATTATGATAGATGAACAGAAAATGAAAGAGGTGTCACACTTACCCTTCTGCCCAGGAAGGTCATTATTCATTGTCCTAGGACAGGCTTTTTTACATCTACAATACAAAGAATTGCCAGGATCTCTAGTCTCCAGTGAGTAAATGTAGCTATGAAATATGCCCAAACCATCTTCATAGGAGTGGGTAGAGACTAGGAGAAAATGCTGGATGATATGTGAATAAGAAACTAACTAGAACCTTCCCTTGCTCCTATTGTTACAGTGATTGGTACTAGATACTAGCCTATAGTCTGGTGATCTTTATTGGATAGACATGTATTATTTCCCCTGCTGGAGATATTGCAAAAATGAAGACAGAGTTTCTATGTAGGGCCCAGAAAAAAAAAACTGTACAATCATTAATGGCAATATTAATGTGCTCAGGAAAAAAATAATGAACAGAACTTGGGCCTGTTTCTTCCTGTGAATGTACAACACCATTAGGAGAATAATGTATAAGCTATCACACATAATTACATGCAGAACACATACATGTACGCACATACATACACAAACACACATATGTATTATATATATTAGCAGTCCAATTCTTGCTACTAAGGCAAAAGAAAATGTTGTACTGGGATTTAGCTTAATTGATGGACTTTTGCCTATTATTTAATAAATAGTTAAGAGTACCAGTATTGCATTAACAAGACCCGGTGGTACGCACCTGTAGCTTCCTATCTTGACAGTAGGAAGCAATAGTTATAGAAGTTCAAGGTCATCCTCCACTACAAGTTTAAGGCCACACAGACCTACATGAGTCCTGGATTTGATCATGAAAATAAGTCCAATTTTTGGAATCAGTCAAGAAACACAGATGATAACATATTAAACATAGTTTCAAAAGTGAATCTAGTAAAGGACATATTACTTAATCCTTACAGCATTTGAATTAGTTCGAATAAAACCATGTAGACATAAAATAGTACTAGACAAGCATAAAACTAATATGCCTAACTCTTACAAAACTTCATACTTATATAATGCATTTTAGATTATTTCAAATAGCTAAGTTAATATGGAACATTGTGAGGTATTTCTTCAGTGGTCATGTGCTTCCCTGGGTGTTGTTGCTGCTACTGCTCCTATAGTTACGGGTCAAGCAAAAAATATTTTACCAAGACCAGTGCAGGAATAGTTGATTATGTGAATTTCTAAAGGAATTATTAAATTGAACTTATTATATTGAGTATGTTATATTATTATGTAATGACTTGAAATAATCTTTTAAAAAATTAAGTTGAATTAATTATATTCATGAGTACAGTTTAGTACATCTGTATGTGAGAATATATGTTTGAGTATACTTCAAAATTTTACAGTTTAAAGACTAGATTATACAATATTCTCACCCTATGCTTTAGGTGATACAATAAAGACCCTTCGTCATATCTTAAAATCTTTGCAGTTTTCTTATACTAGTGGTTTTGTTAAGTACATCTACTTCCACAGTAATGTACAACCTACAAAAGTGAAGTAAGATACTATTATACCAATACTCCCCACCCTAAATAGAGGTGAAGGAGAATTTTGATTTCATGGATTAGTTCTTCCCAATGAAGACAGAGACCAGCACTGATGAAAGTTTTCTCTAGGATAGAGCTGTAGTTCTTCACTAAATTTAAAATAATTAATGAAATTATGAATTGGTAAACTCTTGCATATATTTTCAAAAGCCTAAGGGTGTCCTTTCCAGGAAGAGTGCCCAGTTCAGGAAATCTGGATCACAGTTCTCAAACATTCCTCTGCACAGGATGTCATAATGACGGGGCCTCTGTTTGTCCTATACCATCTTGATTAGTATGTTTCCTTTTCTTCTTTTCAAGGAATTTTTGCTTAAGGATCATGAGTAAAATTCAACCCTGCATCTGTTGAAGAAGTATCAGTAGAAGCTGTCACATTTCAGTCATATGCTTGATCATACTGCATCTCCTGAGGGAGAAGCACTAGGGTTCTGAGAAAATAAAAGAAACCTTTGTTCTGGTTTGTAAAACTGTCTGAATGGCATACTGGACTACTGTTGTCATTAGCTGGTGGTGATGTCTTCAGAATACTGCTGTTTCATGAGAGAATCAGAGGTCTCAGATTCAGCATCACTCAAGCAAGCTGAGGCCCTGAAAGCAAGGTTGGATGTTCTCTAAATCAGGAAATGAAGAGTCACTTTCAACTTCTGTTGGTATCAGTGAAAGTTGTAACAAAGATTCCATGTTACTTAATGCTTCAGCTGACAGCAACCTGTTCTCCTTGAGAAACATAAAGATATGTTAGAGATTGGCTGATAACAATTTGTCCATTTAATACTATGGAGGAAAACATGAAGAGAGACAGCAATTAGAAGAAAGCAAGTGCCCAGTATATTTTCATTCCACACACACTATGCAAAGAAGGAAAAGGGGGGATGAAAAATAAATAAAGGAGGAAGAAAGGAAAAAAGGAAGGAAGGTAGGATGGAAAGAAAGAAAGATGGAAGGAAGGAATGAAGGAAGGAAGGGATTTCAACTTTAAAGAAGGAAGCAGGTTTCAAGCTAAAAATTCCATGAGGAAAGAGGTGTTGACTTTTATCTTGGAACCTCCCCTTCTTTCTCACCTAGGATACTGAGTAGCAGCAACTTCACAGCTTGCACCAGCAAACTCATCTTGTTCTTACACACAGAAAACCCATACTTCTGAAAAAGAAGGAAACATAAATATTTATTTTGTGGCATCTACCGTGAATCCAACATTCTACTTTAGGTTAATTTTAAAAGGAGCTTGATCTTCTGATCCTCCAAAGCCCAAGTTGTTATAAACAGGAGTGAGTGTTTGAGAGAAGAGTATGGTTTATGCCATCTCTGAAGACAGTATATTTTCAAGGTCACCAGCTTTCAGAAACTATGCCATGAAATATGCTCACACAAGTATTACAAAAGCTGTCAAAGCCCTGGAGACATTTGTGGATGCCAAGTCACTCAAGAGCCTGAAACTTATTCTCTCTCTCCCTTCCTCCCTCCCTCCCTCCCACCCCTCTCCCACCTCTCTCTAATGTTTTCAGCACTAAGGTGGGTTTAGTATTGCTCTCTACTGGAGAGATGGATATCAGGCCAAGTAGCAGACTATAGGAAAAACTGCAAAGATGATAATCAGTGCTAATCACACTTGGGTTAGCTTGGGAAATCAAACAAATGGAAAACAATAACAACAAAAACAGGAAAAGCCAAATCAAGGGATGTTCATCAGTCTGCATGATCAGAGAAAAAGGAACAACCATGCAAATATAATCATATATCTATGCATAAACACATAAGCACACACACCCCAATTCTTGCTATCATGAAATAAGGACATATTGATAAAGTATTAAACATAGATACAAAAGTATAGTAAGTATGTGAATTTTTACAAACATATTCTTTCTCCATGCAGAGATGTTATTTCTTACAGTGGGTATACATCAAGAGAATTATTGTAAGTCAAAGGTCCATTTGTCACAAGTATTAGGATACCTAATCAAACAACCTACTCTGAAATGTAGCACTTTATTTAGGATTGTTTCAAAAGACTCTACTTCAGGCTTCAATGTCTAAATTATCACAAGCTAAGAAAAACAGTAAAACAGCTTGTCGCATAACGGCAGACTTAGTTATGGTGGGAGTGAAGACAGATCTTTCAGTAGATACAGTTAGAGAAATTTGACTATTAAAATTTAGAGAGAGATGGCAAATACTCTCCAGATATACAGCAGTATGCCATAGAAACTCAAGAAATTCTTTCACAGTAAATGTAACGATATTTCAAACTACACACACACACACACACAACACAAACACACACACACAGAGAGAGAGAGAGAGAGAGAGAGAGAGAGAGAGAGAGAGAGAGAGAGAGAGAGAGAAGCAAAAAATAATAACAGGAACAAAAATCTGACTTACTTTATACCATAGCAAGGTCTTTGTTCAACTTTTTTTTCAGATTAAGGTCAATGCTAGCTTGAAATCAGTGGAATTACACATTTAAAATTGTAAGAAAATTAAGTCAGTAAAGGGTTCTGATTCTATAGTAACTGACAAATCTTTAAAGACTAAAAGTAATAAAATCACAAATAATTAGAGTATCCCTACAAATAATTACCGAAAATATATTTCAAGCATAGTGATGAATACGATTAGTCTTAGCACAAAGACAGAAAAAGGTAGATTTCTGTGAGTTTAACTCTACCATGGTCTATATAGCAAGTTCCACTTTAGATGGGGCTACAAAGTCAAACCCCATTTCAAAAATTCAAACAAAAAAAATAAGAAAGAAATACTTCAGAATTAAAGACAATGGTGAAGAAACAGAAAACATAATATTCCAATGGATATAAAATTCGAGATAATTCACACAGTTGTGAAAGACTGTGGATTACCAGGTAAGTAGCTGATGACTGAGAGGCAGGTGTGGAACCTTCAGTAGAGTCAGCTACGTTCTCTTGTTCCACCTGTAATGTGAACACATGGAAATATACTTACATGTACACTGAGGGCTTTTGCACCTTGTTATATGTCTTATGTCATTATTTGAAAGATGTCAAAAAAGTATCCTAGATAATTAATAAACTGAACAAAGAAATATTTACTGAATAATTTTGGAAACTTAAGAGGCATAAGATATCTATCAAAGTGCTAAATAACTACAACATTGCTGTTTTTAAAAGTGATGAGAAACTTACTTCCCTTGATCATGTAAAATAAATTTTTCCTCTATTGTTTATTTTTCTTTATACAGAGAAATTATATCATTCCAAGGTCTTTTCTTCAAAGGAGAGAAACTCTTCACTAGTTATAGCAGCTCTCAACTGAAGATTTGTATATTGTTCCTTAGAGAGGACCTTCTTTTGTAAGCTTGAGATCTAAGTTCAACTCTAGTATGGCTTGACTAATAAGGACTCCATAGCTCAAATGCAAAAAGGAAAAGCAAAAAAGGTGTCCATTTCAGCTCATAAGGTTGCTAATGCTCTGGATCCCAGTGAAATGGATGAGGAAGTACAGGTCCCCAGTCCTTGTTGCTGATTCAGTGGCCAGATCTCCACTATCTTTTCAGTCTAGGAAAGGTGTGGGGTGACTACCTCTGGCTGTCTTTACTTATGAGACTTTCTATGTATTTCTGTAGGCTTTATTTCCCTGTATTGAGATGGGAGTCACTCAATTCCACAGATTTAGACATGTCCCCTCATGATTCAGATTCACACACTTTGAATCTATCAGGTCCCCCAGAGAAACAATACACATCACTTACTTCACATGTAAGTTCTTGGTTGTTTTATCACTTAATTCCTGCTCATGGTCTGAGTTGGTGTTGGTTCCTTTGTGGAGTAAGGAGGTGCCAAGCCTCTTATCTAGTGCTCTCTGAATCTATGCAGAATACAAAGCTAGGAAGAATGTTAAATGAGGTGTGTATTTTCTCTGATTCCTGGTTTACTCTAAGCAGTCTCAGGGAAGAAAAAAGAGAAAGATACATTCTTTCTTAGTTGATAGTTTATGTCTCCTTTTGAACAAAGCATCTGTATAATTATAAATTCAAAACCTACATTTCTCTAAAAACAGTGGGCAGAGAAAGTAGATTTCTGCTAGTCCATGCAGCCTGGATGGAGCATATTTTCTCTTCTGTTCTTTACCACCAAGGAGACCATAATCAATTTTGGATAGTTTCTTTTTAAAAAGATTAAAGACATGTGATAAACAATGTTCTTTGTTACCCAGTTGATCTTAAACATTAAAAGTTATTATAGCTAGAAAAATGTAAAACTATAAATAGGTTCTAGTTTCTGGAGGTACAAAAACAGGTATACAATAATAGAGATTGCAATGAGACCTTTTTCACAAGTTGAAAACTAGTGTCACCTTCTCTGATGTGAGACACAATTACACATATAGATACCAAAGAACTGTTTAATGTTTTATCCCTTGTCAGAAGAATATCAACTAGATGCACATTTTTTGCCCAATCAAATGATGCAATTGGAATATCTCTCTGATTTACAACAAAGATTCCTGGGGGTATGAGAGAAAAGCAACCCCCCAGGACTTGCCTAACAACAAAATACTATAATTAATAAATATTAATAAATAAATTATAATAGGGCCACTGAGGGGCTGCTACATATGTTACAGACTTTGGACTGTTGAATGTCAGCAAACAAAGCCCAACGTAGTACAACAGAGGGTATCTATCTTGACTACCAGCTAAAAGGAGGCAAAAGAAGACTGTCTCAAAGAAGAATTGCTGCCACCCTAACTCCAAAGACTAAGAGAAAGGTTTGAGAGTTCCTATGTGTAGTTAGGTCTTTCTGCCTTCAGCTACAAGAATTTGGAGAAACAGAGAAGCATCTCTATACACTAGCACAAAAACAGCATGGAGCCTGTAATCTGGACTGATACTAAACAAAATGCATTCCAGACATTAAAAACAATGATGACTTGTGCTCTAGCCCTACTACTTCCAGATGCCTCAGAATTATTTTATTCATTATTCTTGAAACAAAAGACATTACAAAAGGAGTTTCAACATGAATATTAGGGTAATGGAAATACTCTGTGACATACTTATCAAAACCACTGGATTCTGTAGTCTATGGTAACCTAATCAGAATAAAAGCAAAAACAAGCCAAACAAACATACAAACAAAGCAAAAACCCAGAAATTTCCTCTGAGTCAGGAACTTTTAATTCGAAGCACACCATGCTATTGCAATGCTTCTGTGAGGAACATCAGAATGCTGGCTAAGGCCTGAGTGAGCTACTGGGTCCTAGACCTTCCCCACACGTGTGTCCAGTTTGAGAAAGCCACTGCCATCACTCTTGATGGTCACCATGAGAACTTACTCATGGCTGTCACAAGCTGAAAGATGAAACCAGGTACATGGGAGTTGAAGTAATTATATTAACTGAAATGATTTAGACCCAAACTACATTCTCTCATCCCAGAGAGAAGAGCAGATGGATCTGACCCAGGCTCTCAGATTGGGAAAATAAATTCTACCATCATATGCACGGACTGCCACTAGAGTTTTACTACCAGGCATTTCCAGGGTATGATATAAAAGAGAAGATGTTCATCTCACCACTGGGGAAAGTGACAGTACAAAAAAAAAAAAGTGACCCTTCTAGAAGATATTAGTTTCCACTATGAATTGTTCTCTGTTGCTGTCCCAATGACCAAGCTGCCCTTCAAATTATCCGTAAAATCAGTGGGACCTATTGATATTCTGATGATGTTCCCTGACCCAATGTTGCCTCATAGTCAATAATAAAGGAAAAACAAACCCACAAGTTGACGAAGGACCCCAGAGAAAGATGATTCTGTTAGAAACAACTAATAGTACTCTGATAACTGCCCATCACCAGGCTACTCATCTGTCATCCACAAACCTTTGAGTTGCTCAGATCAAAGTATGTTATATTTAGACTGTATAGCCTGGAGTGGGATGCCTCAGCCAAGTGTCAGGTTTGTGTTCAGGTAAATCCAAAACAAAAAGCTGTTCACCCAGGAAGAGATCCAAACAAGAGACCAATTCTGCGAAAAGTGAATTAACCAATCTAGTTTGCCAGTGACAGATACAAGTGTCTGCTAATTTTCATAGATAAATACATTTTCTGGTTGGGTGAAGTATTTTCCTTTGGACTGACGCTGCTCAGTAGCTTCAAGCCTCCTGTAGGGACTGGTCCCTTGATGTTCCCTACACCTAGTAATGGGATCTGACAATGGCCCAGCTTTCATGACCAAAGGAACACTGAAATCAGTTCAGAACAGGATCCTTTATGGTGTTATTTCCACTCCTACGGCCATGAAGGTAGCTGGTGTTACACCGGGATCCATAATATCCAGATCAAGAGAGCAGAAGCCACAGGTGATGAAACTAAATAGATCACCTACAGACTATGTACCCATTGAAGTGAAATTTTCACTGGATCCCAGACTCTTGAATTCCCGACCCCTCTGCCACTTTGTTTGTCTATGTTTGGCTTCAATACAGGGTCATTGTCAAATCTTCTCTATTTTCAGGTCTGGGAACTAAAGAAGACAGATACTGGAAAGGTGAGAACTATAGTGACTAGAAACAAGCAATCCATTTTTACATTGACTTTCTTTGTGTTTGTGATAGAAATAGAGAGTTTACAATTCAATACATGCACTTTCCCAAGAAACAAAGGAGTTTCTACTGCAAAAATTGTGATTCTAAAATTAAGACTCTCTGAAGAAGTTCTATAAAAACATCTGGACTTATATGGGATGTATCCCCAGGTGGGGCAGTCTCTGGATGGCCTTTCCTTGAGTCTCTGCTCAACATGTTGTCTCAATATTTCCTCTTGTGAGTATTTTATTCATCCTTCTAAGAAAAACTAAAGCATCCACATTTTGGTCTTCCTTCTTCTTAGGGTTCATATGGTCTGTGAATTGAATCTCGGGTATTCTGAACTTTTGGGCTAATATCCGCTTATCAGTAAGTACATACCATGTTCGTTCTTTTGTGACTGAGTTATCTCACTCAGGATGATATTTTCAAGTTCCATCCATTTGCCTGTGAATTTCATTAAGTCATTGTTTTTAATAACTGAATAGTATTTCATTGTGTAAATGTACCACATTTTCTGTATCCATTCCTCTGTTGAGGAACATCTGGTTTCTGGCTATCATAAATATGGTTGCCTTGAACATAGTGGAGCATGTGTCCTTATTCCATGTTGGAGCATCTTCTGGGTATATGCCCAGGAGTGGTATAGCTGGGTCCTCAGGTAGTACTATTTGCAGTTTTCTGGGGATCCACCAAACTGATTTCCAGAGTGGTTGTACCAGCTTGCAATCCCAGCAGCAATGGAGGAGTGTTCCTTTTTCTCCACATCCTTGCCAGCTTCTGCTGTCACCTGAGTTTTTTATCTTAGCCATTTTGACTGGTGTGAGGTGGAATCTCAGGGTTGTTTTGATTTGAATTTCCTTGATGACTAAGGATGGGGTGTTGGAAAGTGCTTGCTGATAGAAGCATGATAACCTGTCTCCAGAGAGGCTCAGGCAGAGCCATACAAATACAGAGGCGGATGCTCACAGCCAATCATTGCACTGAGCATGGTGTCCAGGATGGAGGAGTAGGAGAAGGGAATGAAGGAGCTGAAGGGGGTTGTGTCGTGCTCTCTCCCATTGGGGGAAGCGCAGTGAGGGTGGAGTCTCCGGGTCCGGGGACCACCAGGGGTCGGGTCCACAGAGTGCGCCCTGGGCTTCAAGGATCACCGCTGCAGCCCTCTTCATCGCAAATGCCTCAGGGCCTGACACCGGAGTGAGATGCCGGGGTCGAGCACCCCTGGCGCTAATGGAGTCTGTTGACTCGGTGCCCAAGCCACTGCGCACTGTCTAGCGCTGCCGGTCTCGGCCAGTGGCTTGGCCGAGGTGTAGGAAGGGAGCGGACCGAGATCAGCCGTGGGCATCCACCGGCTCCGTTGTGCTCAGAGCACTCGCAGTCCTGCACCCCAAGAGTCACAGCTCCCTTAGACAAAGTTCTCGGATGGCAAAGTAGTTTCTATCTTTATTTGTTCAAGATGGCGGGCAGCGCTCCCAGGGCAGGCGGGTGGAGAAGGAGGGGAGAGAGAGAGAGAGCTGGGTCAAGATGTTCTACTTATAGTTCTGAGAGAGGGGGCGGGGCTTGGTAGTTGATACTTTCCATTGGCCAGCTTGGGAGCCTTAATCATTGCCTCATTTGCCTATAGTTGATACTTTCCATTGGCCAGCTTGGGAGCCCTAATCGTTGCCTCATTTGCCTATACACAAGTTTCACATGCCAGGCCTCTTTCCATACAGGGGTTGTGATATGAAGAATTTCCCAGGAGTGTTGGCTAGAAGCACAAATTCTAGTCCCTGATGTACCACCGGGTTTCCCAGAGCTTCCAGCCCATGCTCAACTGGGCATCACCGATCACTGCCCCACAGGGTTGCAGCCCCATGGAGGGAGCAACAGTGTCAACTGGCCAGTCTTCCAGGGCTCCCAGAGACTGGACTACCAACCAAAGAATACACATGGAGGGATCCATGGTGCTGGCCACGTATATGGCAGAGGAGGGCCTTGTTGGACATCAGTGGGAGGAGAGGCCCTTGGGCCTGAGGGTGTTAGATGCCCCACTGTAGAGGAATGCTAGGGAGGGAAGCCTGGAGTGGGTAGGTGGGTGGGGAGCACCCGCATAGGGACAGGGGAGGGGGGATGGTATAGGAGGTTTCCAAAGGGGAAAACATTTGAAATGTAAATAAAGTAAACATCAAAACAAAGAAACAAACGAACAAACAAAAACCACCACCACCACCACCAACAACAACAACAACAAAAAACCAAAAACAAAACCATCTGGCCTTGGGGCAGCATAGAGATCCTGAGAAAACAGATTCTAATTCACAGACAAAGACACTGTGGATAGCTTTTTCAAGGTCCCTAGACCTTTGTGTCCTAATAAAGGTGCCCTACATTTTCCAAGGACCCTGACCAACTTTCCTCTCCAAGGAACACACTCTTCCCCAATATACATATACAATGGGGAAGAAGGAAATCATACATTTGAAGATAGAACCTGGTCTACAAAAATAAAAAGAAGGAAATGAAGAAAGGAAGAAAGAAAGAAGATAGGAAGGAAGGAAGGAAGGAAGGAAGGAAGGAAGGAAGGAAGGAAGGAAGGAAGGAAGGAAGGAAGGAAGGGAATAATAGAAACAAAAACAAAGGAGGAAAGAAAAGAAAGAAAAAGCTGTCCCTTTCCTCATTCCATTCCTGGTTAGAGTTGGCATATCAGGCTCAATAGCCATAAACATTTCATTCTTTATCACAGGAGATGAAAAATTTAAAAACTAAATATACATGTTGTGATCAACTTGTAGAGGTATTACATCATGTAGAGTTATTGATTTTTTTTCCATTTCGGAAAAAAAAAACAACAATTTGATTTCATTGCAAATGTGGTACTGCAAAATCAAAGATGATTAGTCATACTTCTCATGAGATAAATGGGAATATATATGACTTTGGGACAAACTTGTTATTGTTGTCTCTACATTGATTGATCAGGTGTAGTTAGAGAAAATTTTGACATGGTAGGGGAAAACCTCAAAGAAGAAGAAGAAGGCGGAGGAGGAGGAGGAGGAGGAGGAGGAGGAGGAGGAGGAGGAGGAGGAGGAGATATAGACATATATCTGATAATTGATATCAATGTGTGTTCTCTCAGGCCCCTTGGGTAGCTGTTCTACAATCAGTACCTGCTGAGCCTTTGTTTCTCATTCTGATTAGATTAACAGTGGGGTCCTGCATCATCAAGTATATGACACCTCTTTCACTTTTGCACTAAGACAAATGGAGCATATGATAGGCCTCCATACCACAGACAGGTTTTGATCTATGAAAGTAGATCAAAACCACATTTCATTTGGATTAACTTTTCAAATGAGTTGGTTTTGAGTAATGAAAGTCAGAAGAGTAGAAGCTGAAAATGTTGGAGTTTATTATTGTGCACAAAGCATAAAACTTCCTCCCACAATGTTATAGGGAACTTACATCCTGCTTAACAGAAAGTGATATGTACATGGGTAAATGACATGCTGGTTGGCATGTTAAGATATAATTGTTAGGAAAGGCTAGTCCCCTGACATAGTTGAATACCCCAACAAATGGAAACAGGGTAAGTGTACAACAATGGCTTGTTTCTAAGGAAATCTCATATCCCAATTCCCATGATTGGCATTGTCTTGGACACACAGATCCTGCAAAGTTCACCAGCTATCAAACACAAATGCTCCAAGTCTCCTGGATGAAGAAAAGTTTATGCTCCCAACTCTTTTAAGGAATAATCTATGTGTTTAATAGTTTCCCTAGTGATTGTCTATGAGCACAAGGACCATAATGTCTCCTAGTAACATTCAAATAGGCTCTTTGTATATCCCTATCATAAAAAAGATATTTATGGAAAAATATTTGCTGTCAATTATATTTGGATAAGAAGAAGAATAAGCAGATTAAATTTCAAGAGTTAAATTTGAAAAAAATATTCTGTAAGACATAGTATAGACATTTTTTCCATTCACCACTGAATAAATGCAGATTGTTGTGTGATATAATTTTCAAGAAAGATATGAAGGTAACATAGGATATTTTATATATATATATATATATATACACACACACACATATATATACATACATATACATATGTATACATATATACATATATGTATGTATATATGTGTATATATATATGTATATCAAACAGTTAAAATATTTAGATTAACAATGGGGTTAAGGATAATTACAAGAATTTCTCTTTGAACATATGAACTCAGAAATAAGTCATATGTGGGTTTAGTGCAGAATTGAGACTTCTGACTAGACGACTTTCTGTTCTGCTCTTTTCACATAAGGGTAGCACCTTAAGTAAGGATTTGTGCCTTTGCCAAACTTCCAATGAAGTTTCTGAACAAGGAGAAATCAAACTGGTTCTTACCTGAAAGCCTCATTCCCCCCACTGAATAGCTTTTATAGTGGTTAGGGTTTTCTACAGTAGATACATAACTACTGCTAAACAAATAAAACAATTCTTACCTCAACCCCCCCCCCCAAAAAAAACATAGCCAGAGGCAGACACATCTAAAAGAGAACAGAGTGGTCATAACCATGAGCCATGTGTGGGGATAGGGAAGGGCAAGGAAAAAGGAGACAGAGCAATGAGGTTCAGCAGCCAAGAGGCCAAAGATGAAATATTGCAGGTAACCAAAATATCTGGATTATATAGAGGAAAGCTTCTACATGAAGGGCAACCCAGTGGGCTGAAGAGTTGGGATAGAGGGCACAGGTATCCCAGCCATACTCTATAACTGTTAGAGTCTGAGGGATGCTGTGAGAAAATGGCAGCTGTGTCAGCTTTGATATGTTAAGTAGGCACATCAGTCATTTGTCCTGGATTTGAAATTTAACAATGGAAAATTAGGTAGGTAAAAATGCCAGGGCTTATATTTATTTCAATGTACTTGTTTAATGGATTACAGTATAATCATGACAGACTGTAAGAAACTGGTGATGGATGGATAAGACTTTCCTAACATTCTTCTTCAGCTTCCTATGACTACGTAATTATTTAAAAATAAAAACTAAAACAAATATTTCAAAAGTCTTTACCTCTGCCACTAGCTGCCCTAAAAGCATTAAGTAACTATGAAAAGTATAAACTTCATGACCTCACCTACTACTGGAGAAGTCATACAATCAAAACATTTACTGTGTCCGTGAAAAGATGAAACATCTAATAGCAAGAGCTGACTGAGTAAATTACATTATTTCTGGATCAAGATTCTAGATCTCTTGTTTTCCATGTACTTCGTACACTTTCAGGGTAATATTTTTAAATTTTAAAACATGATGGAGATTGTATATTCCTGCATCGGGTTACGATAGTGATAGTGATGTCTTCATTTTTATCTACATGCCAGAATTTCATTCTTTTTTTTTTATCGATGAAGTATATTTGATTATTTATTAGATTTGATGCTGTTTAGTCCATTCCACATTTTCAACCACATCAGGTGACTCCTTTTCTTATTGGGAAGAGCCACAATAAACACATGAAATTGGATGTCTCTGAGGCATCCCAATTTCTGTTGCTATAGATGTTTAACAGAAGATGTTGGCTGCACTGTGTATTAGGTCAATTTTTAGGCATCTGTTAGGAATATCCCTACTGCATTTTCTGCACTTCTCTGGGAAAATTTATTATTTTTTAAACAGCCATTATAAATGGTGTGAAATAATACATATTTGTAATTTTTGAACTTTACTGATCTATTTGTTTCCTCTCCGCTGCGTAGCTTTCATAATGCAGGAAGGTGCTACACAACTGTAGGAAAATAAGTCATTGATGATCTTTCCCAGCTATAGACTCTACAAATTACAGTTATGATACACTGACAAGACATTATCACTAGTGTAAAATAGTGCTGACTTTTATGGGAATACCCAAATGTTTTCTTGTTGGATTTGGGGTATATTCCACTCAATGGAACTCATGACCTTTATTTTAAACCTGTTCAAGAGTCTATGCCCAGGAAGATCAAGGGCCCCAGAAAAGAACTGATTTCAATGGTTTTGTGCTCATATATTCACTGTAGCTTTGGCTATCTGCACAAAACTTGAACAAGGTTAGAACTGTCGCCACCAAGGAGAAGAGCATCCTCAGAGGCAAAGGGAAGGGAGGAGAGAAATGTTGTGTGTGTGGGGCTTGTGAATAGGTACGTGGGAGGTGGGGTATCATCTGAGATGTAAACAAATGGAATGGTTAATAAAAATAATTTAAAAAACCAAGCCCAAACAAACAAATAAAAGAAAGTGCATCTTCATGTTTATCTGAAGGAAATTTCCCCAATAAGGTAGGCTGATGCCCTGGAATCATTAGGCTATGTAATGGTGGCAGGAAAGGCATATGAGCAGTAAGAAGTGATCCTAGAATGAGGTAGCTTGGGATCTTGCCTCCAAAGTTATATGTTGCCATCACAGACATGCAAAATGGTGGAACATCTCCAGAAAACTTACTTGCTTGCCAAAGCTTTACCTAGATGGCTCCTGACAGTTTTCAATAAGGAATTGCTCAGGAAAGCAGAAAGGATCTTTGTGATTTCTTGGAGTATACCTCACCTTCTGGTTACCTGATAAGAAGAGATTTGAAAGATACCTGAGCAGGCATCCAACATAGTTGATAGCCAAATTAGCACAGTTTAAGTAGGTAGTCTGAAATGTAACAATCAATGAATTCACTTAAAAAATAGAAAACAAAGTGAAGTAGGTTAATCCATATTTATAGTTGTAAAGTAGAAGTTAAGTCAAAATCATAAAATGTTGCAAATGAAATACTTATATAGTAAAGGAGAGAGTTTAGCAAAGGAATCCATCATGGTTTCCAATCTGTCTGATGATGTTGAGTGACAAAACTAGACAAAGGCAGTTGGATGAGAATGGGATTTCACTAAAAATGTCCCTTATTATTCCTGGTTGCTGGGATGGTACCTGTTTACAAATCTGAGGCAGATGCAATACCATTGTTACAACTGATGAGGACAGAAATGAATGACCAGTGAGGTGTAGCCAAAGCACTCATGCTCAAAGGCACTCAGCTGCAATCACTAATCTGGAGTTCCTTAGCACCTCTCTCTCACAGATGAGCAACATATTTTTCAGCTGGGCTACTGCAAGACAAAACATTTTTTGCTAGGGTCTGCAGCAGCTGCAATCAATAACCTGGAATTCCTTAGCACCATTTTCTCACAGATGAGTAACATATTATGCAGCTGGGCTATGGCAAGGAAGGACATTTTTGCTAGGGTCTGCATCATTGTGGGGGGAAGATAGTTACTTTGGAAGCAATAGTAAACTCCCAAATCCTCAGCCTCCACTCTGCTGATCTTGAGTGTGAAATATATCACTGACCCACTGCCACTGAACCTATCTGGGACTCCAGAAAATCAATTGGAAACCAAATAGATTAGGAGTTGTGGAGACTGGCCTGGCTTCTGCAGGTACCAGTCCAAATAAGTGTATCCATTACTATTCACAAGGCTGTGACTAGACCTGCAAGAGATAGAGGTTTTATCTCCAATATTGACAGGCAGGGAGAGTGCACTTTGGGTCAGAACAACATCACTGCTTGAAGCTGAAATAATGACAAAGAAGTACAATGTTATGGAAAATCTTCATGTACAATATTTGTGATTTTCCTCTTTTTGATAATTATTTAAGTGAGATGTTTTATATTCAATTTTATATACAATTCTTTATATAATAAAATTATCTTTTAACAAAACAAGTGCATTGAAAGCCATCAGGAGCTTCTAGCCATAACTTACACCATTTAAGTCTATCTGTGTCTTAATCATTATTACAGCACATGGTCTCTTCCATCAGGAACCTCCCTCTCACAGACATAAATTCCTCAGGCCCCATGCTGTAGGATAAGATCCATTTTCTCATAAGAGACAGAACAAATGTGATCATCATTTGGAAGCAGTGCTCATCTTACCTTCCCATTCTTCTTTCTCATTTTCCCCTGTCCTTACCTGGAATCCTGAGCAATAACAGTACCACCAGCAGAACAGGCAACTTCATTTTGATGAGGCACCCTGAGGAGACTGATCAGGCACTACATCATGACAACTGAACATTTATCTCAGACTAACAAGCATGAGTCCTCCCTAGGGAGCAATATACAAAGGTTAAGTGGGTTATAGCTACAGTATAAATACAGAGAAGAGTCATGCAGGCTTCTTAAGATTGCAAGAAGTATATGAAGTATTTTGTGTTTCAGTACTGACAACAGAAAAAAAATGATGCTTGATGGAGAACTAATGTGTTAACCCTGTCAATTAGGACAAAACCAGACACTTTATAAGTGCTGTATTACAGAAACAATGAAATACAGGGGTGAAAATGAAGCCATATATACAATCATCCACTACAAGTTGAATAACTATGCTTTTATCCCCCTTTCAGAAAAATAGCTCTCAAGGAATTGTCATTCCTGTGACTTTTTCTCTAATGGAGTACAAAAATAATTAAATGATTAGGAACATATATTTTAAGTTTGTATCATGAAAATGAGTGCAGGGTCCCCAGTGGAGGAGTTAGAAAAGGACTGAAGGAGCTGAAGGGGTTTGCAACTCCATAGGAAGAACAACAATATCAACCAATCAGACCCCCCCAACTTTCCAGGGACTAAACCACCAACCAAGGAGTACACATGGAGAGACCCCTGGCTCCAGTCACATATGTAGCAGACGATGGCCTTGTCAGACATCAATGGGAGGAGAGGACCTTGGTCCTATGAAGGCTTGATAGATGCCCCAGTGTAGGGGAATTCCAGGGTGGGGAGGCAGGAGTGGGTGGAGGGGTGTGGGAAGACCCTCATCGAAACATGGGGAGGGGGGATGGGATAGGGGTTTCTGTGAGGGGATGAAACCAGGAAAGGGGATAACATTTGAAATGTAAATAAAGAAAATATCCAAATTAAAAAAAAAAAAAACAATGTTCTTTATAGGAAATATTGTTGGAAAAAACTTTGCAAGTGAGGGACAGGTCTCTGGTGTTTAAAGCTAAAGACATATTTGAGGTGCATTTAAGTTTATTACTTTCATATGCATTAAGTATGTATAATATTTCATAATTATGCCACAGTGAAGTGTTCTTTTACATTTACTTATTTGTTATTTATTTATATGCATGTGTTGGCATGTTCATTCCATGGCATACACATTGAGGTTGAGGGCAGACAACAACTCTTGGGTGTCAGTGCTTTCCTACCATGTTTATCCAAGGAAAATATTAAGTTACTTGGCTTGGTGTCAGACACTTTTATTTGTTGAGACATCTCACCAGTTCACTCAGTGAAATGATTTTAGAACCATATTTGGAAAAATCTCTCTGGGGTATGATAAGTGCCTCAGCCATTAAGAGTGCTTGCTGCTCTTCCAGAGGACCTGTGTTTAGGAACTAGCACATATGTTGGGCTGTTCTCTATTGTTTATAATTCCAGTAACAGGGGACCTTATACATATTTTTATTCTATGTGGTTACCCACATGTGTGCTTACACATAGAGAGAGACAGCAACATATATTTAAAAATAAAATAATATATATTTCTTTCTCACATAGAAATCCAATAGCTATGTGCAAACACAAAAGAAAAGACAATGTGTCAGAAATAGAATATGAAATTCAAGGTAACCTGTTACCACAGTCTGATGAAACCCTTATCCTTGTTGGTGTTTTGTAAACTTGATACATGCTAGGAGCATCTGGAAAGAGGGAATTCTAAGATGCTATGTTCCATATGATTGACCCCTTGCCTTTTATGTCTGTGGATTATTGTCTTGATGGGTGATAGATGAATAATTTGATCTCAAAGTACAGATTAATTGTGGAAAAGAGAGAGAGTTTATGCATTTTAAACATCACAGGGGTCCTACTTACAAATTTATGTTTAATAACTTGATTTATAATTTCTAGTGTAAATCATGACTGGGTTTAGGATTCAGATAAAATGGTTAAATTTATTTTTTATTGCTTATTTTATTTAGGTACATTTCAAATTTTGTCCCCATTCCAGGTTTCCCCTCTGTAACTGCCCTATCCCATTCACCCTCCCTTTGACTTTATAACAGTGCTCCCCCACCCACCCACCCATTCCTGCCTCACCACTCTAGCATCTCCCTTATGCTGGGGTATCAAGCCCCCACAGGACCAAGAGCCTCCTGTCCCATTGATGCCAGATTCATAGGAGATCTTTCCATCTTCTGAGGTCTTCTTAGATTTCTTTCTTCAGAAACTTGAAGTTCTTTTCATACAAATCTTTCACTTGCTTGGTTATAGCTACACCAAGATATACTATATCATTTGTACTATTGTGAAGAGTGCTGTTTCCCCAATTTTTTTTCTCAGCCCCTTTATCCTTTGAGTAGAGGAAGGCTACTGATTTGTTTAAGTTAATTTTATATTATATGCAGCCACATTGCTGAAGTTGTTTTTCAGATGTAGGTGTTTTCTGGTAGGATTTTTGGGATCATTTATGTATACTGTCATATCAGATGATATGATAGCATACATAAGGTCCATCATAAACAGATTTGCAAATGAGATACTTTGCCCCCACTCTATTCAATAACTGGCCTAACTGGGATCCCCACAGGGTCTAAAAGAGCTAGAAGCTATCTGCCCTGCTAGAGATACTTCATCTTCCTGGTCCACAACTGTGCCTGCGGGCATATCAGGTCCTCCAGTAACCATCCTCATGATCACATCCACAGACTGAATGACTCCCAGGCGAACCATGCCTTCAGATTGGGAGCTCCAGACCCCCTCCCAAACCCAGAGACAGCCTGATTTGAGGAGGTCCATCATGATCTGATGCACAGGAGAGACAGGCTCCAGTCAGAGACAGCATGGCCAGTTAACACCAGAGATAACCAGATCAGGTGCTCTAACAACCACCCTCATGCCCATACCAGAGCCAGCTTGACTCCTAGGAGGTCCATCCTAACCAGTATTGCAGGTGTGACACTTCCCCTAATACGTGGTATAACTGGGACCCTCACAGGTGCCAGCAGTGGCAGAAACAATCCGCTCAGCCATAGACACATCTTCCTTCTTACCCACAACTGTGCCTGGGACAGAGCCAAGTCTCCTGACCCCCTCCAACATGCAGAGATAGCTTGACTCCCAGGAGTTCTGTTATGGCCATGCTTACAGATGAGAAAGTCCCCACCCTGATACCAGGCCTAACTGGGACACCCATGTGGCCCATCGGAGACAGAAACTCTCTGCCCAGCCAGAGACACTTCATCCTTCAGGTCCACAACTGCACCTTGGGGACAGATCATGTGCTCTTGCAACCACTCCCACAACCACACACACTGACTCGCAAGAGGTCCATCATAATCAGGCCTGCAGATCAAGAGCTCCAGATTCCCCTCCCACATCCAGAGAAAGCCTGACTCAAGGAGGTCAATCATAACCAGGTGCATAGGAGGGACAGGCTCCAGTCAGAGATAGCAAGGCCAATTAACACCAGGATACCCAGACGGTGAGAGGCAAGTGCAAGAAGATAAACAACAGAAATGAATGCCACTTGGCAACATCAGAACCCAATTATCTGACCACAGCAAGCCCTGGATACCCTAAAACACCTGAAAAGCAATATTCTGACCTAAAATTCTATCTCATGAAGATTATAGAGAATCTTAAGGAGGACATAAATAACTCCTTAAGTACAGGAGATCATAAGTAAATTGGTAGAAGCCTTTAAAGAGGAAACACATAAATTCCTTAAAGAAATACAGGAAAACACAATCAAACAAGTGAAGGAATTGAACAAAACCATCCAGGATCTAAAAATGGAAATAGAATCAATAAAGAAATCACAAAGGAAGACAATGCCAGAGATGGATAACCTAGGAAAGAGATCAGGAATTACATATGCAAGTATTACCTACAGAATACATGTCATAGAAGAGAGAATCTTAGGAATAGAAGATACCACAGAAGAAATTGCCACAACAATCAGAGAAACTACAAAGTGAAAAATGCTCCTAACACAAAATATCCGGGAAATTTGGGACACAACGAAAAGACCAAACCTAAGAAATAAAGAGTAGAAGAGAGTGAAGATTCCCAATTCAAAGCGTCAGAAAACATCTTCAACAAAGCAAAACACTTCCCCCAACCTAAAAGAACGAGATGACCATAAATGTGCAAGAAACCTATGGAACATCAAGTAGATTGGATCAGAACAGAAATTTCTCCTTTCATATAATAATCAAAAAAACTAAATACACCGAACAAAGAAAGCATATTAAAAGTGGTAACAGAAAAAGGTCAAGAAACATACAGGCATACCTATTAGAATTACACCAGATTTCTCAACATAGACTCTAAAAGCCAAAAGATCTCGGGCCAATATCATACAAATCCTAAGAGAACAAAAATGCTATCCCATGCTAATATACCCAGCAAAACTCTCAATTAACCTAGATGGAGAAACCAAGATACTCCAAGACAAAACCAAATTTAAACAATATATTGCCACAAATTCAGCCCTACAAAGGATGATAGAAGGGAAACTTCAACAGAAGGAGGGAAACTACACCCAAGAAAAAGCAAGAAATTAAAAGAGAGCCACACAAACATAATTCCACTTCTAACAACAAAAATAACAGGAAGAAACAATCATTGGTTCTTGATACCTCTTATCATCAATGGACTCAATTCCCCAATAAAAAGTCATAGACTAACAGACTGGATACATAAACAGGACCCAGCACTTTGCATTTTGCATAGAGCAAACACACCTTAATGATAAAACCAATTTTTTAAAAGTTAGAAAACAAACATATGGCATTTCTTTCCCCAAGTACTTTAATTGTTTTTATTTTGAGATAATCAGACACAGGCTTTTATCAAACTAATGATTTTCCTCTGCCAAGTTCTCAGAATTAGCAATTCAAGCAATTGCCACAATTTGTGATTACATATTTTTTCAAAGGAAATTATTTCTTTATTTATATATTTTTCCTGTTTTTCCTTGGATATTTACTTGAAATTTATACTAATGTTAATTAATCAATTTCCTATCTAATGTAGTCTGAGATATGCCTAAAATCTTTCTATGAATGCCCAACTGAAGTATAGCATACTTAAGGGAATTGATGAATGGCACAGAGTTTTGCTCATCAGGCATGAGGTGAGATTCCAGAAGCTCCTTCTCGTACAGTTCCTGGTGACTTGCAACAATAAAACACTTTAAAAATAATATTTAGCTCACCATTAATTTTACTGTTTTTCACTCTTGCTCAACTTACTTTATGCAATTGTAATTGCATAACAATACTGATTTAATGACAATAATATTGATTTAAATTTCCAAAATATTTTCACAAATAAATTTTCATACATAAAAGTTTATACATTAAAAGGTAATAGATATATAAGGAGCAAATTATCTTTCCTATGTACCGTTTACAATTAATATAAACAGTGAAAATTTAAGCACAAATTAAAATAAATTGAAATCTCATACTAGCACAGAAAGCATTCATGATAATGGAGATATATAATATATTGACAAAATTTTAAAGTTCTTTCTAATCATTTTTGACTTTTTAACTATTTTTATAAAATTTTCTTCATGTAATCACACTCATCTATGCCTCCCCTAATACCTGTCTTTCACTCTTGCAACCTCCTCCCCCAAACATAAATAAGCATCTCATTGTGGAAACTGTAGTATGTCATTGTATGCCCCACAGTATACACCTGTCCTGCAATTCTCTGCTTGTGAATGTTTATTGTAATGACTCCTTGGTCTTGTAGAAAGCCTCTGGTTTCTTCTACTCTATCAATACCAGAACCTCACTGAGAATTTCTTGGGTAACTTGTTGTTACCCTGTCATAGAGATCATGTGGTTTGATTTTGTAGAACCAGTTCTTCATGCACTCCAGGAGTTAGTTCATCAATGGCATGGGACAATTTAAAGCCCTGAATATGGGCCTAAAAGGTATGTGAGTTGGTCAACCATTCTGATCTGCTGTTCCCATACCTGAGGGCTGGCTCACTGGCAACCACTACAAGCAGGGCCAGTTCTTCTGTTGCCTAGGCCAGGTATATGGCTAGCTTTCTTGAGTGTATGGGTAGCCACTGAGGGACATGATCGATTCTCTCACTATCATGACCCGTGGACTAGATCTCTTGCCTGCTATAGGTGGAAAGGGATGAGAAAAGATGTCTTTCCCTCCTCTATACCAACACACAGCAGGCAAGAGGCAAGGCTAGCTCTCCCATGCTCATGCTTTAGGGGACAGCTTATCTGCAACTCCCACATCCAGGGCAAGCTCTACTATGCAGCCCAGACAAGGAATAGGGTCTGGTCTTCTGAGTGATGCAGTAGGTGAGGGGCAGGGCCAGCTGTCCTGCTCTGATGACCTGAGTGCCACCTCTCATACCTGCCATAGGTGAAAAGGGGTAAGAGGGGTGGGGATCTTGCCCATATCGTCACACAAAAAGACAAGTGTAGTTCAACAGCATTTTCATACTTATGCACTTGAAACCAGCTTGCCTAAGCCCCTGTCACCAGCGTTAGCTCTACTGTGCTGCCTAGGTGATATGCAGGGCCTACTCTCTTAAGTGCTACAGCCAGTGAATGTCAGTGACAGCTCTCCTGCTTTCATGACCCCAGTAAGATCCAGGTCTCCAACTTGCCAAAGGTGGTGAGGGGCAAGGTGGGAGAAGGGTAGCTCTCCCTTGTCTATGCCACTGCATGGGAGACAAGTGGTAGGGCCAGCTTTCTCATGTTCATATCCTTGAGGCTGACTCACTTGTAACTAACTTCTGCAAGGTGAGGGCCTGGCTGTCCTGAGCACTGCAGTCGGCTAGGGAATGGGTCAGCTTTCCTGATGTTATGCACCCAAGGACAGATCTCCCATGATAACCAGGTGAGAGGTGGGTCCAATTCTACACAGTCTTTAGACTTCAGTATGTCCCAGGCAGCAGCCCAGACCAGAGACATCTACCTGGTTTTTGGTGGTAAGAGACCCCGATTGCTACAGGACCATGAACCCATATATGGCTCCAGTAGCAGCACAGGCCTGGACGCCCAACCCCAGTGGTTCCAAGTGGTATTACCAGCTACTCATACCAGGCTGTTTGTCACTACCCTGGAATCTCCAGTTCTGTCTCTCTTAATTATCACCATATACTTCTGTTTCTCTTCTTTTTCCATTTCTTCACCACTTACTTGACCTTCTTAATGAGGTCTAGGGTCCTTTTTCAGGTCGATAATTATTCATATGTTCACAGGCCAAACCACAAAATTTAGACATAGTCTCGTTCCTCTCTGTCACATACTGATACACACTTGACACAGCAGCTACACCTGCAGTGCCTCTAGAGGCAGGTCAGTCATTTTTCTTAAGTGTTCTTATTAAACAAACCTAGAACAACTTATTTTCAATGTGGATTTTATTTTTTTCATTTCTACAATTTCATATAGTATTAATTCTTTTGTAGCTAACTAGATTTCACAACATTTTTTTGTGGGAAATGTAAAAAAAAAAAAAAACGCATAATCTTTGATTGATTATAAGAGAAGTTATCTTCCAACTATGTATATTTTCAGCCATAAAATAAAAATGACTATATGAATAGGAAAATATAAAAGAAAATATCTACAGCTAGTACTGAAGAAATATCTGTCTAAAGACAGTGGCCATGAGTATAAAGTATATTCTAAGCATAGAAATAATTCTATAAATTATTTTCTATTGACTAAGGAATAAAGAAGATATATATCCATCTTGATAAAGTTATAATTTTCTTTCTTATAAGTTAGCTACCCTCTTCTAAATATTATCTGATGAAGGGACTCTAAGGACTCAATGCTTCTTTATTTGAGTATTCTTTATCCATTTTGTTGATTATCTTATGTAATTTGCTTCATTTACAATTTCTGTCCATTACTTTCTCATTTATATTTGTTTTCTTCTGTTTTTATTGTAATCAACTAATTTGTGTACTCAAATCAATAATTTGTATAGCATATATTGTATAAAATAATAATAATAGCTCTAGGTTGTTTCCTACAGCCTGTGAGTTTTCTAGCCACAGGTTCTTGGCCCAAATTATTGTTTCAGGTATGGATTTCAACTTCTGGTTTGTTCCTTAAAGCCAGGGTGAAAGCATTTGGTTATACCTGTGATTCGTTTTTGTCACAAATGTAATAGCAATTTTGTTTCATAATACAGGTTGGTATTGCAGCTTCTATGATATAAGCAGAATGTAATATGTTATTTTAATTTTCCTATATTGTTGAGATGTTCTTTGTGTCATAACATGCTGAAATTAGACCATAGCGGTATGGGTTGCTGAGAAGTAGTTTTCTTTACTGTTCATCTGGAATGTTCTATAGATCTTTGTTAGGTCAATGTATGTTACTTAACATTTGGTTTATTTGAGATTACATTCTGGTAATAAGCATATTGTATATTATAAAGGCAAGGTATGCAATATTCTCATAATAATTTGAAATTCTATGTCATAGACATTACTGGTTTGAATATTATTTAAGAAGAATAACATAAATGTCCACATTGCATCTAACTTCAATCTATTCCAACTTAGTGTACCCATGCTACATTCTTATCCATTCACATTTCTAACTGAAACTTTTTCATTATGAAAACTAAACAATACAATTAGAATAGGTAACCATACAATAGGTTACAGTTCTATGATATTAATAGATATCACACTACACAAAATAATCATTAAAATTCTTTTTAAAAGAATATATCTCCAGCAGGACCAGTGACATGGGTTCCTTCTGGTTGAAACCGGTGCCCTAAGCAGGATCCCGGGATCCCAGGAGCTTGGTCACACCAGAATCTCAAGGTCACAGGGGCAGCTTGACTCCCAGGAGCTCTGTCACACCCAGGATCTCAGGATCCCAGGATCCCAGAATCACAGGATCCCAGTGACAGCTGGTCTCTGAGGAGTTCTGACACAACCAGGATCACAGGAAGGACAGACTCCAGTCAGATAAAAGGAGGACAGGTAGCATTAGAGATAACCAGATGGCAGAAGGCAGGCATAAGAACATAAGCAACAGAAACCAAGGTTACCTGGCATCATCAAAATCTAATTCTCTCACCATAGCAAAACCTGGAGGCACCATCACACAGGAAAAGCAACATTCGGATCTAAAATCACTTCTCATGATGATGATAGAGGACTTTAAAAAGATCATAAATAACTCCCTTAAGGAAATACAAGAGAATACAGGTAAACAACTAGAAGCCTGTAAAGAGGAAACACAGAAATCTCTTAAAGAATTACAGGAAAAAACAACAAAACAGGTGAAGGAATTGAACAAAACCATCCAGGATCTGAAAAGGGAAACAGAAAAAATAAAGAAATCACAAAGGGAGACAAACCTGGGGATTGAAAACCTAGGAAAGAGATCGGGAGTCATAGATACAAACATCACCAACAGAATAAAAGAGATAGAAGAGAGAATCTCAGGTGCAGAAGATATCATAGAAAACATTGACACAGTAGTCAAAGAAAATGCAAAATGCAAAAAGCTCCTACCAAAACATCCAGGAAATTCAGGACACAATGAGGAGACAGAACCTAAGGATAATAGGTATAGAAGAGAGTGAAGATTCCCAACTTAAAGGTCCAGTAAATATCTTCAAAAAAATTATAGAAGAAAAATTTCCTAGCCTAAAGAAAGAGATGGCCATGAACAGACAGGAAGCCTACAGAACTCCAAATAGACTAGACCAGAAAAGAAATTCCTCCCATCATATAATAGTCAAAACAAAATATGCCCAAAACAAGAAAAGAATATTAAAAGCAGCAAGGGAAAAAGGTTAAGTAACATATAAAGGCAGACCTATCAGAATTACACCAGACTTCTCACCAGAAACTATGAAAGCTAGAAGATCCTGGGCAGAGGTCATACAGACCCTAAGAGAACACAAATGCCAGTCCAGGCTACCAGTGTATGAAAGCCTCATCTAAGCAGGAGATTAAACCTCCATGAGGTACAGAGAATTCATCTTTAAATTTCTTATCAAAATCTGTACAATCTGTGTCAAATGTGAGAGAATAAGACCCTGCATTCTCTGGAAGAGGAGAAGCCTTAGGCTCCATGTGTGAAACTTCACTTTCTACTTTACATCTTGTCCATACTCTAAAAACCCCATTTTTTGCTACTTTTATTTGTTCTAATATTTCATTCTCTAATTCATATTCATATAAAGAAGCTGTCTTCTACTCCCCAGAGTTTTTGCTCTCACATTCACCCTATATCATATTGATAACAACTGGCACTATGCCCATGTGATCCAAATTATATTCGATTTTTTTTCACACTGCTGATGAGTTTAGATATTTTATTTCATCTTCTTCCAAACATCAACAATGAATGGTCACTGACAATATTGCAACAATCTAGCAGTTGTGCTTTAGATACAGCAGTTCTGCTTTGTTTTAAAAATGTTACAGTAGTCAGCAAGCAGCATTGTCTTACACAATTTCTGTCTCATTGTTCCTGATTACCTCTTTCTGTAGAGGTCTCTATAATCTTTCATCTGAGGGTCTTCAGGGCTTTTTTCATGTGCCACTTGTGAATTTTCTCCTGTGGAAGCAGGAGATTACCTGGGAATGAAAGGGGCCAAAAGGAAGGAAGTAGATCACAGCCTAATGCTGTGTTGTAGAAATTATTAAATCCCAACCTGGGGTTTCTACCCGGCTTCTGAACCTTTAGCACATACAACTTTTATATTTAAAATAAGCCTTAAATAGTACAACATCTTGGCAGCTGCCTACCCTCTATGTTGTTAAAATCTACTTTCCTATCAATAAACCTGAGTTATTACTATGTTTCCTATGGACTACTCTTAACTCCAATTGGCCAGCATATAGGGCCACATTTTCTTTATTCTTAACCAAAGGCAGCTCCTCCTTCATCTTCCTCCTAGTACCTCTCTCCAACCCTCAGCCCAGGACACCTCAACCCCACCTATGTGTCTTCTGTACAGGTTTTGACTGTTGGCAACTTTATTTAACAATAAGAAATAATTTGGGGACAAAGTCACTTAGCATCTACCTCCAAACTTTCTTCTCATTGGGGAAACCAGTTTTCAGGGCTCAGTATTGCCATTAAAATATAAGTAGCATCAGATCAGCTAACTACAATGCTGCAGACAGCTATACTTTAATTTCTGTATACATTTTATACACAAATTCAATAAAGAAGGAGGTGACCCAAGGCAGAATGTTTGAGTTCAGAAAATCATGATTAGAAACACAAGATCAGAAAACCCATGGTGAAAACGTCTATGAGCAAATATTAAATGCTAACATAACAGCTCTATGAAAACTTACTCAGGATAAATTAACTTAAAGAAAATAGTCTGGCACGTACTATAGGTTATATCTTAGGGAAGCATGAAAACAAGGCAGAAGAACATAGGCAGATTGAGGGCACACTAGGAACAGATACTTCCTGTGCTCTTGGAAGTTTCCTCCCTAAGACTCAGCAGATCCTTTCACAAGACTGGATTATTTTCCTATGTTCCAAAAAAGGAGAAAATGGATAACTAATATGAGGCAGTGAATGGAGGAATTAGAAAACTGATGTTAGGAAGCAGTGGGTGGATATATACTTAAGTCATGCCAGGCAAACACCTAGCTAAATAGGGAAGAAGAATACCAGAAGAAGAAAGGTTATATATATCAGGGGAAGTGATAGCAGGACAGTGTGTATGTCACAAGGAGGCCAAGGGGGGGATACAATATAGAAACCCCAGCCCATTTTACACTGATTTGAGAAAAATTTTCTCTCATGTTGTGGTTGTTTTTATTGCCCTTGCACTCCATACTCTATATTACAGAGAATGGATCAAAGAAGATAATTATTCAACAATGAAAAGAGCCTGTGAGCATCCTTGCACTTTTGAGAATGTGCTCTTGTAGATGACTAGGTCCTAATGAGAAAGTAGCATGGAAAGCATGAACCAGAGTTATTCAAAACAATGTGCTACTTGCAGGGGAAAAGATAAATGTTTTCCTTTTGTAGAAAACTATGTATCACAATTCTACTCGGAGGCACCTGCAGATGCTCCCTGAGGATGTGTTATTGAGGTCAGACTTGACAAAGTACTCCTGATTTGCATGTGCCCTAGTCAGACTCCTGAGAAGTGAGGACTTTTTCACAGATGGGTTACACCCTGAGAATAGTCAGTTGCTGTCAGAGCACAGAATCAACATAAGGCCCACACTTAGTTTCTGGGTTTTTGCTATTCTTCCTCAATTAAAGAATAACAACAATGTGAATTTGCTTATCCATTACTGTAAGGGATGTCTGGTAATTTAAGTAACTTCTCACTTAACATGTTTTATAAAGGGATTATTAGATTTGTATCTTTATTGTGTTTTTTCAGATGTGACATCCAGATATGCCAGACTCCATCACTTTATCTAACCCTATGGGGGAACAAAATGTATGACTGCTTGCTGGTCAGCAAGTATGAACAAACATCAGGAAAATCTCCAAAATTCTTGACTGCAGTTCATCTAACTTGGAAGATTCAGTCTCATTGAGGTTCAGAGGCAGTGGACAGATTTGACCTTGCTCATCAGTAGCCTGGAATCTGGAGGTGATTCACCTTACTTCTGTTGCCACTATTGGAGTATCCCTCTCATAGTGGGGCAAGTCAGAACATAAACCACTTAGATTAACAGGAGTGTGAGGCTGGATGGCTGTTACTGTGCCTCAACTACTGTAGCCTATAGTGCCTAAGAATATTTTCAGATGCAACCTAGCTTAATACAGCACTGTTAGGTTTCAGTAGAAACAGCAGTCTAACTCTGTTTCATTCTCTTCTGCTTCCATAGCTCAGAAACGCACATTGTGCTGATCAGCACAAAGGTCATTGCATGCTGTGCATCTGCATTGCACCTTCAGCTTTGTCTTTACAGCAAAATGAAGGCACTTTATACATGAAAAGGCACTCTAACACAGAAATGTAGAATCTACATTATATTCATTAACTGGCGTTTATAGAGTGGTATCTAATGGTCAGAAAATTTGCTGCTACATGTACGGTAGATTGTGTATATTCCCCAGAAACCAGAGCTCATTGGGCAATAAGAACACAAAATGGATGAACATGTGCTCCAGAAACTTGTTCCCACAGTGCAATAGGATGACCAAGTGGTTCTATTTCTTTACATCTATTTACACATCTGCTTATAGATACAGGCTCTCTCCTAATTTGATTCTCAAATTGCAATAAAAAGCCCCAAATTAAACAATACTATGGGAAATTATATTTTAAAAAAAACACATTTTTTGTTAAAATTTTCAATAGATCAACAGATTTTAATCTATATAACCAGACTGTTAATTAGAAATAGAATTCACACTTTGTGTCCTTGACTGCATATTGGCTTATTTGCATATTAAGAAATGAAAATATGAGTAAGACTGCTATGTAGTCAGTATCATTCTTCCTTTTCTGCTCACTGTGCTATGTAATAAGGATGCTTACTAATAGAAAGATTATCTACCCTCATCTTTCTGACTACCTGTACTTCCAATACTATATTTTCCACATTCTGTTTTTGTATAATGATCTCATTTTCAGTCCTGCTATAGGTAATGGAAACCTTAGTCATTTGTTATAAAGCTACATAGGGTGATATTTTAGGAGCTATAAAATCACAGTGTAGTGCTTTATGGAACAAAGAGTATTAACACTCAATCATCGTAGACAGAAAGTATTGTTTGGACAGATATACTGTGAATGAGGACTAAGAACACTGAAGTTATAATATCAACTTTCTTTAAATAATTGGAAGTAATAATTCCCTACTTTTGGTGACCTTTGCATTGCCATGATGAAAACACTTGACAGAAATGGCTTAAGAAGCACAGATTTAATTTGATCAATCTTTTCAGATTTGGGCCTTGTTGAGAGTGAATCCATTTTGAGTAACATCATTTATACCATGATGGGTCTGAAAGTGATAGTTAGGTTTAAAATAGCCAAATATAACATACACCCAAGGTCTGTCCCCATTGAACTACCTCTTCCAACTTTGACACACACACACACTGAGATTTCTCGAACCTACCAAAATTATGTCCCAAGCTGATGTAAACTATGTAAAATGCAAGTTTCAATTGATATCACAGAATCTAATAGAAATCCACAGATCATGCAGGTGCTGTTATCCAGATATCAGTTACCTGGATGAAAATAAGCTGTCTTGAGGTATATTTAAAAGGGCTTTTTTACTGAATGAATTGAAAAAAAAAATAGCGCAGCTAGGATTACCCAAACATAAAATAAATTGCTCTTGACTAAATTGTGTGACATTGTAACACCCCTGTGCCCTTGGGCTTGAAAGGAGGAGAATTAAAAGCAGACAGGTCACACTGACAGTTTCCCTCAACCCTCAAAATGGTTTTAAAACCCCAGGAGGGTTTTTATAATTATTAACAGATGCAGGCACTTCATGCAACAACTGTGGCAACTCAGACTTACACTGCTGAACCATCAGAGGTTTTTTGTTATGACTTGTATCACTGTGAGAGAAAGACTGTTAGACTGCACACAGTAGTAAGTGACAATGTCTTCAGGCTGCAGGCTGCTGCTGATGAGAGAGTAATTTGGCTCAGATCCACTGCCACTGAATCTCGATGAGACCCCAGTATGCAAGTTAGATGCTTTATAGATCAGTAGTTGAGGAGTATTCCCTGGTTTCTGCTGGTGCCAGGATAACCAAGTATTAATGTTCTCACTGGTATGGCAATTGATAATTACAGACAGAGTGAATGGAGACTGGTTCATCTGGGTATCACATCTCATGCCTGTGGGTGAATAGGTATAATAGACATACAGTGTTAACCATATTGTAAGGTAATTTACATAAAAATCCACGCAGCATTCACCATACTGTGCTCCACTTTTGTCTTATCTGAAAACCAGAGCAGCAGCAGCACTAAGAGCTCAGCCAGGACATTCATGTTGATTCTGTATCCTCACTGAGAATGACTTCTGCACATGGTATAAACATGGTTTCATAAAATCTTCATAGAGGTGGGCTGTCCTTTGGCCACATGCAAATAAGCAAGTGTGTGAAAGGGTAGAGCCACCTAAAGTATTAGTTAAGCTCATTAAATTGACTCAGCATAAGACCTAGAGCACTCAGGTATCCAACACAGAGAAGAACAGAATGTATCAGATAACATGTTACTTTTTATGGGTCAAAGAACTAATTCAGTGTCAATATACAAGTGCTGTGTTATTTTTAATCAATCCCTATTTCTCTTAATTCTCTTTCAAGAGTACATTCCTATTAAGAATGGTGACTGACTTCCTTAAATAATCGCAGAAATTTAAAGAAGGCTTATTCATTTATATACATATGAAAAAGAAAATTCTAATCTGTATCATAAATATTTGCAGTAATAACATTATACACCAAAATTATCAAGAATGAAATTTGATAGAACTCAATGAACTCCTATACAGATGGAAGTTCATCACTGTGTTACAAAACAACCAGCTTTATGTCTTCTTTCACGTGTTTTCTCTATTAAACTCATTTAATTTTTAGATTTTGATATAATTTATCAGAAAAATACTTACTCTTCCTCTGATCCTGAAATGCTCTTGAAGTGAACATGAAGAACACTTAAAATCATTGCTGAGTCAAGAGTCTCTGAAATAATCTTGTTATACTGTAATCAAAGCCATCCAATATGAGGAAACTTTTGAGTTTCCTGAGTTCCCTTCATTGCTCACTGTGTATTATTCGTATTTTATATTTTTTGCGTACTTCAAGATACGATTTATAACTTTGTGACCTCTCATCACATAATGTATCATTTTTAAAACTGGTGATTCACTCCCTAAGAAATGCTTAATCGACCCTCAAGTTCTATGTTCTATGCCATATTTTACCGCCATCAAGTCTGCCTCAGCTCCAAGGAGAATACAATTTTCAACGGACGTATTTAGGTCAGTGGAGATCAAGTAAGTAGAAGGGCCACGTGCATAGGAATGAACATGAAAGGTGTACATATGGGAGCTGCATACAGAGTAGAATCACTAAGATGTGCCCACACAAGCATTATGATATTGAATGTTTAAGATGGATGATCAAGAAATTCGACATGAGGACATGGTTCTTTTCCATAAAGGTGCAAGTAAAGGAGAATCCTCAGTGTAAAAATCAGCAAAACTCCCTCTTTGTACTTATTTACCCTACTATCTCCTTATCTTAGTTACTTTTCCTGTTTCTCTGATAAAATACCCTCACCAAAGCAACATAAATTTTATTCTGGTTCAGAGTTCAAAAATCCAGTTCAAAGGCTAAAGAAAAGGCTCATGAAGTAAGAGCCCTGGATTTTTTGTTGAGGACATGCATTCAATTTTCATCATTTGTATGGAGGCACACACAGTTTATAGTGCTGCACTAATGGATCTGATGCCATTTTATCAGCTTTGAATGCATCAGCCACACACATAGTACATCTGCACAAGCATACACACACACACACATACACACACAGGCACATACACACACACAGACACACAAACACACACACACAAACACGCACACACACGTTTGTGTGTGTTTGTGTGTGTGTATATATACATCTGTACACATAAATAAGTGTTTTTATAACAAATTTTTTCCTGTCTAGGAAACTACATCTGCAGGATCTTGCAGTAGCTGGTCACATTAAGTCTATACTCAGGATTCAGAGAACAAAGCAAAGAGGAAACCTAATTTATATCTGTTTTTCTCTATTGTGTACTACACAGAATCCTCTGCCAAAGAATAATCCACCCACACTATTAAATCACTATGGAAAGAGAATCACAATGCCCTATTCCTTCATGGGATTTTATAGGCATATAATGATTGATAAGGGTAATGGAAGTCATATGCCTCTGTGGTGATGCTGCTGGTAAAGTACTCGTGCTTAAGTAATCATGACACTGACATGTTCTTACAGGCAATCATAACTAAAGATACTAGACTTTGAATAAAGAAATAAAAATAGGAAGAAATGTCTAAGCAAAAGTGAATTTTACTGAGAGGAGAGAGAATGGAAAGAGAATTCTGGAAAATAATGCGTGAGAAGTGAGAGTATTATTAAAATGGGGGGGAGATATCTGGACAAAGCTGGGCATGTGCATACATGAAGGATGAAGGTCAGAGGTCATCTTTCTACCTGGTATTAAGGCAAGGACCCAGTTACTACTACTGGCATGCTCTAAGTTAGTTGTCTTGAAAACTTTCTAGTGATTCTTCCCTTCCTGCATCCTACTTCACCTTAGAGATATCCAGAGGAACACTCCTGTATCTAGCTTATTAAGTGGGTTCCATGGACCAAAAGAATACATTTCATGGCACTTGATATGCTTGGCTGTCAAGTGCTTTAAACCACTGAGTCATCTGTTAGGCTTGATGTGTATGTATTTTAACTGAACCATGTCAATCCTACACATGTGGTACTAAACTATCATTGAGAGGGTTGTACACATAATGAGGACAATTTTGAGATATTGTTTTATAAAATTATAGCTTGATGTTTCCTAGTTGAAATGAGCCAACCATTTTCAGCTAGAACTCTGATATTCTAACTCCTTGAAGGCCTGAAAAGGGCCTAAGAATATACTTTGCCCACTAAAAGAAAAAAAGGCAAGATTTCCTAAATATATCATACAATTTAATCTAAAATGAAGACCGGATTCTTGGAAGCCAATGTATATAGAGCTGTATTTGCCATCCAAAATAATTTCTCTTTTTCTTATCCCATCAAATCCTTCCCTTAATTCAGAGCATTCTGCTAGTATTGCACATAAAATCACAAGGCCCATATAAATTTTGCACTATTAAAACTCTTTCTCCTTCTGCTTTTTTATTGATTATTTTATTTATTTAGATTTTTATTGGATATTTTATTTATTTACATTTCAAATGTTATCCCCATTCCCAGGTTCTCCTCTGCAAACTCCCTATCCTATCCCTACTACCCGTGTTTCTGTGAGGGTATTCCTCCTCCCACCCACCCATCCACCCACTCCAGTCTTCCCACCTTGACATTCCCCTTTACTGGTGCCTCTAACACCCTTGGGCCAAGGGCCTCTCCTCATCCTGATGGCCAACAAGGCCCTCCTCTGCCACATATGTGGTCCCAGCCATAGGTCCCTCGATGTCTATTCTTTGGTTGGTGGTCCAGCCTCCAGGAGCACCTGGTGGGATCAGGCCAGTAGACACTGTTGCTCCCTCCATGGTGTTGCAAACTCCCTTAGTTCTTTCAGTCCCTTCCAACTCCTCCATCTGGGACCTCACTCTCAGTCCAGCGGTTCCTGTAAAGTGAAACTTGGGTATTCCGATCTTTTGGGCTAATATCCACTTATCAGTGAGTATATACCATGTTCAATCTTTTATGACTGAGTTACCTTGCTCAGGATGATATTTTCAAGTTCCACCCATTTGCTTGCAAGTTTCATGAAGTCATTGTTTTTAATAGCTAAGTAGTGCGCCATTGTGTAAATGTACTACATTTTCTATATCCATTTCAAGTACTATAGATTTGCCTGTAAATTTCATGAAGTCATTGTTTTTAATAGCTAATTATTATTCCACTGTGTAAATGTACCACATTTTCTGTAACCATTCCTCTGTTGAGAGTCATATGGGTTGTTTCCAGCTTCTGGCTATTATAATTATGAATGCTATGAACATAGTGGAGCATATGTTCTCATTACATATTGGAGCATCTTCTGGGTTTATACCCAGGAGTGGTATAGCTGGTTCCTCAGGTAGTACTATGTCCAATTTTCTGAGGAACCACCAGAGTGATTTCCAGAGTAGTTGTGCCAGCTTGCAATCCCACCAGCAATGGAGGAGTGTTCCTCTTTCTCCACATCCTCCCCAGCATCTGCTGTCACCTGAGTTTTGATCTTAGCCATTCTGACTGGTGTGAGGTAGAATCTCAGGGTCATTTTGATTTTCATTTCCCTGTTGACTAAGGGGCTTCTCAAGCATTCGAATTTCCTCAGTTGAGAATTCTCTGTTTAGCTCTGTTCCCATTTTTAATAGGGTTATTTGGTTCTCTGGAGTCTAACTTCTTCAGTTCTTAGTATATATTGGATATTATCACTCGATTGCATGGAGGATTGGTAAAGATCTTTTCTCAATCTGTTAGTTGCCATATTGTCCTATTCACAATGTCCCATTTATTGATTTATTGATCTTAGAGCATAAGCCATTGTTGTTCTGTTCAGGAAAATTTTCCCTGAGCCCATGTGTTCTAAGCTATTCCCCATTTTCTTTTATGTTAGATTCAGTGTATCTGGTTTTATGTGGAGGCCCTTGATCCACTTGGACTTGAGCTTTGTATAAGGAAATAAGAATGGATTGATTTGCATTCTTCTACATGCTGACCGACAGTTGAAACAACACCATTTGTTAAAAATGCTGTCTTTTATCCACTGGATAATTTTAGCTCCTTTGTCAAAGAATAAGTCACCATAGGTGTGTGGGTTTATTTTTGGATCTTCAATTCTATTTCACTGATCTACCTGTCTGTCTCTGTACCAATGACATGCAGTTTTAATCACTATTACTCTGTAATACAGCTTCATGTCAGAGATGTTGATTCCCCCAGAAGTTCTCTTACTGTTGAGAACAGTTTTTGCTACCCTGGGATTTTTTTGTTATTCCAGATAAATTTGATAATTGTTCTTTCAATTTAAGTGAAGAATTTAGTTAGAATTTTGATGGGGATTGCATTGAATCTGTAGATTGCTTTTTGTAAGATGGACATTTTTACTATGTTAAACTTGGTGATCCATGATCATGGAAAATCTTTCCATCTTCAGAGGTCTTTGATTTCTTTCCTCAGAGACTTGAAGTTCTTGTCTGACAGATCTTTCACTTACTTGGTTAGAGTCACACAAAGATATTTTATATTATTTGTAACTATTGGGAAAGGTGTTGTTTCCCTAATTTCTTTCTCAGCCTGTTTATCCTTTGAGTAGGGGAAAGCTACTGAATTGTTTGATTTAATTTTATATCTAGCCACTTTGTTGAAGTTGTTTATAAGCTATAGGTATTCTCTGGTGTAATTTTTGGGGTCACTTATGAATACTATCATATTATTTTCAAATCATGATATCTTGACTTCTTCCTTTACAAATTATATCACTTTGCCCTCCTTTTATTGTCTAATTGCTCTATGACTTCAAGTACTCTACTGAATAGGTAGGGAGAGAGTGGACATTCTTGTCTTTTCCACGATTTTACTGGGATTGCTTCAAGTTTCTCTTCTTTTAGTTTGATGTTGACTATTTGCTTGCTGTATATTGCTTTTATTATGTTTAAGTATGGACCTTGAATTCCTGATCATTCTAAGCCTTTTAACATGATGGGGAGTTTTATTTTGTCAAATGTTTTTTCAGCATCTAATGAAATGATCAAGTGTTTTTTTTTTTCTTTGAGTTTGTTTATATAGTGGATTACATTGAATGATTCCTGTATATTGAAGCATTCCGGCATCTCTGGAATGAAGCCCACTTGATCATGGTGAATGATTATTTTGATGTATTCTTGGATTCTGTTTGTAAGACTTTATTGAGTATTTTTGCATCAATATTCATAAAGGAAATTGGTCTGAAGTACTTTTTTGTTGAGTTTTTCTGTGGTTTAGGTATCCGTATAACTGTGGCTACATAGAATTAATTAGGTAGTTTTCTTTTTGTTTCTATTTTATGAAATAGTTTGAAGAGTATTGGTATTAGGTCTTCGTTGAACATCTAAATATATCTGGTCCGGGGTATTTCCTTGGTTGGGAGGCTTTTAACAACTGCCTATTTCTTTAGAGGTCATACAACTATTTAGATAGTTTACCTGACTCTAATTTAACTTTGGTACCTGGTTTCTATCTAGAAAATCATCCATTTCATTTAGAATTTCCAGTTTTGTTGAGTATAGGCTTTTGTAGTAGAATCTGATAAGTTTTTTAATTTCCTCATTTTCTGTTGTTATGTCTCACTTTTCATTTCTGATTTTGTTAATTTCGATATTGTCTCTGTGCCCTCTGGTTAGTCTGGCTAAGATTATTATCTATATTGTTGATTTTCTCAAAGAACTTGTTCTTGGTTTTGTATATTCTTTGTATAGTTCTTTTTGTTTCTATTTGGTTGATTTCAACCCTAAGTTTGATTATTTACTGCAATCTATTCCACTTTCATGTATTTTCTTCTTTTTGTTCTAGAGTTTTCAAATGTGCTGTTAAACTGCTAGTGTATGCTCTCTCCAATTTCTTTATGGAGGCACTCAGAGCTATAAGTTTTCCTCTTAGCACGCTTTCATTGTGTCCCATAAATTTTTGTATGTTGTGCCTTCATTTTCATTAAATTCTAAAAAGTCTTTCAATTCTGTCTTTATTTCTTCCTTGACCAAGTTATCATTGAGTAGAACATTCTTCTGTTTCCATGTATATGTGGGCTCTGTGTTGTTTTCATTGTTATTGAAGACCAGCTTTAGTCCATGGTGATCTAGTACAATGAATGGGATTATTTCAATCTTTTTGTATCAGTTGAGACTTGTTTTGTGACTGATTGTATGGTCAATTTTGGCAAGGGTACCAGGTGGTGCTGAGAACAAGGTATATTCTTTTGTTTTAGGGTGAAATGTTCTATAGATATCTGTTAAATCCATTTTGTTCATAACTTCTGTTAGTTTACCTGTGTCTCTGTTTAGTTTCTGTTTTCCATGATATGTCCATTGGTAGGAGTGGAGTGTTGAAGTCTCCCACTGTTATTGTGTGAGGTGGAATGTGTGCCTTTGCTGCAATTATGTCTCATGAACACTATTGACAGCTGTTCTCATTAACATCTCACTTCTTAACACCTTTAGTCCCTTATTCACACAGATTCTAGAAGACATTCCTTGTTTTGATTTATTCTTCCATCTTTGATTTGTAGAGCCCTCCTCCAGATCCCCCTGTATATGTTCTCATAACATCAAGTCATCAAGCCAACCTGTGTTAACTCTCCTGTCTTTCTCTGTTGGAATAACTACCAGTTCTTGTGTTAATGTCCCCCTTGCAAGGTTTTTGCATCCCTGTAATGAATGTTAGCTGTGTTTATCTCTACATCACCAAAGAACTCACTTTACAGCTGGGAGGTGACCAAAGGAAAAGGGAGATCTTCATCCCTAACTTCATTGAACTGGGTTTCACTGTTTCACTGGATGCCACAGAATCTTTGGAGCAGCCCTCATTCCAACATATCATTTGGCTGGCAACTTCTAGAATAAGATTGACCAGGCCGTGGCTTCCACAATGATCTTGAGTCTCTCCCAGTAACAGATTACCTCCTTAGAAGTAGTTGTTCTACAAAGCCAGAGAGTTCTGGACTTACTGACTGAACTTGCATTGTATTTGGAGGTGGGGTTGCTTCTATATTGATGAATCTGGACTAGTGGAATAAAACATACAAATGCTCAAAGATCTCCAGCAAGATCACTAATCATACTTTGCCCTCAGTGGCCCTAATCCATGATACTAAAACCCTGTGATGTCTTTGGCCTTCCACTTTCTTGGTCCTGAATTGGACCTTAGGACCATCCTATCCCTGGCTTCCTGCCTCATCCAATTTCTAAAATGGCAGGCAAGTAGGATTGCAAAAGTCCTTGTTAATCAGGTTGTGGTCCAATAACCAACCATTCCTAATGTAAAGGCTGATGACTATGATGATACTGCTCATTTATAAAACAAACAAGAAATTATCAGGACTATATATGGCCTAGAGAAATGGAAAAAGTATTAAGGAAGCTTCAAATATGATATCTCAACATTAGTGAACAGAAGTTGGTCATCTTCCCCTTCCCACACTGGCACCACAAAGCTAGGTCCCCAACACCAATCCAACAACAATTTATAACACTTATGGTTATAAAGCCTCATGACCTCATACGTTTTTTCCCTGGACCTTGTAGCCCCTGAGTATGTAGATGAAGTTATCTTCAAACACTGCCATTCCCAATGGTACATGGCCATGCACTTTGCCCTAGAGACCCTGACAACTTCACCAGGACACAAAAATCCCTTCCCCCATTAACCAAATAAATTCTCTGAAACTGTTCCAGACTGTGCTCATTGCCAGATAACTGATCTCATACTGAGATCCTGCACTGCTTTCACCTGAACCTGGCAAAGCTTCCCTTCTTCCATTCCAGCTAGATGCACAACAAACCTGAGGTATCACCCATGACGGGGGATCTGGGGAAGTAGTCTGAGATAAATGTTCAGTAGCGATCTTACATTGACTTTCCAGTATCCTAAGTCCATCCTGTCACAACAAGTTACCTTGTTTGACAAAAACTGGAGCTGGATGGCCTGGCCTACATTACCTTGAGAGTTCCTTCCATGTCCTATAATAACATGCTTTGTAAAAGAAAAAAAAAGGCTTTTGGTATATGACAGAAATTTTATCCATAACACACAAAGATGTCACTTGAAATACATAACATGAAGATAAACTTACCTATTGCCAATGAAATTTCCACATGATTTTGTTTTCTTCTCTTATTCAGCTTCTAGGCTTCCCTTTCAGGCTGATTGCCCAAGAAGAAACATCCTTCATCTCCTGCTGGTCTAGATAGTGATGGAGAGATCAATTTGAATTGATATGTGCAGACTCAGGACACTTACAACATTTCCTTATCTATGAGGCTTACTAGCTCAAATCTGAAGGCCTGTATTTCAATGGCAGTGTGTCAGAGGCAAATATTTCACAGAAAGTCAGCAGAGTGGATGCTGAGAATTTTGGAGATCATTACTTCATATATTACACACACACACACACACACACACACACACACACACACACACACACACTTATATAGAAAGTCAGTAAAAAAATGAAAAAGAAGACAAGAAAAAAGAAAGGAACAAAGGAAGGAAGAAAGGAAGGGAAGAAGAAGAAAGAAAGAAAGAGGTTTGATGCTGTCTATATGACAAACATACAAACATGTTGATTGCCTCAAGAGAAGCACAGTACATTGTATCTGTGTAATAATTTATTTTATTTCTATTTGTTTTATTTTTATTTTAGATTCACTGAGTTATTTAAAATTGCTTCTTACAAGATTGGGGGTTATGGTCTTTATTCAGAGATATACTCTTTTTTTTTTTTTTTTTTTCAAAAAGTAGCTTTATTGAGTTCAGGTGAAAACTATCCATTAGATTTAGCAAAAACAAAACAAAAACAAAAAGAACAACAAAACAACAACAATAGGAACAACAAAAAACCTGTCAGCGATCTTTGAACTAGATCTAGGCCTATTATGAAAGTTTTTTTCTTCATCTAGTTGTCTGATGTTAGAATATACTCTTTTAAGCATAAAATACTTAAAATTTTTGCTTAATGTATTCTAATGGTAACTACAGTCCTGTTGACAAATTGATAACTTTTTACTGATTGAAACTCTCTAGCCAAAGGTTGGTAAATTCTCAGTTGTCATTGTGAGTACAGGGTATCAATGGAAAGGGTTGAAGTCATGAATAAAGTTGGTAAGCTTATCTAATTTTTTTAAAATTGTGCATAAAATTTTATTTAGCAAACTTTTTTCTAGAAATTTATGTTGACAAAAATATGTATGTGCTGTGGAATATCTATTACAGTATTATATACAATGGTGAATTATGAGAAATATCAAAATTAAATATAGAAGTAATAAATTATGAGATTACTTGTAGACATTTCTATAATAATTTAAATGCTATTTTCTAGGCTAAAATTTTAGAAGCCAATATTATCACCAACTTATAATTTCACATTATAAATATGATTAAAATAAATTAACTCACTTTGTAAAGACATTATGCAATTTGAAAGTATTACTGACAGATCAACTCTTACACTTTTATAGGCCATTCAATTTTTCTCCTCTGAAATGACAAAGGAAAGTTGACTACAGTCAAAATAGCACACTACCTAATCTCAAAAATCACACATTTAATGTTACTTGTTTTCAGTAGGTTTTGAAAATCTTACCACTGTCACACTCAACTATTCCTGTTGTTGGTGGAAGCTCATGTAGACCAAGTTGAACATAAATTGACAATTCCTGAATAAATTCAGAGAAAATAGTTATCACTTTTCTACAATATACAGGACTCACCTCCCTAATGTGTGCATAAAATTCAAATACCTCCAATGTTCACCATTGAAGATATATTAGCCTCACTCTTAGCAATCAACCTTCCTTTGCATTTCCCAAGGACATTACACTGAGATTCAACAGATACCTATATCATTTGCTGAAGTTACTCCTTAAATATTTCTATTTAACCAGCAAAAAGTGTGCTTCCTTATCTTTTTCAATAACTTTTGATTGATAGTTGATTTTATTCACTATTAGAATGGCTACTCTAGCTTGTTTCTTGGGACCATTTGCTTGGAAAATTGTTTTCCAAACTTTTACTCTGAGGTAATATCAGTTTTGTTACTGAGGTGCATTTCCTTATGCAGCAAAATTCTTTGTCCTGTTTACATATCCAGTCTGTTTGTCTATGGCTTTTGATTGGGAAATTGAGTCCTTTGACATTTTGAGATATTAAGGAAAGGTGATTGTTGCTTCCTGTTATTTTTTAGGCTATTTTTATGTTTGTGTGGCTATATTCTTTTGAGTTTCTTGAAAGATTACTTTCTTGCTTTTTCTATGGTGTAGTTTTCCTCCTTCTGTTGGTACTTTCCATCTATTATCCTTTGTGGGGTTGGATTTGTGGAAAGATATTGTGTAAATTTGGTTTTGTCATGGAGTATTGTGTGTGTGTGTGTGTGTGTGTGTGTGTGTGTGTGTGTGTGTGTGTGTTTTAAAAGCCTTTAAAGGCAAGAAATTATGTGGAATTATCTTTCTATTGAAAAACCCATACATGACTTATTCCATTTATGTATGCATATATGTATGTATGTATGTATGTATATATGTATATATGTATTCATTCACTTTACATCCAGATCACTGTTCCCTGTCTTGGTAACTCAGACACACAGTCCCCCTCTAATTCTCTTCTGAGAGGGCAAATTCCACTCCTTTGCCCACTTATCACCCTATCCTCATCTCTGCATATCAGATCTCTGCAGCACTCGGCATCTCCTCTCCCACTGAGACCGGACAAGGCAGCACAGTTATGGGAAAGGGATCAAGCTAGCAACAATCTAGAGATAGCCACTATTCCAGTTGTTGGTGGAAGTGCATGTAGACCAAGCTGAACATCTCCTGCATGTGAGCAGGGTGCTTAGGTTCTACCCATGCAGGCTCTTTGCTTAGTGGTTCAGTTTCTGAGAGTCCCAAGAGTACAGGTTGTTTTAATGTTTGTCTTCTTGGGGAGTACCTATGACTTCCCTGCAGGTCACTTAATCCTTGCCCCAACTCTTCTAAAATACTCCCTGTGCTCTTCCTAATGTTTGGCTGAGAGTCTCTGCATCTGTTTTTGTCTGCTGCTGGGTGAAACCTCTCAAATGGCAGTTATGCTAGGCTCCAGTCATTTATATCATTTTGAGCCTGGTTTACCTCACTCAGGAAAATATTTTCTAGATCCATTCATTTGCCTTCATAATTAATGGTGTCCTGTTTTTAATAGTTGATTAGTATTCTCTTGTATAAATGAACCACAGTTTCTGTATCCATTCTTTGGTTGAGGGACATCTTGATTGTTTTCAGCTTCTGGCTATTACAAATAAAGCTGCTATGAACGTACTGCAGCATATGTCCCTATGGTATTGTGGAGCAGATATTAGGTACACGTCCAGGAATGGTATAGCTGGATCTGCAGGTAGAACTATTCCCAATTTTCTGATAAATAGCCATATTGATTACCAGAGTGGTTGAACAAGTTTGCACTAAATGGAAACTCATTCAATTGAAAAGCTTCTGTAAAAAAAAAAAAAAAAAAAAGGACACTGACAATAGTACAGCAGCCTACAGATTAGGAAAGGATCTTTACCAACCTGATACTCAAAAGAGGGCTGATGTCCAAAAAATATAAAGAACTCAAGAACTTTGACACCAATAAACAAAAAACCAAATTTAAATACGGGGTACAGAGGTAAACAGAGAATTCTCAACAGAGGAATCCTGAATAGCTGAGAAGCACTTAAAGAAATGGCCAGTGTCCTTAGTCATCATGGCAATGCAAATAAAAGCAACCCTGATATTTCCCCTTACACTCACCAGAATGGCTAAGATCAAAACCTTAAGAGACAGCTCATGCTGGTTGCGATGTGAAGTAAGAATACTCTTCTATTTTTTTTTTAAGTCTTTTTTTTTTTATTTACATTTCCGATGATTCCCCTTTTCTTTGGAAACCCCGTGTCCCCTCCCCCTCCCCGCCTCTGTGAGGGAATTCCTCCTCCCACCCACCCGCCCACCCATTCCCATATTCCCACCTTGACATTCCCTTTTACTGGGGCCACTAGCACCCTCAGGCCCAGAGTCCTCTCCTTTCTCCCTGGTGG
>CM052700.1:72023422-72083412 GCA_028551405.1 Uromys caudimaculatus
CATTGTTCAGCTTCCATGTGTATGTGGGCTTTCTGTTGTTATTGTTGCCATGGATCACCAGCCTTAAACCGTAATGATCTGATAGGAGGCATGGGATTATTTCAATCTCCTTATATCTGTGGAGGATTGTTTTGTGACCGATTATGTGGTCAATTTTGGAGAAGGTACCATGAGGTGCTGAGAAGAAGGTATATTCTTTTGATTTAGGATGAAATGTTCTATAGATATCTGTTAACTCCATTTGGTTCATTACCTCTGTTAGTTTTACTGTGTCTCTATTTAGTTTGTGATTCCAAGATCTGTCCATTGATGATAGTGGAGTGTTGAAGTCTCCTACTATTATTGTGTGAGGTGCGATGTGTGCTTTGAGCTTTAGTAAGGTTTCTTTTATGAATGTGGGAACATTTCTTTAGGTGCTTCTCAGCACCACGAGTTTCCTCAGTTGAGAATTTTCTGTTTAGCTCTGTTCCCCATTTTTTGATAGGATTATTTGGATTTCTGGAGTCTAACTTCATGAGTTCTTTGTATATATTGGATATTAACCCTCTATTGGATGAAGGATTGGTAAAGATCTTTTCCCAATCTATTGGTTGCTGTTTTGTCCTATTTACAGTGTCCTGTGCCTCACAGAAACCTTGTAGTTTCATGAGGTCCCATTTGTTGATTCTTGATCTTAGAGTATAAGCCATTGGTGTTCTTTCTGTTCAGGAACTTTCCCCCTGTGCCCATGTGTTCGAGACTTTTCCCCACTTTCTCTTCTATTAGATTCAATGTATCTGGTTTTATGTGGAGGTCCTTGATCCACTTGGACTTGAGCTTTGTACAGGGGGATAGGAATGGATCAATTTGCATTCTTTTACAACCCAGATGTCCCTCAACAGAGGAATGGTTATAGAACATGTGGTACATTTACAAAATGGAATACTACACAGCTATTAAAAACAATGATTTCATGAAATTCACAGCCAAATGGATGGAACTTGAAAATATCATGCTGAGCGAGGTAACTCAGTCATAAAAGAATGAACATGGTATGTATTCACTGATAAGTGTTTATTAGCCCAAAAGTTCAGAATACCCAAGATTCACTTCACAGAAATCATTGGGCTGTGCATGAGTTCTCAGATGGAGGAGTTGGAGAAGGAACTGAAGGAGATGAGGGAGTTTGCAATCCCATGGAGGGAGCAACAGTGTCAACTGACCTGACCTCTTGATGCTCATGGAGACTGGATCACATACCAAAGAATGGACATGGAGGGACCCATGGTGCTGGCCACATATGTGGCAGAAGAGGGTTTTGTTAGCCATCGGGGAAGGAGAGGCCCTTGGGCCTGATGGTGTTAGATGCCTCAGTATAGGGGAATGCCAAGGAGGGAAGACCAGAGTGGGTGTGTGTGTGGGTGGGAGAATACCCTCATAGAGTCAGGGGAGGGGGGAAGTGATAGGGAGTTTCAAAGGGGAGATCTGGAAAGGGGGAAACATTTGAAATATAAATAATCAAAAAATTATTCTCATTACATTTTTTTATTTTTGGGTATAGATATGTTTCTCACATGTGTGTGTACACTCATGTGTGTCTGTGTACTACATGTGTGGCTGAGGTATTCAGAGTTGAGAAAAGGGCATCAGATACATTAGTGCAGCATTAGAGTGTACGGGCCTTTGCATGAGTACTAAAACTGAATGAATGTCCTTGACAAAAAAAGGCAGGGTTCTTAGCTCATGAGCTGTTTCTTCTGCTTTTGAACTGGATTTCTGGACTGTGAGTCAAAATAACTTTTATGTTGCTTTGGTGATGGTATTTTATCACAGCAACAGGAAAAGTAACTAAGCTAAGGAGATAGTACAGTAAATAACTAGAAAGAGAGGTTACTGATGTATTTTACATTAAAGATTCTCCTTTCCTTAATTTTTATGAAGACAATCATATCCTCATGTCAAATTTCATGGTCATACATACTGAATATTCAATATTATAATGCCTGTGTGGGCACATCTTAGTGATTCTACTCTGACTGCATCTCCCATAGTACATCTTTCATGTTCAGTGCTGTGGTCTTGTCCCTTTTACTTAGCTAATCTCCAATGACCTAAATCCAAACATGTAAAATTGTGTTGTCTTGGAGCTTAGTTAGGCAGACTTGTTCATGGGAGTATATGGTATAGAACATAGAACTTGAGATTCAGTTTAGCATTGCATAGAGAATGAATCTCTAGTTTTAAAAATGATATTTTATGGGATGAGAAGGTATAAAGATAAGAATAGTATTTTGAAGCATTGAAAGAATATCATGAAATAAGTACAATGTTGTGTGAGAAATGTAAGGAACTCAGGGATTTCAGAAGACTCTTGATATTAGATTGCTTTGATAAAAGTAACTTGGCAGAACAAAGAAAATTGTCAGAAAACAAGATTACCTAGGTGAAGCTGAAAGACTCATTCTTCTAGAGACTCATGACATAAAAACGAATTTAAGTGTTCTTCATGTTAACTTCAAGAACATTAAAGGATCAGAGAAAGAGTAAGTATTTTGAGATAAATGATATCAAAAATCAAAAATGAAATGAATGTAATAGAGACAACCCATAAAAGAGGGTATAAAACTAGTTGTTTTTGTAATCCAGTAATAGACTTTGGATTTGGGTGGTGTATATGTAAAGAAAATCCATTTGAAAGAATAAAATCTAATGCAAAGCTCTCCTTCCTTTCATTATATCTATATAGAACTTCATTGAGTTCTATAGACTTTGGTTCTAGATAATTTTGTTGTGTAATATTATTTATCTGCAAATTTTGTATGGTAACACCTAGAAATTCCTTTTTCAAATACATATGAATGAATAATCGTTCTTTAAATTTCTTGGATTATTTAAGGAGGTCAGTCACCATTCTTAATGGGAATGTACTCCAGAAAGGAAACAAGAGGAAGTAGGAGGTGATAAAAACATCAAAGCATTTTTATATTCCCACTGAATCAGTTCTTTGACCCATAAAAAGTTAACATGTTGTCTGAAGGCTGATATGTTCTGCTCCCCTCTGTCTTGGATACCTAATAATGTAGGTGGCTCCAGCCTTGTATTCCCCTGTTGATTTGCATGTGGCTAGAGCACAGCCCACCTCTTTGAAGATTTCTTCAGAGGATGTTTATACCATGAGCTGAAGTCAGTCTCAGTGAATATATAGAATCAACATGAGTGGTCTTGCTGAAGTCCTCAGGCTTCTGCTAGTTTTTAGGTTAGTGAGACAGAAGTGAAGCACATTGTGGTGAAGGCTACCTTGCTTTTTTTCATTTCCATAATTTTTGTGGAAATAATCATACTATATGTTTAACACTACATGTCTGTTGTACCTATTCAACCTGAGGTATGAAATGTGATACCCAGATGAACCAGTCTCCAGCCACTCTGTCTGCATCTCTTGGAGACTGAGTAATTATCAATTGCCATGCCAGTGGGAACATTAATACTTGATTATCCTGGCCCCAGCAGAAACCAGCGAATGCTCCTCAACTACTGATCTGTAAGGAATCCAACTTGATATTGTGGTCCCATTGAGGTTCAGTGGCAGTGGGTCTGGGACAGACCATGCTCTCATACTCAGCAGTCTTGAGAGTGAAGACATTGCCACTTACTACTGTGTCCAGGCTAGCAATCTTCCTCTCACAATGATACAACTGATAACACAAACCTCTTAGGGGTTCAGCAGAATAAGTCTGAGCTGCCTCATCTCCTCTGTGAAGCGCCTGCACTTGCTAATATTTGTAATATGCTCCTGGACTTTGAAAACCATTTTGAGTGTTGAATGAACCTTTCAGTATAGCCTGTCTTCCTTTAATCTCTCCTCCTTTCAATCCCAAGACCACAGAGGTATCATTTTTTTCACAGTTTACTGAAGAACAGTTTATTTTATATTTGGGTAATATCCTAGCTGTGCTATTTTTGCAATTTATACAGCAAAGAATAACTTCTAAGTATACCTCCAGTTAGGCTAATTTAATCAGGGAACTGATATCTGGATAACAACACCTTCATGGAATATGGCTTTCTATTACAATCTGTGATATCTCCTGAAACTTCATTTTTTTTATAGTTGGCTTCAGCTTTGGAAATTATTTTGGTCAGTTTGACTAATCTTATTTGTACATTTGTTAAAAATGGAGGATGTAATGCAAAAGGGACAGACCCTTGGGTATATGTTATCTTTGGATATTTCAAACATAACTATTAATTTCAGACACAGCATGGTATCAATGATGATACTGCAAATGTGTTCCCTCTCATTTGGGCCCACAAACTGAAAAGATTGGTCAAATTGAATCAGCACTTTTAACATCTTTTCTGTCAAGTATTTTCATCATGTCAATGCAAAGGTCACTAACACCAGGAATCCATTATTTTCAAACATTTCAAGAAAGTTAAATATTATAAGTTTGGGGTTCTTAGTTCTCATTCACTGTATAAATATCTAAGCCATACTTTCTCTCTATAGATATGTGGATGATTGGATATTGATAACCTTTGCTCCTTGAACCAGAACACTGGGGATTTCCCAGCTCCTAAAATGTCACCTTATGGAGTTTTAAACAAAAGAGTAATATTTCCTTCATAATGCAGGGCTAAAAAAGATAATATTATAAAAAAAACAGAATGTGGGAAATATAATATTTGAAGTGCCACTAGTAAGGGAGTTGACTATTGATTACTTTTTTTTTATTAAGTGAGGATCCATATTGAGTCACATAATAAGTAGCATAAAGAAGAATGACATTGATTACATGGCAGCCTTGCTAATATTTCCAATTCTTTAATATGCAAAAAGCAGATAATCAAGGAGACAGTGTGCTAATTCTATTTCCAATTGTCTGGCTGATTACATATATAAAATGCTATTTGTTGACTTAACGACTATTTTGGCCAATAATTTGTTTTTCTAGTATGATTTTCCAGAGTATTGTTTACTTAGAAAATTTATAATAAGATTTGAGAATCAAAATAGGAGAGAGCACTATCAACCAGCAACTATAAGCAGATGTGTGAATAGATGTAAAGAGTATAGAACCATAGTGATCATCTTATTTGGCAAGGGAACAAGTTTCTGAAGCACAGGTTCAGCCACCTTGTGTTTTTATTGCCCAGAGAGCCCTGGATCCTAGAGAACATACTGAATCTACCTTACATAGAGCAGCAATTTGCTGATCATCATATGCCACATTATAAGTAAACAGTTAAGGTATATAATGCTGATTCCATATTTCTGTGTTATAGTGTCTTTTCATGTATAAAGTACGTTCATGTTGCTGTATAGACACAATTGATGGTGTAATTCAGATGCCCAGTGTGCAATGACCCATGGGCTGATGAGCAAAATATTTGTTTCTGTGTTATGGAAGAAGAAGAGAATGACACAGAGTTAGGATATTGCTTTTACTAAACTTTAGCATATCCTGTTAAGCCATGTTTCATCTTAAAATATTCTGAGGAAATATAGGGAGCAGCAGTTCAGGCACAGTGACAGCCATTCAGCTTCACACTCCTGTTACTTTGAGTTTGTGTGCTGACTTTTCCCACTGTGGAAGTGTTACTGCAAGAGTGATGAAATAAGGTGAAACACCTCCAGACCCTAGGCTCCTGGTGATGAAGGTGAAATCTGTCCACTGCATCTGAATCCTGATGAGACTGAATCTTCCATATTGGATACACTGTAGATGAAGAATTTCATAAATTGTCCTGATGTCTGCTGATACTGTGCTGACAAGTAATGTGAGGTAATTTTTTGTCCATAGATGTAGATAAGAAAGATGGAGTCTAGGCTGTCTGGACGTGACATCTGGAAAACAGGCAATAAAGATATGAACCAATACACCCCTGTATAAAGCAAGTTAATGAGAATTTATTTAAACTATCAGACATCACTTACAGTAATGGATAAGCAACTTCACATTGTCATTTTTTAATAGATGCAGAACAGCAGGAATACAAGTAGATGAGTATGGGCCTCGTGCCCATTCTGTGCTCTAACTGCAAGTGATGTCTCTCAGGGTGTTACCTATCTATGAAGAAGTCCTCATGGCTCAGGACTGGGCTAGGGCACATACAAATCAGGAGCCCTTTGTCAAGACTGAGAAGATTCATATTGGCTAACCTCAATAACTCAATATGACCCAGCTTCTGCAGGTGTCCCAGAATAGACTTCTGATGAATATTTTTCTACAAAAGGGAAAAGTCAATCTTGAGCCCTGCAAGAATTAAGGTATTGTGAATAACTCCAGGTTCAGTGCATCCTTTCCATGCTACTGTCTCATTACGACAAAGTCATCTACTACAGCACAGTCTCAGAAATGCAAGGATCCTCACAGATTCTTTTCCTTGTTGCCTACTTGTACTCTTTGCTCAATTTCTTGTCATTCTTTTATGGAGTAGAATTTCTATAAAAACAAACACAACCACAAGAGAAGTTTTCTCAGGATCAGTGAAAATGGGCAGAGGTTTCTTTATTGTTACACCCCTGCTTTGCCTTTTTGTGACTTAGACACTATCCTAATATCATGCTCCCCAATGTAGATAACCTTCGCTCTGCTGGTGTTCTGCCTCCTCATTCATCCAGAAGAAATGGCAAGATACTTTCCCTGCCAGGTTTGGCTCAAGTATATATCCACCTACTGCTTCCTAACACCAGTTCACTTGTCTCTTTGTTCACTGCTTCATATTATGCATTATTCATTTACTCCTTTTTGTAATATAGCAAAAGAAACCAGTCTTGTTAAAAGATATGCTGAGTCTTGGGGAGGAAAATAACAAGAGCACAGAAAACAATTCTCCCTAGTATAACTTGCATCTGTATATGGCCTTCTGCCTTGTTTTCACACTTCCATAAGATATAATCAACAGTATGTGCCATACAATTTTCTTAAAATTAATTTGCCCAGAGTTAGTTTTCCAGAAGGGTGTTCTGTTAATATTTAGCATTTTCTCAAAGACATTTATTCACATATTTTCTGATTTTGGAATCATAATCTTGTTTTTCTGAACTCATACCTTGGATCACCTTCTTTATTGAATTGTTGTATAAAATGTATATGGAAACTAAATTAAAGTCATCTGAAGCATTGTACTTAGTTGGCTTGATGCTACTTATACTTATAAAGAGCTCATTTTGCTTCAGACTCAATGATCATAGAACAAATATCAGAGGGGGGACTTAGTGGCTTGAAGATCGAATAGCTGGTGAAAAGTCCATGTCTTCTATCACATACAATACATAAAAAGATGAGAGGGAACAGGTCTCTGGAAATATTAAAAAGAAAGATCCATAAGTGATTAAAAGAATATATACACATAGAGGTGATACTAGGTCTTCGGGTTTGCTTTCTTCACTGTAAGGCACAGGAAGACACATGCATAGCTCTTCATAAATTGAGAATTTGGACCATACAAGTACCTTCACTGAAACCAGATAGAAAATGTGGCTGTTGGCAAACAGAACCCTGTTCTGCACATTTGAAAAACTCTCATTGAAGTCCTCAGTAGAACTTGAAGTATTTGTTCTTTCTCTGACATGAAGATGAAGATCCTTGATTTTTTTTTCTCCTGGTACTCTCAGTGATTGAGCCTCTCTTACAGATTTAAAAGTAGAAAGACTGGTTAGTAAGAATCTGAAGTACCAGATATATTGTTATTTTCCTCAGACACATGGTAAGTACAAACTCATTGTGCTATACATATGTAAAATTAAATATATCCAGATGAGTGAAAAATGGGCTGAGATTTCTTCATTGTCACCCCCTCCTTTGCCTCACAGTGACTTAGGCACTGTCCTGCTGTCACTTCCCTCTGCTGGTGTTTTTCCACCCCATTCATCCAGCAGGAATCAAAGACTACTGAGCTTGTGAGGCTTGGCTCCAGTGTATATCCACCTACTGATTCCTAACATCACTTTGCTAGTCTTTCCCTTCACTGCATCATATTACTTATTATTTATTTTCTCCTTTTGTGAACATAGCAAAAGAATTTAGTCTTGTGAAAAGATAGACTGAGTTAGGGAGGAAAATCCTAAGAGCATAGAACAAAGAATCTGTCCCTAGTATAACCTGCATCTGGACATGGCCTTCTGCCTTGTTTTCATTCTTCTCTAAGATAAAATCTATAGTATGTGGCATACAATTGTCTTTAAATTAGGTTGTGCTGAGTATGTTTTCATAGATCTGCTCTGTTAACATTTATTATTTGCTCAAAGACATTTATTCATGCGTTTTTGGAAAACAGTCTATCTTGGATCACCTACTTCTTTATTGAATTGGTGTATGAAATATATATGACAACTGAAATAAAGCTGTCTACAACACTGTATTTAGTTGGCCTGATGCTATTTATATTTTAATGCTAATATTTGGCCCCCAAAACTAGTTGCCCCAGTGATGAGAGAGTCTGAACTTAGATGCTAAGCGACCCTGTCTTCAAGTTATTTTTGATTGATAAATAAAGATGAAGACTGCTAATAGCTGAGCAGAAGAAACAGATGAGGTTAAGGCTCATGGGTTGTAAGTTGGAAAGAAGTATCTGGAGGAGGAAGAAGGAGAAGCCACTGTGGATTAGAAAAAAAGAAAACATGGAGCTGTGGGCTGGCCAATTGGAGTTTAAAGCAACCCATATGAAACATAGTATGAAATAACTGTGATAACTCAGGGTTGTTGATATGAAAGTAGATTCTACCAAAATAGAGGTAGGCAATTGGCCATATTTTGTACTATTCAAGCCTTATTATAAATATAAAGACTGGGTATGGTTTTATTTGGGAAATAAAGGTTATAAATTGGGATAGAAACCTAGGTCATGATTTAATAATTTCTACAACATGTCATTAGGCTGTGGTCTACCTCACTCTTTTGGCTCCTTTTATTCACAGTTCATCTCCTGCTTACATGGGAGAAAATTCACAAGTAGCACAGGAAAGACCTGAAAACTCTTCAATGAAAGTTAAAGAAACCACTGCAGAAAGGGGAAGTCAGGAACAATGAGGCAAAAATTAGGTAAGACAATACTATGTGCTGACTAGTGCATCATTTTTAAAACAAAGCACATCTGCTAGATTGCTGCAATACTGTCAGTGACTATAATCCTTGGTTTTCTGATGAAGGGACATTGAGTGTTGGTGTTTGGGAGATGATGAAACAGAATTTCCAAACTCATCAGCAACATGAGAAAATTTCTTCTATAATTTCATTCACAATGGCATGGTATCAAGTGTTATCACTATGATATAGGTTGAGTGTGAGAGCCAGAACTCAGGACAAGAGGACAGCTTCTTTACATAAGTATTACCCAGACAATGAAACATTAAAACAAATAAAAGCAGCAAAAAAGGTGATTTTTTTGAATATGAACAAAACCTAAGGTAAAAGCTGAATTTTCCAACAGAGGTGAGGTTGAGGTTCCCAGGCTGCAACTCTTTCTTCCTCCTCTTCCACAGATCCCAGGGTCATATTATTCTCTCATAATTGACACAGATGGGGAAGACTTTGACCAGGAATTTAAAGATGAATTACCTATAGCTCCCAGAGGATTAATTTTATGAAAACATATTTTGAAAGCCATATAAATGCAAGTAATTATATGGAATTATCTTTCTGTTGCAAAAGCAATACATGAATTTTTCCTATTTATTTATTTATTTATTTATTTATTTATTTATTTATTTATTTATTTATTCATTTATTCAGTTTACATTCAGATCACTGCCACTTGTCCTTGTGCTGTGACTCAGAATCCCCTTCCACTTCTCTTCTGAGAAGGTGAATTCCACCACGTCCCTTCAGGAAACCCTCTGCACTGGTATCAAATCTCTGCAGTGCTAGGCACATCCTCTCCCACTGAGAAAAAAGAGGCATCCCAGAAAAGGGAATGGGATCAATGGGAAGGCAAGAGTTTAGGGATAGCTCCTGCTCCATTTGTTGGGGAACATGCATGGAAATCAAGATGAACATCTGCTTCATATGAGCAGGGGGCCTAGGTTCCACCCATGTGTGCTCTTTGGTTAGTGTTTCAATCTCTGTGAGCCCCCAAGGGTCTAAGTTAGTTTGCTGTGTTGGTCATCTCATGGATTTCCTATGCCCTGTTGGTCACTTATTTCTTGTCCCAACTCTTCTCTGTTCAATGTTTGGCTCTGAGTCTCTGCATTTGTTTTAGTCTGGTGCTTGTTGGAGACTCTCAGAGGGCAGTTATGCTGGGCTTCACTCATATATGTGCTTTTGAGCCTGGCAAGAATGTAGCTGTCCAGCAGCCATGGATGAACTGGCTCTACCTGAAAAGGGAGCTGGAAATGAAAAAAAGGAACAGGGTGTGCGAGAAGAATGAAGCCAAGACAAAGTTTCTGATCAAGGCTCAAACTTTATTATTCCATACTGCTTTTAAGGGGAAAGCTGAAAGACCTTATCCTTTGTTCTAGCAAGCTCAGTAGGCAGTCAACTCCTCGAGGTTCCTGTAAGGAGCTGCAAATGTAGAGAGGCCAGACTGGCTCCAGCCAGATGGTTTATTTTATGCAAGGCTGGGGGAAGGGCACACAAGAATCCATATAGGCCACCAGAATCATAAGACTGAGCTTTTGTAACAAGTATTAAGGCCACATACTTAGATAACAAATCTTTGATGAGCAACTGAGTCCTAATTTCAAAATGAACACCAGAGTACTTTCTATCTTAAGCTTCAACATTGCATACCACCACTTTTTTCCTCCCCAAAACCAGTCAGTAGCTCTTATGTAGACTCCAGTTATCTATTGAAGACCAAGCAGTGTTTGCATACCTATAATGTCATTTGTTTAGATATATGAAAATCCTAACAGAAAATGTCACTTAGATCCTCAGGTCCAATAACTTTTATAGTTCATGAAATCTAGAGGGACTCAGTCCCGTCCTGGCAGGTGATGCATATGCTGTACAGAAGAAATGCATAGGCATCTTCTCCTAAAAGCTTTCCAAGTTTTTCAAAGCCTGGCTTCATCTGAGACATTATATCAGCAGTAGGAGGAACCGAAAGAAAAGCTGTGCAAACCCAGCCTCACACTTCTGCATCTCTGGGTGGTTTATGTTATGGTTTGTATCACCGTGAGGCCCACTGTCATACTGCAGGCAAAAATATGTGGCAATATCTTCAGGCTGCAGGCTGCTGATGGTGAGTGTGAAATCTGTACCAGACCCACTGCCACTGAACCTTGATGGGATGCCCGATTGCAAACGGTTTGCACGATATATCAGGAGTTTTGGAGATTCCCCAAGCTTTTGCTGATACCAGGCTAACCAATCGCTAATACTCTGACTTGCCCTACAGCTGATGGTGACTCTGTCTCCCACAGATGCAGACAGGGATGAAGGAGACTGGGTCATCTGGATGTCACATCTCATGCCTGATATTGAAAATACACATCAAATATATACTGTTAACAGTGTTAAAAACATAACTTTTCAAAGTATCAGGTATACTATTGAAAGTGTTTATGATGTTGTGCATCTTACCTGGGAGCCAGAGCATTAGCAGCCCTAAGAGTTGAACTGGAGCCATCATGACTGTCCTGTGTCCTGTCTCAGACTGAATACAATAGTGTGTAGACTGTCTAATAAGAAGGCATAGTCCAGTGGGCTGTGTTCCTCAAACATGCAAATCATCTGGGATCTGGCACAGCTGCATGGCTGATTCAGCTCAGTGATTTAATAAGTACCTGATGTCTCTGCCATTCTCAGGTCTAAAGTGGAAGCACAGATTTTCTGACGGGCAATGTGTTTGTTTTTCTTGAGAAATAGAAGAACCCTGTCAAGCCAGTTTCCTATGAATAATGTATTAAATTGACTAGCATTTTCTGCCATGTTTTCTACAATACAGCTCCAACTAATACAGGAACTGTTCATTGTGACTCAGCTCTAGACCCAAAAGACCTAAAATAAAACAGTTCACAGGCCCCCTTAACAGTGTCTGGCAATAGTGTTGAAAATATAGTCTCACCCAGATGTCCCTCATCAGAGGAATGGATACAGAAAATGTGGTACATCTACACAATGGAGTACTACTCAGTTATTAAAAACAATGACTTAATGAAATTTGCAGGCAAATGGATGAAACTTGAAAATATCATCCTGAGCGAGGTAACTCAGTCACAAAGGAACGAACATGGTATGTACTCACTGATAAGTGGATATTAGCCCAAAAGTTCAGAATGCCCAAGTTTCACTTTACAGTAACCACTGGACTGAGAGTGAGGTCCCAGATGGAGGAGTTGAAGAAAGGACTGAAGGAGCTGAGGGAGTTTGCAGCCCCATGGAGGGAGCAACAGCGTCAACGGGCCTGAATCCTCCCCCCCACCCCGGTCGTCCTGGAGTTTGGATCACCAACCAAAGATACACCTTGAGGGACTCATGGTTCGGACCATGTATGTAGCAGAGGATGGCCTCATTGGCCATCAGGGAGAGGAGAGGCCCTTGGGCCTGAGGGTGTTAGAGGCCCCAGTAAAGGGGAATGTCAAGGTGAGAATACGGGAATGGGTGGGCTGGTGGGTGGGAGGTGGAATTCCTCCATAGAGGTGGGGGGAGGGGATAGGGGGGTTTCCAAAGAGGAGACCTAGAAAAAGGGAAACATTGGAAATGTAAATAAAGTATCAAAAATAAATAAATTAATTAATTAAAAAATGAAAAAAATATATAGTGTCTTCTTTTTGTTCCCTTTCCCTGATCCTCTTAATATGAATCAGAAGACTTAAAGCAAAAGCAACAACACAGTATGCAATGAATAATACAATGCACAAATGAGAAACTTAAATAGCCGGACCTGCATTCACTAAATTTTCATCTATATAGAGCTGGCGTGACTTACTGCATTCATGACTATTCTGAAGTTGTGCACTCCTGCATCCCATCTTGTGGCTGATCCTTGATTGATGTTTGCAAGGTCACTCAGATCATTACTCATTCTCTCTCCTACATTTTGAACCTAAGCATTATCACAAGTACAGGCCCTTTCTCTACTCTGTGGTCATTCATACCCTTAAATGTTTCATGATCCTTAAAAATTTTAAACATCTACATTCTTTTAACTTCCTTCTCTTTTTATTTTCATTAAAACATAATTTCATTTAATTCATATCAAAATATTTTCCATATTAAATAGTATTTAATGGTGATTATAGATAGTTTTAAATGAAAAAATGGGAAAATTCCAGGTTAGAGATATTATCCACTAACTCCCTCCAGCCTAAAAAATCTTCTAAGTGAGTCAGTTCAACATCTGCAATGAATTCAGTGACTAATGATGTTCAATGTCTCACAGGAGAAATGGATATTGAATATTTTGGAAAGTAAATACAGGTACTTCAACACTCATACATTAGAATTCATTTACCAAGACATTGTATTCCAGTTCCAAGCATAACATATAGTTAATAATGAATCATTCAAATGGGAGAAGATAAAGTAACAGCTCTCCTCATATCAACCCATATTACCCTGTGTCTTTCTATAGACTTCATTTTGCTTCAGATTCCATGACCATAGAACAAATGACAGAGGGAAGACTTAATGGCTTGAAGATCGAACAGCTGGTGAAAACCCCATGTCTTCTATCATATACAATCTACACACAGATGAGAGGAAACAGTACCCTAAAGATATAAAAAGAAAGGTCTGTGATAAACAGAATATATACACATAGAGGTTGGACTAGTTCCCTGGTGTGTGCTTTCTTCCCTGTAAGCCACAGGAAGGCACATGCACAGCTCTTCATAAACTGGGAAGCTGGAACACACAAGTACCTTCACTGAAGCTAGAAAATGTGGCTATAAGAAAATAAAGCCCTGATCTGCACATCTGGAAGCCTCTGCTTGAAGTCCTCAACAGAGCTTGAAGAATTTGTTCTTTCTCTGACATGAAGGTGAAGATCATTTTTCTCTTTTCTCCTTCTTCACTCAATGACTTAGCCTCTATTATAGGTTTAAAAGTAGCAAAACTGGCTAAGAAGTACCACATATTTTAATCATCAGATATATGGTAAATACAAACTCTTTTTTCTTTACATATGTAAAATTACAGTATATCTTTATGGAATGTGAAAAAAACATATAAAGTTGCTGACTAGCAAAAATATTTGGCAAAAGAGATGGCTCAGTGATTAAAGGCACTTGTTGCTTTGGAGAGGACCTGTTTTTGTTTCCCAGTGCCCAAGTGTGGTGAACAAACATTTATAATTCTAGTTCTAGAGGATTTGATGCCCTCTTCTGACTAACCCTAGCACTGGACATGTACTTGGCTCACCAGCATACGTGCAAGCAAAATACTCATACATGAAAACCCAGAAAAATAAAGTAAAGCAAACAATGGTGGTTTACCAGAGGTAAGAGAAATAGATCAGAATGTGGTGTAGTGAGAACCCTGCTGTTTGGTGGTTCTTACTGGTTAGAGAGCACATTGTTCTTTTCACCAAAATTGTGTTTTACCACTAAGGAGGGGAGATAAAGTGAGAAATATTATGGATGTAGACAAAAACAAAACAGCATTAACAAGAAATACAACAAATTATCAGAGAAGTTAATACTCATGAGAGGACTAAAAATTAATATTGGGGTGAAGAATGAGGAAATAGCCCATTATATGGTCATGTTAGGGTTCCCTAAAGATGGCCCCTCCTCTCTTCTCTATTTTTTATTTTTACCTATTATAGTTCTTTTAATAAAATTAATTATTTGTGGACTTCAGAAGCATGAACTCCATGTGGAATATAGATATTATTCTTATGAAGACTGATTTAGGTTTCCCTAAAATTGTGGTGGGTAACCTGGATTTTAACTTTTCATGTATTTCTTTGCTGTTTGAAGTACTAGTCACCATAAAGCAATAAATCCAAATGCTGTGTGTTAATATTTAAAACTGTTCTTTTTTTTTTTTTAGTGTTCCCAATTCCATTGATTACTCTAGAGTATTTATATACATCCCAGATAGCTTAGAGTTGTTGGACAACTCATTATATTTCCTTCACAGTTTTTCTTGTTGTGTATCATTTTGTATATTGTGTCTTCATTGCTAATTGTCTTTCAACTATAATGTCTAATCTGCTGTTACTGTCATGTTCTGTATGTTTGATCTCCAACACTATTCATTTAAAAAAAATGTACTACACTTGGTCAACCCAGAACAAATATTATGGGCATATGTTTAGTAGGAATGAGGGCACAAGAAAGATGAGGATGAAATTAAGAGTGTGGGATTTAAATGTAAAGTGAGATTGACCATGATGGATTAGGCATAGTAAACAGGAGTGTCTGCAGGAAAAGGCAAATAGTGCCATGGGCTACTCCTCTGCACATTGCCTATGTGAGAAGAAGTAGAATGTAAAACAGTGTTTGCCCAGCAAAGAATGGCACATTGGAAAGAATATATCTATAAAAGAAAGTCCCACAGTGAAAACACAGAGAGCCCCAGTAGGAGATGGTGGCCAGCAGAGGAAGTTTGAACAGTGGACAAGTTTGAGAAACAGTTTGGTATCAAATGGAGAGGAACTGGAAAGTAAGAATCTGAGTAATGGATCTGGCATCTGGCAATGTAATAGATATATAGGGTCAAGATAAATCAACCAACAGGGGAGAGGCAGTTAATCTGTTTAGGAGAACACATGAGCCATTCCATCACCTACTTCACTGTAATATCTATTTACTCAATACTGTACAACCATTCTTAACAAAAACTCAGTGATGCAAAGTCCTGCACAAGGTAGAGCAGGACCTGCAAAAGTGCTCCACCTACTGGCTATGGTTGTTTTGTACAGGAGTCTTAGGACAGGTTCTTCTATGTAATTGTAGAACTCAACTTCACAGTTATACAGGACTATGAACCTCACAGAACTAAAGCAGAACCATGGTTGAGCAGAAAGAAGCAGTTGCTAAGGTAAATAACCTGTGATCGATCACATGAAAAATAGTTTTTTTTTTCCTCCAGTGGAGAGCACTATGCAGGGGTTAGGAAGTGTGCTATATAATAAAGCTGACAGTAATAATTTGACAACTCTTAAAGCTTTTAAATGTGACAATAAAAATCTATCCTATATTCACTACCTTTGAAGTAGTCATTGACCCAATGACTATACTCAGGAGTATACTCAGTATGTAAAAGGCTTAGAAATTGATCTTTGCTTCCACTGGCACCAAGACAGGAAGTTATTCTCATTGGATCTCTATGAAAACTTTTTGCTCAACTGATGGGCCCCTCTATCCTCCAGACTCCATTAGGGAACATAAAGATTGGTCAAAATGAGAGCTCCACAGACACCATCATCTTGACATGGAAAAAGTTCACATATTGCAATATTCATTTAAAGATCAGAAATAACATTTTCTAATTCATTCAGCATGGCACTGGTTGATGTGACTTTACATTATTTTTGTTAAAATTATGTCTTTTATAAATACATTAATTATTAACCAGGAAATCTGCAATGCAGGTGCCAAATTTGAGGAACAAACAACAATGATAATCAAGCACATAAAACAATGTGTCACAGGACTTCAAATATGGAACCTCTCTGGCGGTGGCATATGCCAGAGATAGTAAAAGCTGAGCGTAGAGCAATAAATGTTGTATGTGCACATGTTATTAAAGAACTTTTGTTTCCAAAGGCAATAGCTCATATTAACAGGGATGCACAGTTTTGAGTGTCTTGAGCCTGTGAGGAGGGGTATGTGTAACTATAGCTGTTATTCGTTCATAACTGCAACATCCATATATTGTCCAGAAAAAATTTCACAGTACTTATTCCCATTGTGACACTAAATTTCTTTCTTCCTACTATTCTGTGATGTGTCCTGAGCCTTGGAGAGAGTTGAATGAGGAACAATTCTCACAGGGCCCCACCCATAGAAAAGGAATTATTGCAATGGATGGCTATTAGGCAAGGGATAGTCATTCATCTTTTGTGGTATATGCACTGTGTTTTGCCTATCCTCAAATGGATCACTAGTTGGACATTGAGGGCTCTACATATAAAGTAGAAGGACACCTTTATATGAGGGCCTAGGAAGGTGTCTCATTAGATACAAGCACACACTGCTCTCACAGAATACCTATGTTTTATTTCAAGAATCCACATTGGACAGTTCATAACTGCCTGAAACATTAGTTCTGGGCAAACTTATTTCTCCTGTAGGCATCTCAATTTATATTCACATGCAAGCATGTTGACACTTCTACACACATACTTAATTATTATAAATTAATGAATAAACCAGAAAGACATGAAATTGTAAAGGAGGACTTGGTTTGTGGCATTTGTTTTAATGCATTCAAGAGGGAAAGGAGGTATATAGGACCGTAATATACTGTACACATGTATAAAATTCCCAAAGAATTAATAGAATTATCCTTTTAAAATAGAGACAGAGAGCACTGGTTGCAGGCATTAAGGAACATAAGGAATGGATGTGTATTATTGTAGAAATGCCCAGGGAATTTATACTATTCTCAAGGTAGTTAGAAATTCTTTGATATTTGTTTAGTTAATTGTGCAAAACACTGATGAATACAGAAATAAAGACAACTTAGCTAGAGGTGACAAACCTGCTCCTTCCATATACCACCCTACTGTTTTACTTATACAGTTCACTCCAGCAATACCTGAGGAAAACCAGCAAGTATTTACTTACTCAATATCTATGGGCAAAAATGGATGAAAAATAAGTTTCCTTCACATCCCACAAGATTGCTTCACAAGAACAGATACTGGCCTTCATTTAAATATAGCACCAAGAAAGCACTTACAGTAACAGGGGATTATAAGCATATCGCTGGCCATTGGATCCTGTGTTGATGTGTGTTTGACCACATACATGAACATGTTCCCTGCAGGCAAACCTTTGTAAAACTGGTTTTTCTTGGACAAATGGGCATCCTTAGAGCCTGGACTGAATTGCAAAGAAAAGGCCAGACAATTTTCGAGCCATGTCAAGCCAAGTCCTGCCTAATTTGCTTATTTGAATATGTGCAGGGCACAACCTACAGTCACAAGCAGTTCTTTACTGGTTCATCAAATCCTGTGCAGTAGTCAGTTCAAGTAAAGACACAGCATGGATATGAGTGCCCCTGCTTATCCCCTGGATAAGTTTCTGTGGTTCTGGTTTTCATGAAGCATAATAACCCTGCATCCTCTTATCTCATCCTGATCAAAGCTGAATAGATTTTCAAAAAAGCCATTTTGCAAAAGTTTATAAAGTGTTTATTTGTTGTAGGTTTCCAGTATAATATTAATTGACTGTAGAGTTCTAGCATACAGTCCTGTTAGAGATCACAACCACTGCTATAATTTTAAATCATATTATTTTAGAAGAAAATTTTTGGGATTTTTCTATTTTTTATTGTTACTTTATTTATTTACATTTCAAATGTTATCCCCTTTCCTGGTTTCTCATCCACAAATGCTCTATCCAATCCTCCCTCCCCCTGCTTCTATGAGGGTGCTTCCCCACTCACCCACCCACTCCTGCTTCACTGCCCTAGCATTCCCCTACACTGGGGCATTGACCCTCATAGGACCAAGGGCCTCCTCTCGCACTGATGCCAGATAAGGCCATCCTGTGCTTCATATGCGACTGGAGCCATGGGTCCCTCCATGTGTATTCTTTCATTGGTATTTTAGTCCCTGGTATCTCTGGGGTTATGGCTATTTGATATTGTTGTTCTTTCTATGGAGTTGCAAACTCTTTTAGCTCCTTCAGTCCTTCCCCTAACTCCTTCATTGGGGACTCCATGCTCAGTCCCATGCTTGGCTGTAAGCATCCACATCTATATTAGTCAGTCTCTGGTAGAGCCTCTTAGGAGACTCTGACTCTTTGAAACTAAAACAATTGATCAGAAAGAAATCCCTGGCAAAACCCATACTCTGTTTATCTTTACTGTCATCATTCACCTTTCAAATGCTTTATAGAAATGTATTCCGTAGAGAATCCTTATAGTAAAATAAAAGCACAGAAAAGCACACTGTTTACTGTGAGGTAAAGGATTATTTGGAGTAGATCCCAAGAACTCTCCACAGATGATGACATCTGAAGCCTGTAAAATCCCTCAACAAGAAAAGATGCCTGTTGTCCAAGCCTGGTGGTTTGAGTTTGATACCCAGCCGTACTATACAGGTAGAGAGAAAGATGACTGAAACTAGCTGAGAGTAACGTCGTCATGCTCTTGCTGAACTTGGCTATCTGTAATGACAGGTTTGTTTTTTGGCTAAAGCACTGATAGAATCAGGAGTTCTCTACCCTGGGTGCTAGTACTCATTTATATTTACTTGAACCACCAAAGAAATGCAGAAATTAATTGTAGGAACAAAGTGCCATGTACCCATTTGGCACAGGATGTTTGTGCAGAGGAGGGGAACCTTTGTATCTGTTGAAAGGCAATAGTTTTTATATTGTCCTACATAGCTAGCTCTTGTCAAATAGAGATTCCACATCCAGCAGTTAAAAATGTATTCTCAGTCCTCTAAAAAAGGACCACCTTTATCTGCTGCTTCCTTCACCTATCTTCTCTTGCTGTTCCTTGCCTATTCTAAGACAGTTATGTTGGCCCTAAACTCTTTATTTACATTGGATTGGATGTAGAATCAAATATTTGGGAGTCCTGACAAAGTTTTCTGACACATGAGTCAGTGAAGTTTCTGTGATTGTCACCTAGGTTCCACAACATCTCTGTTCTACCATTGACTGTGCAGTTGTGCTCTGGGTATCATGCCTGTGTTTCTTTTCATTTCATTGAACGAGGCTGCTGTTTGGGTTACAGCTCTTGGTAATCAGAGTTGCTAAGCTGCTTTGGTAATTTAACTATGTTTTAGTTCTATGAGGTTTGAGTAAATAGATATAGAATATAATGGATAAGAACGTGAAATTTGAGTCTTTAACTTTTGATTTTGATTTATTGTTGTGACTGTTTGTTATTGTCTCAAAGTTGCAATGACAAACATAATATACTTATTGCTTCCTCCAAGAATGCCCCAGTACTCCACAGGGATTTCTGCCTTTTCAGGTAGTAGTTTGTCTGCTTCAGTTTGTTCGGTGGCCTCCCTGAGAATGTGTTTCAGTTTCTACTGTCTCTCATCCTGTCTGAGTGTAGTCATTCCATGTGGCATAGTTCTTCAGGACAATGTTTCTGTGCAACAAATATGCTTTGCCCAAGTCATCCCCAGACATGATACCTCAATTCCATGTGCAGTGCCTGAGACCATGTAGTGCAACATCTTGTACCCTGGATATTTCACTAGAATTATGTGCTCACAAATTGGGTCCAGTAGACAGTTGCCCTTGACTGAGCGAACATCCTCTAGGGAAAAAAACATAAATATAGCAGTCAGATAACCTGCCAAGCACATCTCCTAAGAGCTAGGCTAGAAACAACCCTCTAGAGAGACAACTCTGTGCCCTATCACATCTACTACCCTTGTCTAGAAGGTTTACCCTAGCTTCTGGAATGGAACAGCCCTTTAAGAATGAGAAAGTATTGACTAGAGAGATAATGCAGTGGTTAGAGTACAGAAGAATTTTTCAGAGGACATGGTTTCAATTCAAAGCATCTGCATGGTGGTTCATAATCCCCTGAAATTCCAGTTCTAGAGGTTCAATGCCTTCTTCTGAGCTTCCAGAATAGGTATTGTAAGCAAATGACTTGAGTTCAGGCACAACAGACACATATACACATAAACACCCAAGCACATAAAATATAATGAAAAACAAACAAATAATAGTAAGAGAAAAGTGTCCAAATTATGGGGGGGAAAGCTTTGGCTATAATGGAGCAAACATTTAAAATAAATGCCATCAAAGTATAAAAGAAGGAGTATTTTTGTAAAAAGTACACATCATAGTGGATCTTCTAGATAAATAGAAAGGACACCATTTGATATCTTTAGACCTGATTTTCATGGAAGAGAAAATAAACCATCAGTGAACGCATGTGGAAGGCCAATAAATCATGCGGAGGCTAAGACTTGAATTCAGTTTTGTCTAATTTTAAATATGTTCTTTTTATCACATGGATGACTCATAGCATTTAAAACAAAAAGAAGAAAAAAGAGAATGACAGTGTAAAATGTATACATTCCCTCTGTCTCTGCCCCATAACAGACCTACCTTATTTTAAATCAGCCCAACCTTTACAAGCTCTAATTGACTTCACTTGAGATGAGAGTCAGAGGAAAATATGCATTGCTACAAACACATTCACTATTTTTATTCCTTCTCATAACTCCACCTTTCTCCTTCATTGTCCAATGTGATACTATAAATTCAATGTCTTCCTGAAATGGAAATCAACAAAAATTGCTTTTCCACCACCCAGCTTCTATGTGAGCTGATCCAAGACACTCACTACACAGATTCCAAGTTTTATCCAACAAACCTCTAAAGACTCTGAAATCTCTGTTGCTAACTACCCTTATAAAATGTTCCATATGTCATGAAAAACCTGATACATGATATTTAAGAGATGTGAATACAGACCGTTAGCGGACAGAATGCCTTCTCTCCCTGCCTTTGTATCAGGTTCTTATTTCTGCTCTATCAATTCAAGTGGTTCATTTCCACTCAAACAACACAGCTCCAGATATCAGAATCTCTCCAAATCCATGACTTTCTAACTTCAGCAAGTTATAAAAATCTTGACCTGATTTGTATATTTCAAGCAAACAGCAAGGCATTTGTGCACTGGCTACATTATGGTGGCCAAGCTATTTGGTGTCATGTTTCTGAAAGATGCCTAGGTTCTAGTGATTAATTTCTATGATTGTTACTAATGATTATCAATTTGACAGGATCTACAATATTTAAAGATATGGTGAATTTCTGAGTTTGCCTGTGAAGGATTCTTTTGGTTGGATTAACTGAAGTGGGATGACTCACATTATATCTTGGAGGCACCCTCTTCTGATGTTCTAAATACAAAATACAATAAAATAAATTTTAAAAAGAATGCATGAAAAACATCGCTTGCTTTTCTATTTGCTCTTGTGACTTTCTCCTGAGTTCATCATCTATTATATACTCTTTGTTCTGTTTAATTCATCATCTACCCTATTATTAGCCTTCTGTTGAGTTCATTATCTACTCTATCCTCATCTTGGTATTGAGTTCATTATCTACCATATTTTTGTCTTGATGCTGAACCCAGATTCATCTACATTGTAGATCTCCCTGCCACTGATACTGCTGTAGTCTTCCTTCTCTAACATCAGAATCCAGATTCTTTGGATTTCCAAAATGAGCTAAAGACTAGTTGTTCTTTAGAAAACCTTAAATTCTCCAATATCAGATGGGGACTAATAAAGCATAAAACACAAAGAATTAATCATATACTGTATTCTCTGGTTCTCAACTGTGAAGACAGCATAACCACTGATGTACTATGAGCCATCATATATACCACATGGAAGAGAAAGCTCTTTTCATTCAGGTAAAAATGGCCCTTCTAGGAACCAATAGTGTAAATCTAGGAGACACTGTTGGATTGTCTTCATCCAGATTCTTTCTGGTGCAATTATAAAGATCCAATCTCTTGCCTGTTTTTTAACCCACACAATCCCCAATAACAGGATTACATTCTTGCTGGCTTTGGCTACTTGAAAGGCTATAGTCCTTTAGCCAAGGTGTTCATAGAAATAGATGTTACTTCTGTGCGTTCTTTGGATCAGGATTTATCTATTTATATTCTGCTTCTTATAGATCTATGTGGTTTGCGAATGTTGGGTGCCTGATTCACAGTACACATGGGCAAATTTTGAGAGGCTCTTTTCTTCTCTCACTGTAATCTGGACATCAAAATCAGGTCATAAAGTTTGTGGGTGCTAAGTACATTATATACTGAGCAATCTCTACAGCCTTAAATCTCCAATTCACAAACTCTCATTCTTTCAGTTATGCTTTTTTAAAAAAGAATACAGACTTTATCCATGCCAATTTAATAGAGGTATAAGGAATTTTCTATCTACATGACAATGTAGAAAAAGTAGATGTAATCAGTGACTTAGGAAATCTTGATCTTTGAACTATGATTTCTATTCTTTTTGGGGTCAAGGGCCATTGTAAGGACCAACCCTAGGCTTTCACAGAGTTTAAATATCAAGAGTTCTACCTGAAAACAGCTGCCATATTAAATTGAGGAAAAGATAAGTTCCGGTTTTATAAGAGGCTCTCAGAATTGTGCTCGTTGTGTACACAACACTCTCAATGCTAATTTATTACCAAATATCTTGGATTGTCAGGGCTCAGTAAAAGTATATACATGCCAAGGCTGGAAAGTTTGAAATACAATCAAACCTGTCAAGTGAACTGAGGTTGATTAATTTCATCCACGGAACCCATATAAAAAGCTGGATACAGCAATGCTCATCTGGGTATCTCTAAGGAGAAATAGGAAGGAAATAGGGAAGAATCACTGGAAACTTTCAGAACAGTTGACATAGAGTAAAAATACACAGCACAGAAGCAGGAATAATGGGGTTCTTGGACTACATGCTCTGAGGAATGCATGTGCTCATCTTCATCTCTCTCTCCACACATACACACATATGAGAGAGAGAGAGAGAGAGAGAGAGAGAGAGAGAGAGAGAGAGAGAGAGAGAACTGTACTCATATTCTCCTCCATTATTTTTTATTATTTCCCTTGCTCTTCTGAGTGAAATTCTGTTTTGTCATGCAGACATTTTTCCCATTTCTGTGTCTTTCTCATTTCTTTACTTCGAGCTCATAACCTTTAGTTAGGGTTTCCTGTAAGCATATGTCAGTAACCTATTTACTTAAGCATGAGTACTTTACCAACAGCTATACCACAGAAGATTATGACTTCTGTCACCCATAGCCATCATTAACTGCCTACAGATTCTCGGGGAGGGGTAGGGTTTTATGATTCCCCTTCTCGCTACTGATTTACTTGTATATATGGGCATTCCTTAGGCAGAGTTCTTAACAATGGAGAAAGGAAGCTGATAGTTAAGTTTCCTCATTGCTTTGCTCCCTGCATCTTGAGTGTAGACCAGCTTCTGCAAGTTCCTGTAGATGTGGCTTCCTTCCCGTGACAAAATTTTCTTTTAAAAAAATTGTGTGTACAGATGTTTTGCTTGTATATACCACATGTGTGGTTGATGCATTCAAGGTTGAGGAAAGAAAACCAGATTTTTTACTCTTGCATTACATCGTGTGCAAGCCTCTGTGTGAATTAAAGATAAGACCTCTAGAAAAGCAGCCAGGTCTCTTATCCCTGGAGCTATTTCTTAAGCCTTTGAATGTGTTCTTATATTGTGAGCCTGAATAAACTTTTATGTTGCTTTCATCACAGCAACAGGAAAAGTAAGTAAGCTAAGAAGACAACAGGATAAATACATACAAAGAGAGGGGCTTTGGTTGCTTATTACTCTCAGGAAGCTCCTTTCCTAGATCCTCTATGAAGGAGAATCATGTCCTCATGTCAAATCTCTTGGAAACTCATCTTGAATATTCAACATCATTACACCTATGTGGGCACACCTTAGTGACTCTATCTGAAATGCACAAATATGCATCTTTCACATCCTTTCCACTGACAAAAATTCAGCCAGGGAAAAGACATACGGCAGTCAACATAGAACATCTGAGACTAAAATGAGCATTTCTTATGGAGTGAATCTCCAGTTTTGAAACATGATAAATTATTTGAAGAGAGAACAAAAAGATAGGGATAGTATCTTGAAACATCCACAGAATATCATGAAATGTGTACAATGAACACTGACCAAAGAAGGGAGTTTGAGGATATGTACAGATTCCTGATATTAGATGGTTTTGATTAATGTAACTTGGTAAAACACAGATAAATGAAGGAACACAAATTACTTTGGTAAAGAAGAAAGACTCATCCTTCCATAGATACATGACTCAAAAATGATTTTAAGTGTTCTTCATGTTCACTTTAAGAACATTATGGTATCAGAGTGAAAAGTATATATACATTTTGACTATGATATCAATAGTCAAAAATGAAATAAGTGAAATGAACATAATTGATGAATTATGGTGAAAAGCTAATTATTTTTAAAATTCTATAATGGGTTTTTCATTTGGGTGATTGATATGTATACAAAATACATTTAAAAGTATAAAATCTAGTACACAGCTCTGCTATCTTTCATTCTAACTCTACAAAAGTTCACTGAGTTCTATAGATGTCAGCTCTGGTTAATTTTGGTGAACAATTTTATTTAACTTCAAATTTTTATAGTAAAGTTTAGAAATTTCTTTTCAGATGTACATGACTATATACAGCCTCTTTAATTTCTGGGATTATTTCAGGAAGTCACTCACTATCTTTAATAGAAATGTACCCCCAGAAAGAGCATAAAGAATAGCAGAATGATAAAAATGACACAGAACTTTATTTTCCCACTGAATCTGTTCCTTGACATCACCCCCCAAATGTTATCTGAAGGCAGACATGCCCCTCCATGGCTTGGATTTTTTACTGTTCTTGTGCTTATGCTGAGTCCATATGATGAGCCTAGCTAATACTGCAGGTGGCTCTAATCATGCATACCCCTGCTGATTTGCATGTGGCCAGAGCACAGCCCACATTCAAGATTTCTTTAGTGGGTGTTGATGACAATGTCAGAAGTCACTCTCAGTGAGGATACAGCATCAACATGAGGGTCCTTGCTGAGCTCCTGGGGCTGCTGCTGCTCTGTTTTTCAGGCAAGTGAGGCAGAAGTGGAAAACAGTATGTTAAATGCTGTTTGAATTTTTGTGAAAGTTATCTTACCATATGGTTAACACTGTGTATTTGTTGTGTTTCCAACCTCAGAAGTGGGATGTGACATCCAGATGAACCAGTCTCCATCCAGTCTGTCTGCATCTCTTGGAGACAGAGTTAGCATCACTTGCCATGCCAGTCAGAATATTAATATGTGGTTAGGCTGGTACCAGCATAAACCAGGGAGTCTTCCTAAACTATTGATCTATAAGGCATCCAACTTGCATACAGGAGTACCATCAAGGTTCAGTGGCAGTGGATCTGGGACAGATTTCACGTTCACCATCAGCAGCCTGCAGCCTGAAGATATTGCCACTTACTACTGTCAACAGGCTCAAAGTTATCCTCTCACAGTGATATAAGTCATAACACAAACCTCCCAGTGGTTCATCAAAGTTTGAGCTGCTTCAGCTGCTCCTCCACCTGCTTGTATTTTGCTATAATACTCTCATGGGCTTTGAGATTATTGAGAGGATTACAGAAAACTGTCAGTGTGGTCTGTCTGATTTTAACTTGTGACAAAATGTCTCATAATTTACTTAAGATGAGTTGATCTTCTGTTTGAGTAATCCTATCTGTGTTATCCTTGCAATACATACATAAAAAAAGGCCCTCTAAATATACTTCCAGAAAGATTATTTTAATTCACATAACTGGCATCTGGATAATAGCACCTTAATGGTTTATGGTCTGCTACATGATTATGCGGTATCTCTTAAAGCTTGCCTTCCATATAGTTGCCATCAGCTTTGGATATTACTATAATAGGTTTTAGAACCCTTAGTTGTGTGTATCCAAGCTGGGAGACGTAATTAAATGCAGACATACCCTTTGGTAAATTTTGTTTCTGGCTATTGCAACCTTAACTTTTGTTTTCAGACCCATCATTTTGTATATGAAATGACTCCAAGTGCCTTCCCTCTCATTATTGACTGAAGACTTTGAAAATTTGGGTCAAAATAAATCTGTGCTTTTTAAGTTTTTGTTGTCAATTATTTCATGGCAATGCAGAGGGAACTAATGCTAGAAGTCTATTATTTCAAGGAAGTTGATATTAGAAATAGGGGCTTCTTAGTGCTCATTCCTAGCACGTCTGTCTGCCCCATGACCTTTATAGATCTGTCCAAGAAACCCAAGGCTTGGGTCTTGATGCTCTTTGTTCCCTGAAACAGAAAAGTTGTGATTTTCTATCTCCAACCCTATCAGCCCATGGACATTTATACAAAGATTAATAGTTCCATGTCATGTAGCAGGGCTGTAATTGAGAACATTATAGAAAACAGGATGAGGATAAATATAATATTGGAAGTACTGGTAGTTAGAGAATTAGTGGGATTTTTTTTTTAACAAGTTAAGGTTTCCTATTAAGTCATATAGTGAAAAGAAGAGGAAGAATGACATTGCTTACATGGCAGTTTTGTAAATCTTTCCATTTCTTTAATATGTAAATGGGTTGCTACTCAAATAATATAGAAGATGGATGCTAATTTTGTTTCTAGTTAACTGCCTGGTTATATAGATTCAAAGCTGTTGGTTTATGGACTATTTTGGCCAATAATTACTTTTTGATTCCTCATGGTATTGCTTAATACAGTTTAATGAGGCATTTATAATGACAGGCCTTTTAATGAGATTTGAGAATTAAAATAGGTGAATGCAGCATCAACAAGCAACTACAACCAGATACATGGATAGATGTAAGGACTATAGAACCACCTTTTATCATTCTATTGGGTCATGGGAACAAGTTACAAGAGAATATGCTTAGCTACTTTGTATTTTTATTGCCAAGTGAGACCTGGTTTCTAGGTTATAAACAGCATCTGCCTTACATGTAGTAGCAATTTTGCTGACCATTGAATACCACCTTATATAAGCCAGTTAATAAATATAATGCAGGTGGTTTAGTTCCTGGTTGCTCTGGGGGTCTGTTTGAATGATATTGTTGTTCTTCCTATGGGGTTGTAAACCCGTTCAGATTCTTCCGTCCTTCCCCTAACTCCTCCATTGGGGTCCAGATGCTCAGTCCGATGGTTGGCTGTGAGCATCCACATCTGTATCGGTCAAGCTTTGGCAGATCTTCTCAGGAGATAACTATATCAGGCTCCTGTTAGCAAGCACTTCTTGGCATCATCAATAGTGTCTGGGTTTGGTTCTGCATATGGCATGAATCCCTAGATAGGGGTAATCTCTGGATGGCCTTTCTTTCAGTCTCTGCTCCACTCCTTTGGACAGGAGCAATTCTGATTTAAAAAATTTTAGATGGGTGTGTGGCCCCATCTCTCCCTCAACCGGGGGACTGTGCCTAACCTAGCCATATGGTCTCTAGAGGTTCTCTCTCCCCTTTGTTGGGTATTTCAGCTAATGCCATCCATGTTGGGTCTTGGGAGCCTGTTGCTTTCCTGGTATCTGGGACTTTCTGTTGACTACCTCCAGTTCCCTATCCCCCATTGCTACACACCTCTGTTCAATTTCCTCACCCCCGTACATCTCCCTTGTCTCCTGCCACGTAAAATTGGCCTCTGACATACTGCCACTGAACCTGTCAGAAAATCCAAATTTCAGGTAGTAATCTTGTTAGGTAAGATGTGGTAAGTAGCCTGATTCTGTGGGGTACCAATTAACATCACTGTTTTGAACGTTATGACTAGAACTGCAGAAGATGGAGGATGGTTTTCATGGGTGATGTTCAGGAAGAGGAGAACCTGGGTCATCATAACATCACTAATGGAAGCTGAAACAATAAGAAGAACAAAATCATTTGGAAAATTCATGAGCAATATTTAACACTAACTTCATGTCATATATTTCAAGTGAGATCTTTTTTTAAAGATTTATTTTTTTTTACTCTTTTTCTAAATTTTTGGATATTTAATTTATATATACTTTAAATATTTTCCCCTATGGAAACCCCATAATCCATTCTGCTCTCCTGCATCTATGAGTTTGCTGCCCACCCACTTTCCTCTTCCCTCCCTAGCATTCCCTTACACTGGGGCATCTAACACCCTGAGGCTCAATGGTCTCTCCTCCCACTGATGGCTAACAAGGCCCTCCTCTGCCACTTATGTGACCATAGATCTCTCCATGTATTCTTTGGTTGGTGGTCTAGTCTCTGGGAGCTCCCTCCATGGGTCTGCAAACCCCCAAAGCTCCTTCAGTCCCTTCTCAAACTCCTCGATTCAGGACTCCACACAAAGTCCAATGGTTGGCTGCAAGCATATGCCTCTGTATTGCTCAAGCTCTGCTTGAGCCTCTCTGGAGACAGCTTATCATGCTTCCATCAGCAAGCACTTCCCAAAATCCACAAGAATGTCCAGGTTTGATGGCTATATATGGGATGTATCCCCAGGTGGGCCAGTCTCTGGATGGCCTATCACTGAGTCTCTGCTCTAGACTTTTTCTCAATATTTCCCCCTGTGAGTATTTTGTTCACCCTTCTAAGAAACACTGAAGCATCTACATTTTGGTCTTCCTTCATTTTAGGCTTCATATGGTCATGAATTGAATCTTGGGTATTCTGAGCTGTTGGGCTAATATCCACTTATCAGTGAGTACATAACATGTGTTTTTTGTGACTGAGTTACCTCAATCAGGATGATATTTTAAAGTCCCATCTATTTGCCTGTGAATTTCATGAAGCCATTGATTTTAATATTTCAGTAGTATTCCATTCTGTAACATCTGGGTTGTTTCAAGCTTCTGGCTATTATAAATATGGCTGCTTTGAACATAATGGAACATGTGTCCTTATTACATGTTGGAGCATCTTCTGGGTATGGGCCCAGGAGTGGTATAGATGGGTCCTCAGGAAGAACTATGTTCAGTTTTCTGAGGATCCACCAAACTGATTTCCAGAGTGGTTGCACCGGCTTTCAATCCCAGCAGCAATGGAGGAGTGTTCCTCTTTCTCCACATCCTTGCCAGCATCTACTGTAACCTGAGTTTTGGATCTTAGCCATTCTGACTGGTGTGAGGTGGAATCTAAGGGTTGTAGAGATTTGCATTTCCCTGATGACTAAGGATATTGAACATTTCTTTAGGTGCTTCTCAGCCCTTCAAGTTTCCTCAGTTAAGAATTCTGTTTAGCTCTGTTCCCCATTTTTTGATAGGGTTATTTGGTTCTCTGGAGTCTAACTTCTTGAGTTCTTTGTATAATTTGGACATTAGCCCTCTATCAAATGTAGGATTGGTAAAGATCTTTTCCCAGTCTGTTGGTTGCCATTTTGTGCTACTGACAGTGTCCTTTACCTTACAGAAGCTTTGCAATTTTATGAGGTCCTATTTGTCAATTCTTTTTTTTTTTTTTTTTTGACACTTTATTTACATTTCCAATGTTTCCCCTTTTCTGGGTCTCCTCTTTGGAAACCCCCTATCCCCTCCCCCTCCCCACCTCTATGAGGGAATTCCACCCCCCCCACCCCCCCACCCATCCCCATATTCCCACCTTGACATTCCCCTTTACTAGTGCCTCTAATACCCTCAGGCCCAAGGGACTCTCCTCTCTCCCTGATGGCCATCGAGGCCATCCTCTGCCAAATATGTGGTCCAAACCGTGGATCCATAGATGTGTATTCTTTGATTGGAGGTCAAAACTCCAGGACGACCGGGGGGGGGGTCAGGACCATTGATGCTCTTGCTTCCTCCATGGGGCTGCAAATTCCCTTAGCTCCTTCAGACCTGTCTCCAACTCTGCCATCTGGGACCTCACTCTCAGTCCAGCGGTTACTGTTAACTTGGGCATTCTGAACTTTTGGGCTAATATCCGCTTATCAGTGAGTACATACCATGTTCATTCTTTTGTGACTGAGTTACTTCGCTCAGGATGATATTTTCAAGTTCCATCCATTGGCCTGCAAATTTCATTAAGTCATTGTTTTTAATAGCTGCGTAGTACTCCATTGTGTAAATGTACCACATTTTCTGTATCCATTCCTCTGATGAGGGACATCTGGGTTGTTTCCAGCTTTCCTGAACAGAAAACCAGTTGCTTATGCTCTAAGATCAAGAATAGATAAATGGGACCTCATGACATTGCAAAGTTTCTGTAAGGCAAAGGACACTGTCAATAGGACAAAACGGCAACCAGCAGATTGGGAAAAGATCTTAAGCAATCCTATGTCCGATAGAGGGCTAATATCCAATATATACAAAGAACTCAAGAAGTTAGACTCCAAAAAACCAAATAACCCCATCAAAAAATGGGGAACAGAACTAAACAGAGAATTCTCAACTGAGGAAATTGGCAGGGCTGAGAAGCACCTAAAGAAATGCTCAACATCCCTAGTCATACGGGAAATGCAAATCAAAACAAGTCTGAGATTCCACCTCACACCAGTTAGAATGGCTAAGATCAAAAACTCAGGTGACAGCAGATGCTGGCGAGGATTTGGAGAAAGAGGAGCACTCCTCCACTGTTGGCGGGACTGCAAGCTGGTAAAACCACACTGGAAATCAGTTTGGCGCACCCTCAGAAAAATGGATATAATACTACCTGAGGACCCAGCTATACCTCTCCTGGGCATATACCTAGAAGATGCTCCAACATGCAATAAAGACACATGCTCCACTATGCTCATAGCAGCCATATTTATAATATTTGTCAATTCTTGATCTTATAGCATAAGCCATTGGTGTTCTGTTCATGAACTTTTTCCCTCTGCCCATGTGTTCGAGATTGTTCCCCACTTTCTCTTCTATTAGATTCAGTGTATCTGGTTATGTGTGTGAGTCCTTGATTCACTTAGATTTGAGCTTTGTACAGGTATATAGGAATGGATCAATTTGCATTCTTCTACATGTTGACCACTAGTTGAACCATCACCATTTGTTTAAAATGCTGTCTTTTTTCCACTGGATAGTTTTAGCTACCTTGTAAGGGATCAAGTGACCGAGGGTGTGTGGGTTTATTTCTGGGTCTTCAATTCTATTCGTTTCATCTACCTGCCTGTCACTGTAGCAATATCACGCAGTTTTTATCACTACTGCTCTGTAGTACAGCTTGAGGTCAGGGATGCTGAATCCCCCAGAAGTTCTTGTACTGTTGAGAATAGTTGTTGCTATCCTGGATCTTTTGTTATTCCAAATGAATTTGAGAATTGCTCTTTCTAAGTCTGTGAAGAATTGAGGTGTAATTTTCATGGGGTTGCACTGAATCTGTAGATTGCTTTCAGCAAGATGGCTATTTTTACTATATTAATCCTGCCAATCTATGAGCATGGGAGGTCTTTGCATTTTCTGAGGTCCCCTTCAATTTCTTTCTTCAGATACTCAAAGATCTTGTCATACAGATCTTTCACTTGTTTGGTTAGTGTCACACCAAGATGCTTTATATTGTTTGTGACTATTGTAAAGGGTGTCATTTCCCTAATTTCTTTCTCAATCTGTTTATCCTTTGAGTACAGGATAGATACTGATTTGTTTGAGTTAATTTTATATCCCGCAACTTTGCTGAAGTGGTTTATCAGCTGTCGGAGTTCTCTGGTGGCCTTTTTTGGGTCAATTAAGTATAAGATCATATCATTTGCAAATAGTGATATTTTGATTTCTTCCTTTCCAATTTTTATCCCTTTGACTTCCTTTTGGTGTCTAATTGCTTTAGCTAGTACTTCAAGTTCTATATTGAATACGTAGGGAGAGAGAAGGCAACCTTGTCTATTCCCTGATTTTAGAGGGATTGGTTCGTGTTTCTCTCCATTTAGATTGATGTTGGCTACTGGTTTGATGTATATTTCTTTTACTGTTTATTTATTGGTCTTGAATTCTTGATCTTTCCAAGATTTTTATCATGAAGGGATATTGAAATTTCTTAAATGCTTTTTCAGCATCTACTGAAATGACCATGTGGTTTTTTTATCATTCAGTTTGTTTATGTAGTGGATTACATTGATGGATTTCTGGGTATTGAACCATCCCTGCATCCCTGTTATGAAACCACTTTGATCATGGTGAATGATCGTTTTGATATATTCTTGGATTTATTTTGTGAGAATTTTATTGAGTATTTTTGCATCAATATCCCTAAGGGAAATTGGTCTAAAGTTTTCTTTCTTTGTTGGGTCTTTGTGAGGTTTTGCTATCAGTGTAACTATGGCTTCATAGAATAAATTGCGTAGGGTTCCATCTGTTTCTATTTTGTGGAGTAGTTTGAAGAGTGTTGGTATTAGGTCTTCTTGGAAGGTCTGATAAAATTCTGCACTAAACCCATCTGGTCCTGGGGTTTTTTTGGTTTGAAGACTTTTAATGACTGATTCTATTTTGGGAGGTTATGGGAGTGTTTAGATGATTTTTTCTGATCCTGACTAACTTTGGTATTTGGTATCTGTCTAGAAAATTGTCCATTTCATCCAAATTTTTCAATTTTGTTGAGTACAGGTTTTTGGAGTAGGATCTGATGATTTTTTGAATTTCCTCAGAATCTGTAGTTAGATCTCCCTTTTCATTTCTGATTTTGTTAATTTGGATACTGTCCCTGTACCCTCTGGTTAGTCTGGCTAAGGGTTTATCTATCTTGTTGATTTTTTCAAAGAACTAGCTCCTGGTTTTGTTGATTCTTTGTATAGTTCTTACTCATTTGATTTCAGCCCTGAGTTTGATTATTTCCTGCCATCTACTTCTCTTGCGTGTATTAGGTTCTTCCCATTCTAGTGCTGTCAAGGTGCTAGTGTATTCTCTCTACTGTTTCTCTTTGGAGGCACTCAGAGCTATGAGTTTTCCTCTTTTTTTTTTTTTTTTTTTTTTTTTTGGTTTCTCAAGACAGACTTTCTCTGTGTAGTCCTGGCTGTCCTGGAACTCACTCTGTAGACCAGACTAGCCTCGAACTCAGAAATAAGCCTGCCTCTGCCTCCAAAGTACTGGGATTAAAGGCATTGGCCACCACTGCCCAACTGAGTTTTCCTCTTAGCACTGCTTTTATGTGTCCCATGAGTTTGGGTATGTTGTACTTTCATTTTCACTAAATTCTAGAAAGTCTTTAATTTCTTTCTTTATTTCTTCCTTGACCAGGCTGTCATTGAGTAGAGCATTGTTCAGCTTCCTTGTGTATGTGGAATTTCTGTTGTTTTCGTTGCTATTGAAGACCAGAGTAATCCGCAGTTATCTGACAGGAGGCATGAGATTATTTCAATCTTCTTATATCTGTTAAGGTATGTTTTGTGACCGATTATATGGTCAATTTTGGAGAAGGTACCATGAGGTGCTGAGAAGAAGTCATATTCTTTTGATTTAGGATGAAATGTTTTGCAGATATCTGTTAAATCCATTTGGTCCATAACTTCTGTTAGTTTGACTGTGTCTCTGTTTAGTTTATGTTTCCAAGATTTGTCCATTGATGATAGTGGGGTGTTGAAGTCTCCCACTATTATTGTGTGAGGTGTAATGTGTGCTTTGAGCTTTAGTAAAGTTTATTTTATGAATGTGGGTGCCCTTGCATTTGGCACATAGATATTCAGAACTGAGAGTTCTTCTTGGTAGGTTTTTCCTTTGATGAGTATGAAGTGTCCTTCTTATCTTTTTTGATGACTTTTGGGTGAAAGTCAATTTTATCTGATAATAAAATGGCTACTCCAGCTTGTTTCTTGGGAAAAATTGTTTTCCAGCCCTTTACTCTGAGGTAGTGATAGTCTTTCACACTGAAGTGTGTTTCTTGTATGCAGCAAAATGCTGGGTCCTATTTATTTATCCAGTGTGTTAACCAATGTCTTTTTATTGGGGAATTGAGTCCATTGATGTTAAAAGATATTAAGGAATAGTCATTGTTGCTTCCTGTTATTTCTGTTGTTAATTTTATGCTTCTGTGGCTATCTTCTTTTGGGTTTGTTGAACGATTACTTTCTTGTTTTTTCTAGAGTTTAGTTTCCCTCCTGGTTTTGGCATATTCCATTCTTTGTAGGGCTGGGTTTGTGGAATGTTATTGTCTAAATTTGGTTTTGCCATAGTGTATCTTAGTTTCACTATCTATGTTAATTCAGAGTTTTGCTGGTTATAGCAGCCTGCGGTGGCAGCTGTGTTCTCTTAGGGTCTATATGAGATCTGCCCAGGATCTTCTAGCTTTCATAGTCTCTGGTGAGAAGTCTGGTGTAATTCTGATAGGTCTGCCTTTATATGTTACTTGACCTTTTCCCCTTACTGCTTTTAATATTCTTTCCTTGTTTTGTGCACTTTTTGGTTTTGATTATTATACAACAGGAATTTCTTTTCTGGTCCAATCTATTTGGAGTTCTGTTGGCTTCTTGAATGTTTATGTTCATCTCTTTCTTTAGGGTAGGGAAGTTTTCTTCTATAATTTTGTTGAAGATATTTACTGGCCCTTTAAGTTGGGAATCTTCCATCTTTCTATATCTATTATCCTTAGGTTTTGTCTTCAGATTGTGTTCTGGATTTCCTGGGTATTTTGGTTTATGAGCTTTTTGCATTTTGCATTTTCTTTGACTGTTGTGTCAATGTTTCCTATGGTATCTTCTGCACCTGAGATTCTCTCTTCTATCTCTTGCATTTCATTGGTGATGCTTGCATCTAAGACTCCTAATCTCTTTCTTTGATTTTCTATATCCAGGATTGTCTCCCTTTGTGATTTCTTTATTGTTTCTATTTCTATTTTTAGATGCTGGATAGTTTTGTTCATTTCCTTCATCTATTCTATTTTGTTTTCCTGTAATTATTTAAGGGATTTCTGTGTTTCGTCTTTAAGGGCTTCTAGCTGTTTACCTTTGTTCTCTTGTATTTCTTTAAGAGAATTATTTATTTTTTTCTTAAAGTCTTCTATCCTCATCATGAGATGTGATTTTAAATCTGTGTCTTGCTTTTCTGGTGTATTGGAGTATCCAGGTCTCAGTGTGGTGGGGGAACTGGGCTCTGATGATGCCTTCTGGCTTTGGTTTCTGCTCTGGAAATACATTCCTCTGTCCCTGTGTCCTGAGGTTTGCATGTGGTTTCCTCTGAGCAGAAGTGCTAGTCGTACCCCCACTCACAGGTCTGTCCATACTCCTGGGAGAACAGCTATTTCCCTGCACTATTTGGGTATGGAGCCCTGTAGCACAGGCGCAGATCCCTGGACACAGATGGAAACCTGAAGGCTCCTGCCCAGGATGCTTCTCAGTCCCTGTGTCCTGAGAGTTTCTTGTGGGTCCCTCAAAGCAGAGGTCCTGGTTTTACCCTGGCTCACAAGTTGGTCCACACTCCTGGGAGGCTAGGTCTTTCCCTGCGCTATTTGGGTATGGAGCCCTGTGGCACAAGCCACAGCACAAACTGGAAGGATCCTGTTCCAGAATGTTCTTTCTTCCCTCTGACCTGAGGTTTCCGGGCAGGTCCCTCTGAGCAGAGGTGGAGGTCTTAACCCTGTTCACAGGCTTTTCCACACTCCTGAGAAGCTAGCTTTTATCAGGTGTTATTTGGGCATGGAGCCTTATGGCACAGGCTCAGGTCCCTGGCCACAGATGGAAACCTGAAGGCTACTGTCCCAGGCTGCTCCTCGGTACACATGTCCTGATGGTTCCTGGTGGGTTGCTCTGAGCAGAGGTTCTGGTCTTACCCCAGCTCACAGTTCTGTCCCCACTCCTGGGAGGCTAGCTCTTTCCCTGCACTCTTTTGAGTATGGAGCTGTGTGACACAGGCCACAGTTGTAAACTGGAAGAATCCTGTCCCAGGGTGCTCCTTTGTCCCTGTGACCTGAGGGTTCCTGGTGGATCCCTCTGAGTAGAGGTGCAGTTCTTACCACCATCACAGACTTTTCCATCCTTCTGGGAGCCTAGCTTTCTCCAGGCACTATTTGGGTATGGAACCTTGTGGCACAGACTCAGGTCCCTGGCCACAGATGGAAACCAGAAGTCTCTTGTCTCAGGCTGCTACTAGGTCTGTGTGTTCTGAGGGTTCATGGAGGTGATTCTCTGAGCAGAGGTGCTGCTCTTACACCTCAGCTCACAGGCATGTCCACACTCCTGGGAGCCTAGCTCTCTCCCTGCGCTATTTGGGAATGAACCTGTGACACCGGCCAAAGTCATAAATCAGAAGGCTCCTGTTCCAGACTGCTCCTTGGTCCTGTTTATTGAGGGTTCCTTTGGGTCCCTCTGAGCAGAGGTGCTGGTCTTACTTCCTCTCACAGGCTTGTCCACACTCCTGGGAAGTTAGCTTTCTTCAGGTGTTATTTGGGTATGGAGACTTGTGACACGGGCTCAGGTCCCTGGACATAGATGGAAACCAGAACGCTCCTGTCCTAGGCTGCTCCTTGATCTCTGTGTCCTAAGGGTTCCTGGTGGGACCCTCTGATCAGAGGTGCTGGTCTTACCCCCATTCATAGGTCTGTTCACACTCCTGGGAGGCTGCTATTTCCCTGGACTATTTGGGTATGGAGCCAGGTGGTGTCAGGCAATGACTGGAAGTCTGTGTCTCTGGTCGAGCTAAGGTTTGAGTGTTGCAGGCCAAATGGGCTGTCCTCAGCCTACAAGGGATGGCAACTGTTTGCCTAAGCTCCTAGAATACAGCTTCTAACATGTGACTACATCTCTCCATAGGTCTGTGACATTTGACCACATAAAAAAGGGTCACGCCCCCAGCCTCTCCTCAGGTAGAGGCATGGTCATGTGCCCAAACCCCGCCAAAGATAGAGGTGTAGCCACGCAGCCCCAAGCCATCACCAGGTTATTGAGACACCTGGAGACTTAGCCATGCCCCTTCCCAGTTACTATATCTTCCTCCTCTCTCCCAGAGGGGCGGGAGTACAATTCCATCCATGCCACTCCATACACTGAAAATAAACGTCTTAGAATTATGGACTGTCTCTTCATCTGGACCCGCCATGGGAAGCAAGGGATCTGACCCTGGAATAAGGAACCATGTCTAATCTCTCACCGAGGGCTTTCCAAGGCTCCCAGATGGTACCCATTCACCCAAGCCTAAGCAGCCTGCCCAGTGCCCCAAACGCTGAAACCTGGTCTCAGGGAACTCCAACTGTGCTCAGGCTAGCCTGTGCAGCACCCTGTGGTGACTGTGGTGCCCCTGGCTAGAGAGTCACGAAGACAGCTGCCACGCACATTCCAGAGAATGGCCCCCTCCCCCACCCATGGGCAGGGCCCACAAAGGCTTCCCAAAGTCCCCACCTGACCATTGGACTGTGTGGGAAGGCACGCAGCCACTTCCTGCGTGTCTCCTGTCTTACCTAGAGTCGCAGCACCCCGGACAGACACGTTGGGCTTCTTCTCACTGTGCCAGGTTTGTTCCCACAAGGTGACACAGTCCATAGCTGTAAACAGGAAGGCTCCTGTCCTAGGCTGCTCCTTGGTCCTTCTGACCCAAGGGTTCTGGGTGTGTCCATCTGAGCAGAGGTGCATGTCTTACCGCCACTCACAGGCTTGTCCACACTCCTGGGAGGCTAGCTTTCTCCTGGTCCATTTTGGGTATGGAACCTTGTGGCACCGGCTCAGGTCCCTGGCCACAGATGAAAACTTGAAGGCTCCTGTCCCAGGCTGCTCCTTGGTCCCTGTGTCCTGAGGGTTCCTAGTGGGGCCCTCTGAGCAGAGGTGCTGGTCTTATCCCAGCTCACAGGTCTATCCACACTCCTGGGAGGCTAGTTCTTTCCCTGCACTATTTGTGTATGGAGCAGTATAGCACAGGCTACAGGCATAAACTAGAATGATCCTTCACAGGTGGCTCCTTTGTCCCTCCGACCTGAGGGTTCCTGGCAGGTCCCTCTGAGCAGAGGTGCATGTCTTATCCCTGCTCACAGGCATGTCCACACTCCTGGGAGTCTTGCTTTCTTCCTGTGCTATTCGGGTATGGAACCTTCTGACACCAGCTCAGTTCCCTGGCCACAGATGGAAACTGGAAGTCTCCTGTCCAAGGCTGCTCCTTGATTCCTGAGACCTGATGGTTCTTGATGGTTCCCTCTAAGCAGAGATGCTGATCTTACCCCTGTTCACAGGTTTGTCCACACTCCCAGGAGGCCAGCTCTTTCCCTGCACTATTTGAGTATGGAGCTATATGGCACAGGCCACAGGCATAAACCCACAAGCTCCTGTCCCAGACTGCGACTTGGTCCCTGTGACCTGAGGGTTCTGAGCAGGTCCCTCTGAGCAGAGATGCAAGTCTTACCCCCACTCACAGACTTGTCCACAGTCCTGGGAGGCTAGCTTTTTCCTGGTTCTCTTTGGGTATGGAGGCTTGTGGCACAGGCTCAGATCCCCGATCACAGATGGAAACTGGAAGTCTCCTGTCCCAGCCTCCTTCTAGGTCCCTGTGTCCTTAGGGTTTCTGGAGGGGACCCTCTGAGCAGAAGTAATGCTCTTACTTCTGCTCACAGGCTTGTCCACACTCTTGGGAGGGTGGCTCTCTCCCTGAGCTATTTGGGTATGGAGCTATGTGGCAAATGTCTCTGGCTTAAACTGGATGGCTCCTGTTCCAGGGTGTTCCTTGGTCATGTGGCCTGAGGATTCCAGGTGTGTAGCTCTGAGCAGTGGTGCTGTTCTTATGTCCTTTCCACAGGCTTGTCCACACTCCCAGAAAGCTAGCTTTCTTCAGGTGCTATTTGGGTAGGGAGTTGTGTGGCACAGGCTCATGTCTCAACCACAGATTTTAAAGATTTATTTATTTATTATAGGTAAGTACACTGTAGCTTTCGTCAGACACCTTTTCCCCTCTCTCAAGCCCTGCTTGCTCTGGCCCTGCTTGCTGTAGCTGTCTTCAGATATCCCAGAAGAGGACATCAGATCTCATTATGGATGCTTGTGAGCCACCATGTGGTTGCTGGAATTTGAACTCAGGACCTTTGGAAGAGCAGTTAGAGCTCTTAACCACTGAGCCATCTCTCCAGCACTCAAGTGAGTTCTTAATATATTGTGGATACAACTTTTGTCTTCATACCAAAATGAATTTTGCAAAATACATGAATATAAGAGACAAAAAGATTCTTAACATTCTTAAAATAATGTAGACTAGTTCCTTCATTTCTATCTATGCCAAAATCTCTCCAGTATCACAAGTACTCTCCCACCTGACATACAACTTTCACAGATCTAAAACTCACATGTCCATCCTGGTAGAAAAGTCCCGCCATTTTATATATGGGCAGAAAGAACATAGACAGCAGCTACCCTGGATCTCACATTCTCTCTCCATTCATATGCTTTATCTCCCTCATTTCCTAACTAGGAATGCAGAGTATTAGGAGCCTTAACAACTGAACAGGGCGACTCATTTTGAGAAGATGAGAATTTAGGAGACTGAGAAAGTCAAGGCAATAATACTGCTGAACTTTTATTTCAGACTAGGACTTTCTGGTGGCTACCAGTGTAGCAATATCTAAATGTCATGTCGCATGCTAGAAGTATAGGTAGGAAAAACAATTATGCATGATTTATATGTTTGAAAACACACTAAGAATAGCTTCACTGTCAGGAATAAAATGGCAGAACAAAATGTATGGTGGATGAATGCTCAAAGCAAAATGCTGAAAAAATAGTCAATATGTAAAAGCAGTACTTGAAACCCTGACACTACTATTCAGTGTTATGGTATAGGTAGATTGGAGGGAATAGTGATAAACACAACCATAGTCAGGCAATTCATTGGGAGATGAAAAATCATGCATCTTGCTACTTTCTAGTTAATGTTACATGACCCTGATTTGAGAAGGAAGAATAGGAAAAAGATTGTTGGCAGGTTTTTGTGCCTATTTGGTACTATGCAAAACTTTTAACAATGTTAAATGCAGGAATTAGAGAGTTACTCAAAAAAAAAAGTGAATTACTTGCCTATGTACACAACAGTAAACAAAAATACTAAGAAGGTATTTCTTAACTATTTGTCACATAAACATAAAAGTAAAAGTAAAAACCCAAAATAACAGCAGTGTTATATGGGCTTGTGAAAACATTTGCAAATTATGGAAAGGAAACTCTCTGCTCTTGATCATTGGTGATATTTTTGTAGTTTTTCCTGAAATGCAGTTTTATATACATTAAATTTACATAGCATTTATGAGGTTCTCATACCTTAGTGAAGTGGGCATATTGGAAAGTTGCTGTAAGAGAAGCATGCTTCACAGTCTGGAGAGGCAGGCACATTCATCAGCTGAAGTGAATGAGATAATGTTCTGCATCCCCAAGCCAGGCTTTCATTTGTGATAGCATGTAGCAGCACCACTATTATTTTTACAAGGACAGCAACTCTGTATTTTGGGAAATATAGAAAGCCACTGGAAAGAAAGTCCAAATCAAAGGCCAAACTGGACTCTAGATGATGATTCCACAAACATTAACAAGTAATTCATTGATTGAATAGATGTGATTATGATCAAAAAGCTAAACAGGAAAATATATTCTCCTGCACAGAAACATTGGTGCCTAAGGCAAACATCCTCAAGATGAAGCCTAGCTCATCCTTCCTGATGTGAATCAGAAAAAAAGGAGAAAAAGGGACGAAACTGTTCCTGTGTCCAATATGGACCTCCTGGTATTGATCTGACCAGTCAGCAGGAAGAACATAAAACTGGTCTTCACATCCTGACACAGGATTAAATACAGAAATTTAGTTTCTTAATTTTTAGTTTAGAAGTCTTGAAAGTCCAAGATCTCATACCAGCAGTTATTCTTAATTAAACACTGTTTCTAAATTTCTAATTGGCCACTTCCATGACTGGATCTCATAGAGCTTTTCCTGATACTTGTGATCAGAGACACCGAACCTGCAATTGCCTTCTTTGATCTGGACACTAATATTATGGGATTATCTGGTCCCTCTAGCATCCAATGTAAACTTTATTCATTGTTAAACTTTTCTTCAATTATACATTGAGGTTTATGTTTCATCATATAAATCAGGAGGCATAGTTCATTTCTTATGATATATATTTGTGAATCCACCAAAGCCATAAGAGAAAGAATTAAAAATCAAGCCAAATCTTCTAACAGTAGAGTACAAAACATAGAATTACTTTTTTTAACACTTAGTATCCTAAATATCTTCCACATAGCTCAGGTCAGACTGTAGACCATGTTCAATCTCATAAGGCTAACTGATGACAACTTGACAATTCCACTTTATCTTTGCCAGTAGCACAACTTGGATACTCTGTGCATTGTTGAGTTTGTCGTTTAAAGGTCTTTATCTGCCATAACGTAATTACATTATTTCCTCATTCCCTTTATTCCATCCAAATCCTCTCATATAACACGTTTCTTTCTTTATAACATTCACGGCCTCTTTTTTTTTTATTAAGTATTGTTACATAAATGTATGTATATTTGTGTATATATATATATGTTTCATATATTTACTTCATATGTTCATATGTATACACACACATATATATATACACACACACATACACACACACATACACACACACACACACACACACACACACACACACACACACACACATATATATATATATATATATGTCAATACATAATTTCAATCTTCCATCCTAGCCTGTGCCAAAGTTTTTTGGGCTGACCATTTGGTGTTGAATAACTAATTTGTTTATTTTTTTTAAATTGATTATGTTATGTATTTACATTTCAAATGTTGTCCTCCTTCCTGGTCTCTCCTCTGCCAACCCCACAATCCCACCTCCTCCCCTTTTTCTCTAAGAGGGTGCTCCTCCACCCACCCACCCAATCCCACCTTACCCCTCTAGCATGCCTCTTCACTGAGGCAACAAGTCTCCACAGAACCAAGTGCCTCTTCTACTATTGATGCCAAATAAGGCAATCCTCTGCTACATATGTATTCGGAGCCCTGGACCCACTCATTCATGCTCCTTGGTTGGTCGTTTAGTCCCTGAGAGCTCTGAGAGGTCCTGCCAATTTGTTTATTCTGTCCTGAGGAAAATTATTCTTCCTAGTGTGAGCATTTTTTCATTTCCTGTGCTTCTTGTGCCACATCAAAGGAATGTCGCTTTGCGACAAACCATAATAGAAACCACAATTATTAAAAATGCAGAGTTGTATAGTACAGATCCAAGGGATACATCTGCAATAAACTCTTGTATTCACGGCTTAGGGGTCATTGCAGAATAAGCTGTGGAAAGATTATAAGAGCCAGAGGATCTGGGAGTTTAATGTGAGACTATATCTCCTATGAATGCCAAAAGCTGTACTCATTAAAGCTCACTAATATGAGTGCTGAAATATAGGCAAAAAAAAAGACATTCAAAGATATGCTAACCTGAAGGGAGAAAGCCTATGAAATCTCAAGCCACACTGTTATATTTTTGAGAAACTATTCCTTACGAACTGCAAAGGAAACTGATGAGGAGTAGGGAAGGTATCTGTGACTCCTGGTTCTGTCAGGACAGCCTTATCTCTCCTATCCAGATAATTTTTCAGTAGACAACCATGAAGCTGAGCCAGTTAGGATAGCCTATGAAGTCACCAAGGCTTGTAGAAAACTATTTTATGAATTTGTGCTCTGAACTGAGAATGATCAAAGTAAGCCTTTATTTATTTATTTATTTATTTTGATACTTTATTTACATTTCAAATGTTTTCCCCTTTCCAGGTCTCCTCTTTGGAAACCCCCTATCCCATCCCCCCTCCCCCTGCACTATCAGTGTTCTATAGACTCTTATTTAATGAAGATGTTTCTTTGTGAGCTCTATAATACAACAGCTATTAACCAGCAAATACATTCAAAAAAAGAAACAGATGTAGCATCTCTGTGTGTTGGCTCTGGTAGGTTTATGCTCAGGTCTATATAACCGTGGAGGAATCTCTAAATTTTGCTGACAGTAATAAACACCCACATCCTCAACTTCTACTCTACTGATTTTCAGTGTGAAATCTGTTCCTGAACCACTGCTGCTGATCTTGTCTGAGACTCCAGAAAATCTGTTGGAAACCTCATAGATAAAGATCTGAAGAAACTCGTCTGGCCTCTGCACATACCAAAACAAGTAAGTGTGGCCATTTTCATGTAAGAGACCCTTGCTAGACCTGTAGGAGATGGAACTGACTCTCCAGTTGTGACAGGTGTGGAGAGTGCAGCTGACTCCTGAAATAAGAGAAAGAAAACGGTATGTGATACTGTGATACTATAAATGATATTATGAATCATTTTTCATTCCTTTATTTAATTTTTACTTACTGTGTTCATGAATTTCATTTATATTATAAAATATTTCAATATAAACTGCCTATGTAGAGACAGCACAAAGTCTCTCTAGGAATCCCCTGGATCCTCCCTTTAGTACTTGTCGAGTTGCCCCAAGAGCACGGTTTCTCGTCCCTTTACCATCTAAGCCTCTAAACCTCAGAAATCCATTCTGGAGAAAAAGACTTGCAATCACACACATGGGAAGAATGTGCATCTGGATCAGCAGGGCCTCAGAAGCTCCATTCCTCCACATACTCCTTCTTCGTCTCTGTTTCTCTCCTTACCTGGGATCCAGAGCACAAGCAGTCTCAAGAGCTGAGCATGGCACCTCGTTCTGAGAATGTGATATGAAGGGTCCCAAGTAGTCATGCCAGAAAGAGACTAGCTTTTGTCTTGGACTTGCAATGTGAGATCCTCCTTAAGGAACAATATGCCAATCCCCTGTATGCTACAGCTGTGTAAAAAGTACCAACTGTAGGGAGAAATCCACTCTTAAGAGTGAAGAGACATAAGGTATCTCCTATTTTGTAGAAACACAGATATAGCAGAGAACAGCAGGGGGCAGATGGGCTCCACTGTAAAAAGCTGAATCTGTATGAATGGAGACATATATGATTAATCTACAAGGTCTAGGCATGCCAATCTAGCATGAGGGACACATTTTATGTAACTCTATGTTCTGCTCAGCAGATGGGAGAATAATGCAAAGTCAACTGATTGGCTTCTTCCAGGCTATTCCAAAGAAGAAATTATCATCTGCCCTAGTAGTATTAAAGTTCACACATTTTACTTATCAACATCAGTGATTTAATCTAGTTGAAGAAGAGTCTTTGTACGATAATTAAGAAATTTTAAGTTTTATAAGTACAAGGACAAAGAAAGTAAATGGAAAATACTCTGTCATATATAGTTAAACTTATGCCCATCTCTAAGGTAGGAGAAGAAAGTTTCTCCTTAAGACTTGTGTTTTCATCATGACTCCCTCCAGTGTACCAATAATGTGGTGCTTATTAGAGTAACAGACACGCATCCACAATGCCTTCCAAATTGACCGTTTTCTGCATCCTATTATTTTATCATCATGCCATACAAACTGTTTTATTATTTTCAACCCAGATATAAGATACTCTATATTATTTTTTAACATAAGAATCATACTGCATTAACTAGAGAATTTGAATATTGCTCGTAAAGGGAGACCTTCCATCACAAGTCTGAGATAAAAGCTCAGTTGTGCTCTTGCCCCAAATGATCACACCCTTTACTTCTCTTTCTCAAAGTAAGGCTTTGTGTTTATCTGCAGGAGCTGTTAATAATCTGGCAAAATATTTGTCTCAGGGTTTCTATTGTTGTGAAGAGACACTGTGACCATGGCAACTCCTGTAAAGGTAAACATTTCATTGGGGCTGGCTTACAGTTTCAGAGGTTTAGTCCATTATCATCATAGCAGGAAACATAGTGGTATGGAGACAGACATAGTGCTAAAGGAAACAAGAGTTCTACAGTTTGATCCAAATGCAACCAGGAGGATAGTATCTTTATTTGAAGGTAGCCAGGAGGAAGTTCTGGATCACACTGACCAGACATGAATATATATATATATATATATATATATATATATATATATATATATATATATATATAACCTCAAAGTCCCACCACCACAGTGATATACTTCCTCTAACAAGACTATACTTCCTCCAATAGGCCACATCTCTGAATAACGCCAGTTCCCATGGGCTAAGTATATCCAAACCACCATATGAACTAAACTTCTAAAACTGTAAGCCAGGCTCAATTAAATCTTTTCCTTTATTAAAGTTGTTGTGGTCATGGTGTCTCTTCACAACAGTAGAAACCCTAACTAAAACATCCAGGGATCAGTCATCCTGGATTTATTTTTTTGTACATATCTATTTTTAGGTTGTGAATAATTTATTTTTATGCCAATGTAGTTGTACATATTTTACTTCTAATAAAGGTATTTTATTTACATAGAATTGCAAAGTCTTTTAATAAACATTCATGAAAAGAAATATATTTTATAATTATTATATGGTAATATCAGATTTAGAGATATTAATTATCTTTGTAATTATTAATTCAGAAAATAACTATGAAATACCACACTGAGAAGTTTGGCAGAGAAGAGAACTGGAAGATGAATGAAATAATATATTTAGTACCTAGGTTATTGATCACCAGGATAATAGGTTAAAATAGGTGCAGCCTAGACTATTTCTTATCCATAAAATATCAATCAGTGTTTGAAAATGCCTAAAGTAACTCTCTCAAATATGAAGGCCAATATTATAATATACTATGTTGTCATGTAGAGAGAAATATTTGCCACCAAGTTGAACTCACAAAAATACTGAAATAAATTACAAAATAATTGACTTAGCTGAGACATCAGGACAAAATCTAGTTTTCCACAAGCTCGGTCGGGGAGGGGTCTTTAATATCAGCACTGATTTATTATATATTCATTTATTGTCATAAGCCAGTTTTATGGTACAGAGCATTTGATCTATTAAAAAATAATTAAAATGCATTTATCTGGTCCATATGGTACCCAGGGCAGGTAGAAGAAAGACACCCAAACACCTGCCCCAGCCCCACACTGGGTGCCACTACAATGTGTTGGACATCATGGAGAATGGGGAGAGAAAGGGAAGCTGAGCATTTCATATACTGTAGAGAGAGGAGGAATTAGAGATGCAATGACAGTGAAGAATAGGAAGATATAATGACACTCTATAATCACCTGAGACCATTTGTGATGTCTGGGCCTTGACTGCCATTAAGGGGCATGTATGGTCCTTTGTTCATACCAAAGTAGGGATCCATGCTGAGGTCTCTGCTCCATGTTGCTACCAAAAGCCATTCAGATGTCAGTAGTCTGGCCTGCTGCCTGAGACCATGTTGTTATCAGGGGCTATGCTTATGCCAGGAGCCATGCTAACACTGAGGGCTAAACTGATCTGAGTGGTCTGTGATGCCACTTGTGGCCATGATGATGTCCTGGCCCAGGTTACCACTGAGGATCATGTCAGAGTCCATGGTCCTGATGCAGTCAGAGTCTGTGCCTATGTCAGTACTCCAAGTTACCACCAAATGCCATGCTTACATCTATACTAAGGGCTGCTACCTGAGAGCATGTAGATGTTTAAGAGTTGTGCTGCTGCCATGAGACATACTGATATGAGTGGCCTGTGCTTCTACATAAGGTCATTGTGACATCTGGACTAATGCTGCCATTAGGACATATCTGGGTCTGTGGTCCTGCAGCCAGAATCTGTGTTGATGCCCATAGCCTGTGTTATCACCAGTGGTCAAGTGATGTTCCCATTCTGGACTGTTGCTTGAAACAATGCTAATGTATTAGTACTGTACTGCACTGGTGCTATACATCAACTGTGCCAGGAAAGCTGGTCTTGCCCCTTTCTGTCAATCACACTCAGAAGAGCTGTCCCTCTGCCTTGGAAGCCATTCAGATTAGCTGGCCTGGCCCATTGCCACCTCTAGAAGAGCTGGCTGTGGTGGCATGGGTGCCAGATAGGTGGTCCGTCTGACATGAAAACAGGAGAGCTGGCCACACACCTTGGTAGGACAGCACACTGGAGCTGTACCTGGTGGTGTGGGGCATGGGAGATCAGTCCTGGTGTACAAAAATAGGAGAGATGGTTCTGTCCCTCACTTAGGCAAAGTGGAAGAGTTGTTTCTGGTGGTGTTACAGGAATGCTGGCAGCCTGATCAACTCAGTTTCTAACAAAGACTTAGATCCAGGCCTCTGATTTGGCTCATGCTAAAATTTACCACAACTATGAAACACTGGCATTAATGAATAGGCTGGTTCCATAGATCCAAAGCTGCAGGATCTCCATGATATGAAGCAACAACAGGATGTCCAAGAGGAGTCCCAATGAAGATCTTATATTAAGAGTATAGCAGATGGCAGAAGCCTCGAAGTACAATAGTGATTCATTGCAATGAACATTTGCAAGTAAAGAGGTTTGGACGAAAGGGTATACTGTGTGACACATTATAATACACTACAGCTCCTACCAGAAGATGTTTTGTTTTTCTCTATTTTTACTTGTTTTCTGGGGAGGTCATAAGAGCAGATGTTAGATATGAAAGGACCGGGAGGTTTGTAGAATGGGATACAAAAAGAATCAATAAAAAGTTAAAAATACATTATCTAAATTGGACATATAATTATATATATAACACACATACACACACACACACACACATACACACACACACACACACACACACACACACACACACACACACACATACACTACTATCCTTGACGCTAATAGGAAGACACTGAACATTGTGAGGTTATTCTGCCATCAACTCTGTGATGTTATATCTCATGTAAATGATCCTGAGTTCATATGTTTTAAGTAGTGAGTGCCTGGAGAGTAGATCTCCTGCCAGATTCCTTCTCCGAGTTTATTGGGTTTCCCTCTGCTGGTCACTGGTTCTAATGTCAATGGTCAGTTGACATTTGTGCTTGTGTCTTCATAAACAGGATTGAGCATTGTGAACAATATAATGCAGTTCTTTGATAAAATTGCAGAGGTCTGAAAGCACAACAGCCCACATACTTTGTTTTGGTGCAGGATTATGTCAAATACCTTGCTGTTTTTCATAGCATATGCAGATAAGTGTTTGATTATCTGAATATTCATAAAGAATCCCACTATATACTTGATAATAACACTATGTAATTTTAAATTGATGAATTAAAATACTGCAAGGATTCAGTTGTTTTAGACTTACATACTCTAGAAGGATGTACAGAAATGGAAAATTCCTTCCCCATTGCAGAAATATTTCAGCCCTCTGGATTTAAAAATGTCCTTTTGTCATCTTTTAGTTTAAAAGAAAATACTGGATCTTCTATATTTTAGAGGCAGAGAATTTCTCAGAGTCCTGAGTAGGCACCACATCTACTACATAACATTCATTGATGTGTCACAAGACCTAAAAGATACAACTATAATTCAGCCTAAATCAAAAGAAGACAATTCAGCAGATTTAAGTTTCTGAATAAGTGGCATTTCATTTGGGCCATTAACCAAACTACAGCATATTTTTAAAGTAAGGATATTATCTTTATTATGTCTGGACTTTGAGAAATTCCTCATTAAGAGTCACAATACCAACTCCTTCAATATTAGGGCAAGACAATGCCATCCTAGTAAAATAGAAATCAATAGTTCTTCACTGTGAAAAAAAGAGTTTCCAGGCCCCAGTGTCCTATTAGACATGATTGTGGACATCTTTTTAAACAATTTTTATTTTTTTTATTGGGTATTTTCTTTATTTACATTTCAAATGTTATCCTCTTTCCCGGTCCCCAGCCCCAAATCCTCTATCCCATCCCCTCTCCCCCTGTTTCTATGAGGGTATTCCCACACCCACCTACCCACTTCTGCCTCCCCACCCTCACATTCCCGTGCACTGGGGCATCACGCCTTCACAGGACCAAGGGCCTCTTCTCCCATTGATACCTGACAAAACCATCCTCTGCTACATATGCTGCTGGAGCCCTGTGTCCCTCCATGTGTACTCCTTGGTCGGTAGTTTAGTCTCTGGGAGCTCTGGGGGGCGGGGGTCTGCTTGGTTGATATTGTTGTTTTTCCTATAGGGTTGCAAACGCCCTCAGCTCCTTCAGTCCTTTCTTTAACTCCTCCATTGGCGACCCGTGCTCAGTCCAATGGTTGGCTGTGGGCATCTGCCTCTGTATTTGGCAGGGGCCACACTAATCCTCTATGTATCATTCCAATTTTAGTAATGTGCTGCCGAGGCAAATACTTATGAACTTTTCTTAAGTCTGTGCCAACTCTGATAAAACAGAATGTTAGATTTTCCCAAGCTTACAAATTTAATTGGCTGAACACTTCTCAGGTTTTTTTGTTGTTGTTGTTGTTTTGTTTTGTTTTTTTTGTTTTTGTTTTTGTTTTTGTTTTCTTTTGTTTTCGAGACAGGGTTTCTCTGTGTAGCTCTGGCTGTCCTGGAACTCACTTGGTAGACCAGGCTGGCCTCGAACTCAGAAATCCGCCTGTCTCTGCCTCCCAAGTGCTGGGGTTAAAGGCGTGCGCCACCACCTCCCGGCCCTCAGGTTTTTTTGTTTTTGTTTTTGTTTTTGTTTTTTTAAAGTCTTTTATTTTATTTTATTTTATTTTTATGCTTTATTTACATTCACATGTTTTCCCCTTTCCATGTCTCCCCTTTGGAAAACTCCTATCCCATCCCACCTCCTCCTGCTCTATGAGGGTATTCCCCCACCCACCCACCCAATCCCGTTTTCCCTTACTGGCATTCCCCTATACTGCGGCATCTAACACTCTCAGACCCGAGGGCCTCTCCTCCCACTGATGGCCTTAAAACTGATAGTTTTAGCATTGGACCCTAGAAAATAAAATGGGCACGTTAATTTTTTTAGAGATAGCAGTAGTAGTTTTTTGAGTGTATGCGATTAAACATTCTCTCGGTGTTTATAAGCATTTTCTCATCTTCATGTCCTTCTTTAGGTGATTAAAACAAATTCATATTACCCATGAAACAGAAGATTTTCAGTAAATGAACCAATGTCTAATGTTCAGAGACATGAACTTCATGGGATGGAGGAATAGCTGTGAAGTCACTTCTGAGCACTTAAGTGATTCTAAGCCTGAGTAAAGGGGGTTACACATTCCAGTTGAGACAGTGGCACACACAGACTGGTAGAAAACTAATAAGATTCCCTGAGGCAGGAGTTGAAGGGATACTGGAAAACTTTCCTGTTTCTAACAACTGTGTGCATTAGGAGAGCCAATGATAAATACTGGGGATTTTATGCCTGATGTTGTTCTGTTGCAAAGAAATACATCTGATTTTCCCTTACTGTATAAAACAAATGTGCTGAAATAATAGTCAGACTCAGAGATATTTTTGAATAATCACTATACTTGTATAGTTTCAATTTCATAGTGGTAGCTTAGAATTAAGCTGATTTAAGAAAAATTCATGCAGGCAGCTTTGTCTGATTTACAAAGCACTACTGTGCCCTGGATAACCTGGGTTATGAGGAATTTGTTCACCCAAACTGCAACAAATCACACGACTGCAGTGTTGAATAGATCCACAGCTGGATCATTACCACCTCTGGACTGAATAATAGTTATCTTTAAATTAAAAGGAAAGTTTTATTTGAATAAGGAAATGAATAAATAAAGGAGCAATTGAATAAATAGGAACATAGGAAATCATTGCAGCTAAGGTCTGATTTCCAGCACTGACTGTAGTGATGACTTCATGAGCATGCGCACTGATGTCCAAATCCATTCCTTTGTGTGCACTGCATATGCCCAGTCTGCTCATGTCAGTCACACTTCAGTAAAATAGCTTTCAGAAGAAGGAAAAGAATCTTAAGGAACAAAGGGAGATTTTTCAATTACAATTTGGTGGAACATATTCTGGGTTATTAGAAACTGTGATAAAACTGGTGGTGGCCTAGTCTAAAAATGAAATACTTATTCTTCTTATCATCATAAAATTGCCACTTAGAAGTTACAGAGATAGATCAGTGGTTAAGAGAATTGGTTGTTCTTTCAGAGAACCAGGGTTAGATTCTAAGAACCAACATGGAAACTTACAACAATCTGTTAATCACAGTTTCCAAAGACCCAACACCTTCTTTGAGCCTCCACAGGTACGAGATAGGCAGATGGTGCACATGCAGGTAGAAAACATATACAAACAAAATAATTGTTTTTAAATTTACACTTATTTACTTTATGGTCTTACTTATGTTTGAGCACTTTTTGTTTCTTTTATTCATTTTCATTAATTTTAATAAAAAATATTGGTTGATATCTTTGGCAATTTCTAATGAGTATACAACGTTTTCTAAATGTTCTCTCCCACATCTTCTGTAGTCTCTTTCCCATGCTAAAAAACCCTTCCCCAAATTCATATCAGTCCCTTTGCCCTTTGATTTCAGTTTGTTTTGTGAATTTGTCTACTTGGGTCCTACTATATGGAGATTATATTACAATCATTTATTGAAGCTTAATAGGGCCATTAAGGTGCACAGTTGAAGTCAATGACCTTCCTCTCACAGATGGATCATCAGTGTGTACCAGGTCCACTGATAAGTTGTCATGATTCACTGTTGTCACATCCATTCCTGTGCAGGTTGTGAGCTAATATGATTGACAGTGCTGACTTTCTATGAGAAATATAAATCTTTCCGTGCTGCCCTTATCACCACAAAATTTCCTCTTGGCACTTGTTTTACTCTATCTCCTTGGTTTGGGTATTCTGTGTTTCCATTACTTGTGGTGATTTAATTGAAGCAAAACAAAACTGACTAATTTGTTTGAAAACTTCTTATATGCATATAATGAATTCTGATTATTATCCTGTAAAATGCTTTCTCAAATCCTGACCAAATTGTATGAAGTCCAATCTATTCATTTCCCAGTTTGGTATTTTTGTTTTGTTTTGTGACTAAGCTTAACCAGGACCATCTGTGTTAACATTGGTTGGGAACTAGTCACTGAAGCTTGATGCTGTCATTATTGGACAATGAACTGGATTTCCCTCTCCTAGAATTTATTAGTAGCAAATACCTCAGAGGTAAGTACTACATTCCTAGATACACAATTCTCTATCCATGTTGCTGTTGTTGAGTAAACTCTTGTGCAGACCGAGTCAGGACACATATTCCCAGCTGCTGAGAGATTGGTATTGTGATAGTTGAGTACAATTTTCCCCAATACTTCCCACACACAGTCCCCCCCATACTACCCTAACCTCCATCTCACCCTCCTTGTTTACTCAAAAAGGAGGCCTTCCATGGATATCAGTGAGTCTTGGCATATCAAAGTGCAGTAGGACTATGCTGGAGACCAGCTCCAGCTGTAAGGTTCAGGTCTAAGACAGGGAAGGGGAATCGGGGAAAGTGAAAGCACTGACCACCTGTTGACTTTCAAGCAAGTGGCCTTTAATAGCTGGAACCATATTTATTTATTTATTTATTTATTTATTTATTTATTTATTTATTTATTTATTTATTTTTGATGAGCCAATTCATTTTATTGGTGTTATTTTCAGGAATGTGAGTGAGGGGGTTACTTACAGGAGCAGAAATGACCAAAAGACAGCTAAATCACCAAAGCCTACCCCAACATAGGTAATGGCTTAATAAACATGGAGAGTTGGAGCACATGACACAGCCTGTGGGCAGCACAACAGGTTGGAGAGTGTCCCTCCCAGGCAGCTCAGGTAAACTGAGCCTTTTCCAAGTATCCTAGGTGTGTTTGTTAGTCGGGATTTCTATTCCTGCACAAACATCATGACCAAGAAGCAAGTTGGGGAGGAAAGGATTTTATTCAGCTTACACTTCCACATTGCTGTTCATCACCAAAGGAAGTTAGGACTGGAACTAAGCTGGTCAGAAAGCAGGAGCTGATGCAGAGGCCATGGAGGGATGTTTCTTACTTACTTGCTTCCCCTGGCTTGCTCAGCTTGCTCTCTTATAGAACCCAAGACTACCAGCCCAGGGATGGCACCTCTCACAAGGGGCCCTCTCCCCTTGATCACTAATTGAGAAAATGCCTTACAGATGGAGGCATTTTCTCAACTGAAACTCCTTTCTCTGTGATAACTTCAGCATGTGTCAAGTTGACACACAAAACCAGCAAATACACTGGGTGTTCATTGATTCTTCCAGGCAGTTTGGCTGATGCCTCTTCCAAATAGCTCAACTTTTGTCTTTTTTAAATGGCTTGTCTGGTCTGAGACTGTCTCTCAGCAGTCCTTATACACCCACCTCAGAAAATCCAATGTTAAAGGAGTTTCATCTCCTTTAACATCTCATGTCTTAAGGAGCTCTCCTACAAGATAGACTGTTTAATCTCAGAGGAATTGCTACAAACAATATCCAAAGAAAATGAAGTCAGTATGTTTATCAGTACTTTGACATTTAGGGGAGCAATATGTGCAATGGCCAGTGGATTTAGAAACAAATAGTCTAAGAACTCATGAGTGAACAAAGAATATGCTATTCACCAGTTTGTGAAAGATAATTTTTTTCATTTGAGACAGCATGGATGAAACTGGAGGATGTTTTTGATGAACATTTTCAGAGGTTTAGTTCATTTTCATCTTGGCTGGGAGCATGACAGTATGCAGGCACATGTGCTGGAGGATCATTCCAATAGGAAGGCAAGGGAATATACTGGAAAGTGAGGAAATACTGGACCAAAGCAAGACTGAAAACTCTGCATCTCCATGTTTAATGTCAAAGCACTTTTCAGATCTCCAACTCCTTGCAGCTTTTTTGAATGCAATACACTTCTTTCTCTTGGGCTGGTGGTCTACACCCTGTTAGGAGCTCTCCTTGGCAGGTATCTCATGGCACTGGCATCTCAGCTCCAACATCTTGTGATCTCCAACAAAATCAAGGCCTTACTTTCACAGTTTCACTCAATGGCCTCTCTGGGCCTCCATGCAGGGACACCCCTGACACATGCCTGAACTCAGCAACTTTTACTAGCTGTGGAGGGAGATTCTGTAACTTCTTGCTTCTAAAGCCAGAACCACAGGGCTGAAGCTGCCACATTCTGCTGTTTGCTGGGACTGGAACTTGGCCCCCTCATTCAATTACATCTGCATCAGATTTCTATTGTTGATGGTTTCCTTTACTGCTTAAGTGTTTCTTTAATTCCTTTTCACAAGGGTGGATTCTTGTCCTGAAGTCACCACTCACTTAAATCCATTTAACATCAGGCTTTTCTTTAAACTATTCTATTTCCTTGAGCACTGGTGCCCCTTTCTCCTCAAATTGTACATTTTTGTATTTTGCTCCTTTTCATTATAGATCTGGATAAAAGTGGCTATTAATAATCATACTACATCTCTTCTGTCAATGTCATTTATTCAAAACTCTTCTATTTAACCTCAGGCATATTTTTCAGACAGAGGAAGAAAGCAGTTATATTCTGTGCCAAAATAATACAAGAATGATCTTTGGTCCATTTACTACTATTCTTTTTCTGTGAAACCTCTTGAGTCAGGCCCCCACATTCCATATCATCCTCACTACCACTGTGTTCCCTGCATCTACTAGGATGGCCCATCAAGCCCCACTTAAAATGTTCAGTTGCTTTTCCAGTGCAAAGTCCTAAAGTCCATATTCCACCAACAAGCAGCATGGACAGGTCTGTCACAGCAGTACCCTAGTCCCTGGTTCCAACTTCTGTCTTAGTCAGTTCAATGTTTGATTGCTGTGAAGTGGCAGCAAGACAGCATGACCACGGCAACTCATAAAGAAAGCATTTATTCATGGCTTGCTTAGAGGTCCAGAGGTTTAGTCAAATATTGTCATGGCAGGGTACATGACAGCATGCAGGCAGACATGGTACTGGAGAAGAAGCTGTGAGTTCCATATCTAGATTTGCAGTCAGCAGGAAGAGTCCCATCTTTACTTTATCAAAAGAAATCATAACATCAGCATTTAAAAATCTACATTGTTACAAAAAGCCCCCCCAAAGTTTCCCTTTGTTCTTCCCTGCTTCTGCTTGGTCAATCACCCTAAGCTCATTTTGCACCATAAGGCACAGTTTCAACAAGCCAAAAATAAATATCTAGCCAGACATGTCCTATAGACATGAGCACATATCCAGCTGGTAGCAAATGTGGTTACATAGTTATCTAAGGTGCAAGACAGGTTAAACATTTGTAGGTATAAATCCAGTTATCACATAGCACCCCTCTATCATACTTTTTAAGCTGCATACAGAGATGTTCATTGAACCAAGCAATTTTTCCTGATGTATATATACCTGATACCATCTTTCCAAGAACCATTTCTAAATATCTATTGATCAGACATGGTTTCCCCATTTTAAGTCTCTGTGAATTACACATAGCTTCCTCATTTTAAGTTTCTGTTGATCAGATTTAGCTTCCTCAGAATAGTTATGCAAGCGGTAGACACCACTCTCCACAGCTGCCACAGGCTTATTCAGTGTGAATGTAGCTGTTTCTCTAGGGACATAATTATGTCCCAAAATACCCAAGATTAATGGTCATATCTAGATGCTCAATAGAGGCAAGAGGAGGAAAGGAGCATTTTTACCTCACAAATGAGTATTGTCAAAAACAAAATTATCCATAGGGCTTTAAGCCTGCATGATCCTGGCCTTGTGCATAACCAACAAAGCAAACTTAAATTTGGCTAGGACTATAGCAGCATAATGAAAGCAAGGAGAGCTTGTAGCATACATGATCGAGGTAATTAGCATAGAGACTACCACATTTATCAAAGGATCTTGACAAGTAGAAAGGGGTTTCCATGGTCATGGCACAGCAGAATCCCAGGAGTCTCCATGGACTTGTACAGTAGAGTCCCATCAGGGAAGCACTCCTATGTAGTTCTCTGCAGATGCTGCATGACCATCTCTAGGACTAGGCTTATCTATTGAGGCTAGACAAGGCAGTTCAGTTAGGGGAAAGGGATCCAAAGGCAGGCAACAGTGACATAGATGGCCCCTGCTTCTGCTTTTAGGGGAACCCAAATGATGACCAAGCTGTACATCTGTTATATGTGTAGGGGCACTAAGTATATCCTTATGCTCTTTGGTTGGTGGTTAAGTCTTTGAACCAGTATGGTTCCTGCTTAGTTGAATCTGCAAGTTTTCTTGTAGTCTCTGGCTCCTTCAATCTTTCTTCAACCTGTTCTATAAGACGCCCCTAGCTCCACCTAATGTTTGGCTTTGGGTCTTTGCATCGGTTTCCATCAGCTGCTAAATGGTGACACCTCTTAAAGGATAGTTATGTATGGCTCCTGTCTGCAAGTAAAGCAGAATATATTTCATAATCTCTGAGGTTGGCTCTCTCTCTCATAAGATGGATCTCAAGTTGGGCCAGCCATTGTCTGGCTATTCCCTCAATGTCTGCTCCATTATTATCCCTGCACATATTGTAGGCATGATACATTTTGGGTCAAAAGTTTTAGTGAGTGGGTTGGTGTACGCATCCCACCATTTGAAGTTTTGCCTGGATAAAGGAGCTGTTCTTCTCAGGCTCAATATAACCAGTTGCTAGGTGTCTTAGGGTCAATCTCACAGATTCCTGGGAGTTTCCATTGCCTTAGATTTCTAGTTCATCCAAGAGATTCATGCTCCACCATCAATTTTCTCTTTCCCAGTTCTCACTCCTTTCACCCTCTCTCACCTCTTCCCTCCTGTTCTCATCTCCAAGCTTTCCCAATCCAATCTACTTGCTCCATTCACCCCCATATATAATCTCTTTTCTCTTGATAGTGAGATTCAAGTGCATTGCCTCCTTATTCCCTTCTTGTTAGTTAGCTTTTTTGAGTCTGTGGTTTCTAGCATGGTTATCTTGTACTTTATTTACCACTAATATCAATTTATAAGTGAGTCCATATCATTTTTTTCTTTCTGGCTCCGACTTACCTCACTCGGGGTTATCTTTTCTAGTTCCAACAATTAGTCTTTGTTTTATAACATCTGAATAATACTCCACTGTGTAAATGTACTAACATTTGCTCTATCCATTCTTCCATAGAGCAATAGCTAATTTATGCTCAGTTTCTTGCTATTACAAATAATGGTATGAATGAACTTAGTTTAGTATGCACCTTTGTGATAGAATGGAGAGTCCTTTAGGTATATGCCCAAAAGTGATATTGTTGGGTATTGAAGTAGATTGATTCCAAATTTTCTGACAAACTGACATATTGACTTCCAAAGTGGCTATAAAATTTTGCACTCCAATCAGCAGTTGAGACGCGTTGCTCTTACTCCACATATTGCCAGCATGAGCTTTCACTTTTATTTTTGATGTAAGATGAAATCATGGAATCCTTTTGATTTTGCATTTCCCTGATGACTAAAAATGTTAAACATATCTTGAAGTGATTCTCAGCCATTGGAAATTCCTCCATTAAGAATTCTCTGTTTAGGTCTGTCTGTACCCCATTTTTTTTATTGGATTATTAGTATGTTGCTGAATAATTCTTTGATTTCTTAATATATTTTGAATATCAGCCCTCTGTTGAATGTAGGGTTGATAAAGGTGGTTTCCCATTATGTAGCCAGCCATTTTGTCCTATTGATGTTGACCTTTGCCTTAGAGATACTTTTCATTTTCATGTAATCCCATTTATTGATTGTTGATTTTAGTGTCTGAGCTGTTGATCTCCTCAGGATGCTGTTTCCTGAATGGATGAGTTCAATGCTATTCCCCAATTTCTCTTCAATTAGATTAATGTTGAGGTCCTTTATTGATATGGACTTGAGTTTTATGAAGGATGATTAATATGGGTCTATTTGCATTCTTCTACATGTAGACATCCAGTTAGACCAGCACCATTTGTTGTAGTTGAAGTTCAGCTTTAATGCACGGTGTAATCTGATAGGATAGAGGGGTTGATTTCAATTTTCTCGTATGTGTTTCACCTTGATTTCTGACAGAGTATATGTTCTATTTTGATGAACGTTCCTTGGCATGTTAAGAAGAAGTTAGTGTGTGTATGTGTGTGTGTGTGTGTGTGTGTGTGTGTGTGTGTGTTTGTGTGTGTGTATGTGTGTATTTATGTGTTTGCTTGTGTGTGTGCCCATGTGTGTGTTTGGATGAAATATTCTGTAGATATCTGTTAAGTCCACTTAATTCCTAATAGTTGTTAATTTCATTATTTCTCTGTTTAGTTTCTGTCTCTATGACTCATCCATTGGGGATAAAGAGGTGTTGAAGTCTCCCACTGTTAATGTTTGGGGTTTGATGCATGACTTAAGCATGGATAGTACTTGTTTTATAAATGTAGGTGCCCCCTCGTGGTACCTTCTCCAAAATTGACCACATAATCGGTCACAAAACAAACCTCCACAGATATAAGGAGATTGAAATAATCCCATGCCTCCTATCAGATCACTACGGTTTAAGGCTGGTCTTCCATGGCAACAATAACAACATAAAGCCCACATACACATGGAAGCTGAACAATGCTCTACTCAGTGACAGTTTGGTCAGGGAAGAAATAAAGAAAGAAATTAAAGACTTCCTTGAATTTGATGAAAGTGAAAGTACAACATACCCAAACTTGTGGGACACTTTGAAAGCAGTAATAAGAGGAAAACTCATAGCTTTGAGTGCCTCCAAAAAGAAACTGGAGAGAGCATACACTAGCAGCTTAACAACACATCTGAAAGCCCTAGAACAAAGAGAGGCTAATACTCCAAAGAGGAGTAGAAGGCAGGAAATAATCAGACTCAGGGCTGAAATCAACCAAGTAGAAACAAAAAGAGCTATACAAAGAATCGGCAAAACAGGGAGTTGGTTCTTTGAGAAAATCAACAAAATAGATGAACCCCTGGCCAGACTAACCAGAGGGCACAGAGACAGAATCCAAATTGACAAAATTAGAAATGAAAAGGGAGACATAACAACAGATTCTGAGGAAATTTAAAAAATCATCAGATCCTACTACAGAGGCCTATACTCAACAAAACTGCAAGATCTGGATGAAATGGACAATTTCCTAGACAGATATCAAATGCCAAAGCTAAGCCAAGATCAGTTAAACCATCTAAACAGTTCCATAATGCCTAAGGAAATAGAGGCAGTCATTAAAACTCTTCAAACCGGGAAAAGCCCAGGTCCAGATGGGTTCACTGCAGAATTCTATCAGACCTTCAGGGAAGACCTAATACCAATACTCTTCAATCTATTCCACAGGGTAGAAGCAGAAGGAACACTACCCAACTCCTTCTATGAGGTCACAATCACACTGATACCAAAACCTCACAAAGACCCAACAAAGAAATAAAACTTCAGGCCAATTTCCCTTATGAATATCAATGCAAAAATACTCAATAAAATTGATGCAACCTGAATCCAAGAACACATCAAAACGATCATTCATCATGATCAAGTAGGCTTCATCCCAGGGATGCAGGGATGGTTCAATACCCGGAAATCTATCAATGTAATCCACTATATAAACAAACTCAAAGAAAAAAACCACATGGTCATCTCCTTAGATGCTGAAAAAGCATTTGAAAAAATTCAGCATCCCTTCATGATAAAAGTCTTGGA
>CM052700.1:72083912-72151525 GCA_028551405.1 Uromys caudimaculatus
CCCTCATCAGAGGAATGGATACAGAAAATGTGGTACATTTACACAATGGAGTACTACTCAGCTATTAAAAACAATGACTTAATGAAATTTGCAGGCAAATGGATGGAACTTGAAAATATCATCCTGAGTGAGGTAACTCAGTCACAAAAAAAGGAACATGGTATGTACTCACTGATAAGCGGATATTATCCCAAAAGTTCAGAATGTCCAAGTTTCACTTAACAGTAACCGTTGGACTGAGAGTGAGGTCCCAGATGGAGGGGTTGGAGAAAGGTCTGAAGGAGCTGAGGGAATTTGTAGCCCCATGGAATGAGCAAGAGCGCCAATGGGCCTGAACCCCCCCGGTCGTCCTGGAGTTCGGACCACCAACCAAAGAATACACATCTATTGACCCATGGTTTGAACTACATATATGTCAGAGGATGACCTCGATGGCCATCAGGGAGAAAGGAGAGGCCCTTGGGTCTGAGGGTGTTAGAAGCCCCAGTAAAGGGGAATGTCAAGGTGGGAATATGGGGATGGGTGGGCAGGTAGGTGGGAGGAGGAATTCCCTCACAAAGGCGGGGAAGGGGAGGGGATAGGGGGTTTCCAAAGAGGAGACCCAGAAAAGGGGAAACATTGGAAATGTAAATAAAGTATCAAAAATAAAATAAAATAAAATAAAAAAGAAAGAAAAGAGGAGCAATGAGCATTTCCAAGGGTCAGTGATCACAAAGAAGATAGGATATAAAGAGTGTAAGGGCCAGAACCAGTGGATGACTTCATATATCAAACTGATGTTCTCCAGACAGGGAAGCTCAGCTGCACACCAGAACTCACAGCATCTGTAACTGTGTGTCTGAAATCTGTGTACGGTCAAAACAAACCAAATCCTTATTGATACTTGATGGATGTTGGGGAACAGAGAATCAGTATTCTTCAGAGATGCAGGAACTGAGAAACAACCCATGCTCCAGAAGATGGCTCAATACTTCAATACCCATGAATGTACTGGCAATACTATGTGGATATACAGGAGTTTTTTGCTTGGTGCTTGTGTGTGTGTGTGTGTGTGTGTGTGTGTGTGTGTGTGTGTGTGTGTGTGTGTTGTTCTTAATTCATCTTGTTTGTATTTTCATTTTAAATTCATTTTATATGTATTGAGGATCTGATTGCATCCATGTCTATGTGTCACCTTCATACCTTGTATCTGCAGAGGTCAGAATATGGCATTAAATAACCCAGGACTGAAAAAAAAAAAATAAATGTAGGTGCCCTTAAACTTGGGGCATATATATTCAGAATTAAGACTTCATCTTTTCTTTGATAAGTATTAAGTATCTTTCTCCATCTCATTGAATTAATTTTGGTTGAAAATATATTTATTAGATATTGAAATGGCTACTTCATCTTGCTTCTTGGATCTGTTTGCTTGGAAATAGATTTTCTAGCCCGTTATTCTGAGGTAATGTCTATCTTTGTTGCTGATGTGTGTTTCATATAAGCATCAGAATGATACATCCTGTTTTCCCTACAATAATCTTAGCTTATGTCAATTTGTTTTGTTGTTGTTGTTGTTGTTGTTGTTTGGAGGATTTAGCCCATTGATGTTGAGAGATAATGTTGGTGGTGATAGTGTGTGTGTGTGTGTGTGTGTGTGTGTGTGTGTGTGTGTGTGTGTGTTTCTTTTCTTTTTGTTTTGCTGATGTGGAGTTATTTATATACTGTGTTTTCATGGGTGTAATTTACTTGCTTGGTGTGGAGTTTTCCTTATGTTTTCTTCTGTAAGGCTGTGTTTGTCGACTGCTTTAATTTGGTTTTGTCATGGAATATCTTATTTTCTCCATCTAGTGTAATTAAAAGTTTTGCTGAGTATAGTTCTATGTGCTGACATCATAGGTCTCTTAGAAACTGCAAGACATCTGCCCAGGCCCTTCTGGCTTTTAGGGTCCCTGTTGAGATTCAGTTGTGTATCTGATAGGTTTACCTTTATAGGTTACTTGTTTCAACCCCCCCTTTTAAATTTTAATATTTGTTCTTTATTCTGTATATTTCTTGTTTTAATTATTATGTGACAAGACTATTTTCTTTCCTGATCCATTCTATTTGGTGTTTTGTAAATTTATTCTATGTTTATAGTCAACACTTTCTTTAGGTTGGGGAAGTTTTCTCACATGATTTTACTAAAGATATTTCCTGGACCATAGAGCTGTGAATCTTCTCTTTCTATTTCTATTATTCTTAGGTTTAGTCATTCCATAATTTCTATGATTTCCTATATGTTTTGTGTCGGGATCATGTTAGATTTAACATTATCTTTGACTGATGTATCAATTTTTTCAAGTGTATCTTTTACACCAGAGATTCTGTCTTACATCTGTTGTATTCCTGACTGCTAGTATGAGAGTCTTAAAGCCCATACTCAGAGTAACACACCTACTCCAACAAGGCCATACCCTGGGCCAAGCATATACAAACAATTACAAAGACCAACAGTGTCAACTAGCCTAGGCCCCTGAGAGTTCTCAAGCCTGAGTCACCAACCACAGAACATACACAGACTGGTAAGAGGCCCCTGATACATATGTACCAGAAGTATAGTGGAGGCTCCATGGCTCCCTTTTCTGCCCTCAGTGGGAGGGGATGCATTGGAAGATAAGACATTGATGGAAAAACCTTGCAGAAATTCTACCATTAGCCTAAATTGACAAGCAATGTGTGCCCACTTGCAGAGTAGTGTCACTGCTGTTGTGTAACCAAATACTTCATTACTGGGTTTGAAATACTCATTAGTTATATACATTAAACATGGTCAAAAACACATGCTATAAGGTCCCTCTGGGATACACACATCAGGGGTGAGCTGTGTACTATGCTCTGAGCTCCAAAACCCAGCCAACAACTCTGGCTACTTTACAAAGATGTATAGGCATCAGGAACATCCAAGTTAGACAGCTCCCTCCAATTTTCTTTCTGTCAGGCCCCTCTGGAGAATATTAAACAGCAGTGAGCTATGTGCTGTCTCCTTAAATCCATTGTCTGACTCAAGGGACTGCCTTCCTTCCTGAGGCATAGTCACAATAGAAACATTCAGGTTAAAAAATTCCCCATCTTAGCCATTCTGACTGGTGTGAAGTGGAATCTCTGGGTTGTTTTGATTTGAATTTCCCGATAACTAAGGCTGTTGAACATTTCTCTAGGTGTTTCTCAGCCCTTCCAGTTTCCTCAATTGAGAATTTCTGTTTAGCTCTATTCCCCATTTTTTAATAGGGTTATTTGGTTCTCTGGAGTCTAACATCTTGAGTTCTTTATATATATTGGATATTATTCCTCTATCGTATGTAGAATTGGTAAAGATCTTTTCCCAATCTGTTGGTTGCTGTTTTGTCCTATTGACAATGTCCTCTGCTTTATAGAAGCTTTGCAATTTTGTGATATCCCATTTGTCAATTCTTGATCTTAGAGGATAAGTCATTGGTGTTCTGTTCAGGAACTTTTCCCCTGAACCCATGTGTTCCAGACCTTTCCCTACTATCTCTTCTATTAGATTCAGTGTATCTGGTTTTATGTGGAGGTCTTTGATCCACTTGTACTTGAACTTTGTACAGGGAGATAGGAATGGATCAATTTGCATTTTTCTAAATGTTGACTGCCAGTTGAACCAACATCATTTGTTGAAAATGCTGTCCTTTTTCCATTGGAAGGTTTTAGCTCCTTTTTCAAAGATCAGGTGATCATAGGTGTGTGGGTTCATTTGTGGGTCTTCAATCTATTCCATTGGTTTACCTGCCTGTCTCTGTACCAATACCATACAGTTTTTATCAATATTTCTCTGTAGTAGAACTCAGGGATACTGATTCCCCCAGAAGTTCTTTTATTGTTGAGAATATTTTTAGTTATCCTGGGTTTTTTGTTATTCCAAATGAATTTGAGAATTGCTCCTTCTAGGCCGATGAAGAATTGGGCTGTAATTTTGATGGAGATTGCAATGAATCTGTAGGTTGCTTTTGGCACGATGGCCATGCTTACTATATTAATCCTGCCAATACATGATCATGGGAGATCTTTCCATCTTCTGAGGTCTTTTTCGATTTCTTTCTTCAAAGACTTGAAGTTCTTGTCATACAGATCTTTCACTTGTTTGGTTAGTGTCACACCAAGATACTTTATATCATTTGTGACTGTTGTGAAGGGTGTTATTTCCCTAATTTCTTTCTCAGCCTGTTTATCCTTTGAGTATAGGAAGGCTACTGATTTGTTTGAGTTAATTTTATCTTCGGCCACTTTAAAACTCAGGTGACAGCAGATGCTAGAGAGGATGTTGAGAAAGAGGAACATTCCTCCATTGCTGTTGGGATTGCAAGCTGGTAGTACCATTCTGGAGATCAATTTGGTAGATCTTCAGAAAACTGGTCATATTACTACCTGAGGGCCCAACTATACTACTCCAGGGTATATACCTAGAAGTTGTTCCAACATGTAATAAGGACACATGCTCCACTATGTTCATAGCAGCCATATTTATAACCAGAAGCTGGAAAATACCCAGATGTTCCTCAACAGGGGAATGAATACAGAAAATGTGGTATATTTACACAATGGAGTACTACTTAGCTATTAAAAAGAACTTCATGAGATTCTCAGGCAAATGGGTAGAACTTGAAAATATCATCCTGACTGAGGTAACTCAGTCACAAAAGAACAAACACAGTATGTACTCAGAGATAAGTGGATATTAGCCCAAAAGTTCAGAATACCCAAGATTCAATTCACAGACCATATGAAGCCTAAGAAGGAAGACCAAAATATGGATGCTTCAATGTTTCTTAGAAGACTGAACAAAATACTCACAGGAGGAAATATTGAGAAATAGTGTGGAGCAGAGACTGAATGAAAGGCCATCCTCAGACTGCCCCACCTGGGGATTCATCCCATACACAGCCACTAAAGTGGCACATTCTTGTGGATGTTGGGATGTGTTTGCTAATGGAAGCATGATAAGTTGTCTCCTGAGATGCATAGGCAGAGCCTGATAAATACAGAGGTGAATCCTTGCAGCCAACCATTGGCCTGAGCATGGGGTCCTGGATGGAGGAGTTGGAGAAGCAACTGAAGGATCTGAGGTGGTTTGCAGCCTCATGGAGGGAGCAACTATGTCAACAGATCAGACCCCCAGGAACTCCCAGAGACTGGACCACCAACCAAAGAATACACATGGAGTGACTCATGGTCCTGGCCGCATATGTGGCAGGGAAGGGCCTTGTTGGACATCAGTGGGAGGAGAGGTCCTTGGGCCTGAGGGAGTTCGATGCCCCAGTGTAGGGGAATGCTAGGGAGGGAAGTGGGTAAGTAGGTGGCAGAGAATCCTATAGAGGCAGGGGAAGGGGGTGGGATATGGGGTTACTGAAGGGAAGACCCGGAAAGGGGAAAAATTGAAATGTAAATAAATTAAATCTCCAATCAAAAAAAAAAAAAAAGAAAAAGAAATTCCCTATCAACCCCTGCCTGCCATGTTCACCTAAAGCACACCCAACAGTGGAAATACCACTTTTTTATGTACTGTTACAACTTTGACTTCATTGGTATATTGGGATATTGGTAATTGTTGTTTTGTATTACACACTCTTTTTGCAAGTCTTTTCAGTGTTTACTTCATAACTTATGTCAATGAAAAGTGACTTATGTCATGCTGGTGAATACAGAGAATGATTTCCTTAAACTATCCCATTTATGGTTTTATTATATATCTCAGTTAAAGGCAGTTCTATTCCACAGATTTCATAAAAATAAGCCCTTTTATAAAACATTGATATGATGATGTTTTAAGAAATAATAACAGGGTACTTAAATGATATAAAATTGAATAAGAGAACAACATATAGCAAAATACAATAGGAAAAACTTTGGCCATTTCCCATGGAATAACAGTTTGTATTACTTTGGGTATTTGGATGGGTAGGTGATTAGAAAGAGAGAGATAATCTATCTATCTATCTATCTATCTATCTATCTATCTATCTATCTATCTATCTATCTCATCAACATGTGTGCACTGGAATCACAGAATCTGGGGTTTACTATCATAAAAAAACAGCTGTTTTAAAGCTTTATTTACACACACACAAACACAGAGAGAGAGAGAGAGAGAGAGAGAGAGAGAGAGAGAGAAAGAGAGAAAGAAAGAAAGAGAAAGAGAGAGAGAGAAAGAAAGGGAGACAACTGAACACTTACAAACACATTATGCAATCTGAACAACTCACTCTTGAATAAAAATATTGGGCAGGATAAAATTTTAAAAATGTAAGACTTTCTAAAATTTAATAAAAATGAATACACAACAAAATACCCAAAACTATTGGACACATAAATGCATTCTAAAAGGAAAGTTTATAGCACTAGATGTGTAAATGCCTATATTAGAGAGAGTGCTCATATTAGTAACTTAATACCACACCTGAAAACTCTAGAACAAAGAGAAGAAACCACACTCAAAATGGTGTATGAAAAGAAATAATAAAACTCAGAGATGAAGTCAATAAAATTGAAACAAAACAGCAACAATGGCAAACAACAACAACAATGACAACAAAAGAATCAAGAAAACAATGAGTTGCTTTGGAGAAAATCAATACAGTTCTCACAGTTTATTCAAATTAAATAATGGTGAAGAGAAAACATCCAAATTAACAAAATTAGAAATAAAAAATGGGACAAAACAGACATGCCCCACCCAAAAAAATTTGGAGAATCAAAAGGACACACTTTAAAATCCTGTATACCACTAAATTGGAAAATCTAATTAAATGGATAACTTCTGCATATATATTACTTACCAAAGATAACTCAAGATAAAGTAATCAACTTAAGCAGACCTCCTAAAGTGATAGAAGCAGTAATTAAATGTCTTCCTAACAAAACCTGCCCATTGTCAGATGGGTTTATTGCAGAATCAATAAATCAGACTTCCAAAGAAGAGTATATGCCAACTCTCCTCAAATTATTCAATAATTTAAAAAACTAAACAAGAAACAGAAAAGAAAAAAACAGAAAGCAAAAAAAATAAAATGAGAAGGAACAGTTTCTGATGTATTTAAAAGGAGCCAGACTCAATCCAATACCTAAACCACATAAAGTCCAAACAAACATATAAACAAAGAAAATTCCAGAATTACTTTTTCTCATGAATGGAGAAGCAAAATTCTCAATAAATGGCTTGCAAAAAATCCTAGAACACATCAGAAAGATCATATACCATGATCAAATAGGCTTTAAAAAGAGCTTGTTTGCTTTCTAATGAGAAATAGAAATGGAGTGGATCCCAATGGGAGGAATGATGGGAAGAAGCTGGGGAGAGTAAAGGAAGGGGAAACTATAATCAGAATATATCATGGAGAAAAATCTATTTTCATAGAAGGGGAAAAAAGAAAAATGTAGATTCTAAAATAATCAAATAACTATTTCTCTGCTGTCTCAAGGCCTCCTGAATCTTATTTTTCTACTATGCCACAACATACTGTCTTAAAAATAGGTAAGGAATTAAGACTCTGACAATTCATTGAGATGGAAATGTTGGAAAGAGCCAAAGCCTCATACTGTGATCCTCTTGCTATTACTGATAGGAACCACAGGGAGTGCACACAGTAAACATAGACAAACTAACATCGCTCCTCTTAGACATCTAAAACCTAGAACACCATAGACAAACTATATTATTTTTACTAAAAATGTCTTTTCTAACAAAGATATTTTAACTGATGTGTAAGGTAAGACGGGGATGTATAAGAAAAAACAAAGTAAACTTTATTTTAGTGTCTTCTCCTTTTCCTCTTCTTCCTCCAGTTATCCTACACTTTGCCTTCCTTGTCTCCATCTCCCATGATGTACCATGTGCTTACTGAATGTATTTCACAAGACAAATGCCATTTCAACATTGCATAATGTAACCTTATGATTCATACTTATGACAAATAAGAAGAACAGCTATGTAATTATCTCTAGAGTGTCTTAAAAATGGTTTCTATGGAGTCAATAGCTACTCATGATGAGTCACTAAGGAAGCAAATCACAGTGACGAAAATACCTTATTTTCACTATTAATGATAGTCTGTTATGCTTGCAGACAGGATCCTAGCATAACTGTCCTCTTAGAGGCTCCACATGGCAGCCAAATGAAACAGATGCAGGGATCACAATCAAACTTGAATGAAGCTATTGTTGTCTTATGGAAGTGATGGCGAAAGGACCCAAAGTGATAAGAACTTCATAGGAAAACCAACAGAATCAACTATCCTGACCCTTGGAGGCTCCCAAAGATGCAACCAAAAAAAGTCACATAAAGATGTTTCAATATTGTTTGATACTTGTAAGCAAACTAGTGGACATCGGAGCCAGAAGAATTCTATGACAAGTGCTGCAGAAAGCTGAAAGCATCAACAAATACAGGCAGAATTTCAAGAAACAACAGAGAATCACGGTTAGACAGCCTTCCCTTTCTCTAAAACATAAAACATAAAACCATAAATCATTTCAACTCACAAATTTCATCAATAATATTTTTCTGCTTTTAAATACTGGTACTTAGAAGCTAATTTTCTGTATTTAAGTAAATAGAATGTTAGCAATGTGCACAGTAGTTTTCCCTGTTCTGTATGCATCCCAACTAGTGCTGCAGCTCAGACTCCTCACTGGAAATGACTGTGCCCTCTGTTAAGGCAGAAAATATATTGATACACTGTATTTCTGGAAATAAAGAGGAAGGAAGATAGGGGACAGAAAGGACCTCTTAGCCTTTTCTACAAAAACAAATGCCTCTCTATAGACTTTGAAAAAACTCCCACGTCATCTGAAAAACAGTTTCAGACTCATAGAAAGAGCAGCTGGGGCAGTCCAGTCTTTTATTTCAGGGTTTATGTTATGACTTGTATTATTGAGGGTAGGTTATAACCTTGCTGACAGTAGTAGGTTGCAATATCTTCAGGCTCCAGGCCACTGATGGTTAAAGAATAATCTTTTCCAGACCCACTGCCACTGAACCTTGATGGGACCCCAGATTGTAGACTGGATTTGTAGTAAATCAGCAGTTTAACAGTTCCATATGGCTTCTGCTGATACCAGGCCAAATAATTGTTAATATTCTCACTTGCACTGCAACTGATAGTGACTGTGTCTCCCAGAGATGCAGACAGGTAGGATGGAGACTGGGTCATCTGGATGTCACATCTGGAAACTAGGAATGGAGACATAGTAAATATCCACATAATTAAGCATAGCAAGAGAGGACATCCACCAATGTCAGCCAACACAAATCAAAGTGTAACAGTGAAATTCTCATTTTAGTCTTTTTTTTTTCTTTAACCAGGAAGCCAGAGAAGCAGGATCCCAACAAACTGAATATGAACCTTCATGTCCATGTTGAGACCTGACTGCAATGACAACTGCACAGTCTGTAACATGTATATGAAGAAGTTCCCAAAGCTGTGCAGTGAGTGTATGCAAATCATGGGGAGCCAGTTATTTCATTGCTGGGCACAGGTGCAAGGCTTACTCATCTCAATACTTAGCACAAGCCCAGTGTCCCTAGATACCCAAGGTCAGAGGACATGTACTGGCTGGTTTTGTTTCAACTTGATACAAGCTGGAATTATCACAGAGAAAGCTTCAGTTGAGAAAATTCTTCCACAAGATCCAGTTGTAAGGCATTTTCTCAATTAGTGATCAATGGGGGAGGGCTCCTTGTGGGTGGTACCATTCCTTGGCTGATAGTCTTAGGCTCTATAAGAAAGCAAGCTAAGCAAGCCCGGGAAAGCAAGCCAGTAAGTAACATCCCTCCACAGGCATCAGCTTCTGCTTCCCGACCTGCTTGCATTCCAGTCCTGACTTTCTTTGGTGATGAACAGCAATATGGAAGTGTAAACTGTATAATTCCTTTCCTCCCCAACTTGCTTCTTAGTCATGATGTTTGTGCAGGAATAGAAACCCTGACTAAGACACCACACATATGTCTTCAGAGAATGCATTTCTTTTTAATGTTTTAAAATTTTAGAAGGCATTTTGGAGGTTATTTGAAGTTTTCTAATATATATAAGCTCTATTTTGAATAATATGTTTCAAAAACATAGTGGAGTAATGTAAAAGAATATTCTGCTGTAAGGGAATATACAATAGAGAAGGGAATATTGAACCTTAAACTCACTGAAATAACTCTTATGGGTTTATAAGACACTATTTTTCTTGTAAAGTGCTTCTATGTTTAGAGTAGTCATTTCTTTAAATTAAAAGGACAAATTGATCAGGATGATATTTAATAAATTGAAAAGTATGATTTAACAGGCCTTACTGTGCTTACTAGAGTAAAAATGAAGAAGTACACAGCTGTTGATCTCCATATTTGGTGATTTCTCTGCCATTTGCTACTTTTTTCCACAATTCCTCATCATGATGGATGATTATTGGAAATATATTTGAATACAATAACAGAAAACACTGTTGCACAATATGCACCTTCGTGGGTATTATAAATCATATTTTCACAGTTATATCTTGAATAGTAAATGGAGACATTATCCTGATTCAAAGACAGCCTCATCAACTGTGTGCATGATTCAATCTCCCAACTACGATCTGGATTATAGTAAATCATCAGTTTAACCATCTAATCTAGTTTGTGCTGATACCAGCTGTGATAATTGCTAATATTCTTACTTGCCTAGGAAGTGATAGTGAATGTATCCCAGAGAAGAAGACAAAGAGGATGGGACTGGTTTCTCTGGATGTTACATCTGTTGCCTGAGATTGAATACAAAATAAATTTCAACAAAATTAAGCACGGTAAAGAAGGACTTCCCCAGTATACCATGCGTCACCGATCATAGTCACATTAAATTCTTATTGTAGTCCTTGGGAGTGAGAAGGAGCCCTCACAACCTTGCTTTGTCCTGCTTGGGACTGACTCTTTTTTTTTTTTTCTTTTGTAGATATTTTCTTTATTTACATTTCAAATGATTTCCCTTTTCCAGGTCTCCCCTTCAGAAACCCCATATCCCATCCCTGCTTCCCCTGCATCTATGACAATGCTCCCCCACCCACCCAACCACTCCAGTCTTCCCTCCCAGGCATTCCACTACACTGGTGCATCGAACTCCCTCAGACCCAAGGGCTACTGCTCCTACTGATGTCTAATAAGGCCATCATCTGCCACATATGCAGTCAGAGCCATGGGTCCCTCCATGTGCATTCTTTGGTTGGTGGTCCAGTCCCTGGGAACTCCGGGTTATCTGGTTAGTAGACACTGTTGCTCCCTCTATGGAGCTGCAAACCCATTTAGCTCCTTCAGTCCCTTCTCCAACTCCTCCATCTGAGACCCTGCCCTCAGTCCAATGGTTGGCTGTGAGCATCTGCCTCTGTATTTGTCTGGTTCTGCCAGAGCCTCTCAGGAGACAGCAGTATCACGCTTCTGTCAGCAAGCACTTCCCAGCATCTACAATAGCATCCAGATTTGGTGCCTGTATAATGTATCCCCAGGTGGGGCAATCTCTGGATGTCCTTTCATTCAGTCTCTGCTTCACACTTTGTCTCCATATTTCCTCCTGTGAGTATTTTGTTCACCCTTCTAAGAAGGACTGAAGCATCCACATTTTGGTCTTCCTTCTTCTTAGGCTTCATATGGTCTGTGAATTGAATCCTGGGTATTCTGACCTTTTGGGCTAATATCCACTTATCAGTAAATGCATACTGTGAGTTACCTCAGTCAGGATGATATTTTCAAGTTCCATCCATTTGCCTGTGAATTTCATGAAGTCATTGTTTTTAATAGCTAAATATTATTCCATTGTATAAATGTACCACAATTTCTGTATCAATTCCTCTGCTGAGGTATATGTGGGTTGTTTCCAACTTTTGGCTATTATAAATATGGCTGTTATGAACATAGTGGAGCATTTGTCCACTCTTTCCCACTGTGTGACTAATTAGTAAGTCTTTGGTACAGTCACTTGTGCTTTGGAAACCTACCAGTCAGCAGAATATAAGCAGATATAGGTACAGATTCAGGATTGCTTATCTCAGTAGCATAGTACAGTCTTGTGTCTCAAGTGTCCCATGCCACACAACAAAATGCATACTTGTCTGCAGAGGAGCATTTCTTCTATAAAGATACTGCACTAGAAAAGACCATTTACAGATTATTTTGTAAATTTACAGGGCATAGTGCTATTTGACACAATATTTAATTCTGAAAAGGAAAACTTAAGAAAGAATATAATTTTCACTGAATATTTATATAGTAGATAAAGGGCGTACTAAATCTTTAAGCTACTCTCATACAATTCTGATTGGGGAAGCCATTTTCTTCTAAATGAAAGATATTTGTGAGTTTAAATTAGTTTATTTTCATTAAAAAATTAGTACATCTGGACCATTTTAATTAATTTCACAATATATTTTGATAGCTTTCATAATGACTACTGCAGAGGAGGTTGAAGAAATTTCCTGCTGGAACACTGGTATTGTTACTATGTAATCTCAAAATATGTTATTCACATTTCCACTGTCATTTGTCAGTATATCTTTCATAACTGGAGGCTAAATGGCTGTGCCTTTCCTATATTTGTCTGTTTTTAAGACTTTTTCTACTATTTCCCACAATTAATGAGCATGGATAGTCAACATGTGGTACCAGATGTAATTATGTTAATGAAAAACACTGTTTCTCATTATGTGCCCATGCTATGTTCTGTAAATGTAGCATTATTAGTTTTCATTCATAACTTATCCTGGCCATGATTACATATTCAGGCACAAATTCTGAGTCTCCTATCAAGAGAGAATAGATGTACTTAAGGAAAAATTGAAAGCTCATATTATTTGAAGAGCTATTTGATCAGGGAAAATATCACATTTATGTCTTTGGCTTGCATATGCTACTCTTATTCATCATCAAGGAATTGTAAACCAGGTTGGTCTTCAAAATACTTCTTTTATAACATGGGGATTCTGGAGTCATCTATGTTTTATCAATTGCATTCCAGTCTGTGGTACTGCAAATTAGATTTGATCATGTTGATTTTGCAGAGAACTGGAATCAAATCATATATGCTAGCCAGTGGCCTATCATAAAAGAGTTTCTTTGAAACACTCCTTCCATGAAAAGATTGAGAATACTACACAGCAGACTTATACTTAGATGAAGAGTCAGCTGTGGTATCTCAGCTTTCTTCTTTCCCCTTTGTGCTTCTCTAAGATCTATGAAGATTAGAACACAGTTCTTCCTTTAATCATGACAGTTCACAAAACCTGGAAGCTCCTTTCTGGATACTTTCATCGAAAAGGATTGTTTCTACAAGTCAGCTGAAAATCCCAGAGAAATTATTTTACTGGTGGCCAATGCCTTGTTGAGTAGTTTGCTTTTTTTGCCTGGTGTTTGATACACACACTTGCTTAAAGTAGGCCATCTTTATGGAAGGCAAAGGATAATAAAGATTAGAAAGAAGTTATGTTGTAAAAAGTAACAGACAGTAGTGGTTAAGGTGGGGAACTCAAGGTCCAGTTATTGTTTCAAACATTTTTATGGGAAGAAGAAAAAGGATGAATTGGGTTACTAAGGAATCTTGTTTGTGTGGTTCACTTTTAATATACAGATTGAGTTATATAGCAGTTTTCTACTGTGTATAACTGTTCCCACAATGTATCTCATTTAAAATCTATGTATATCGAAATATGTATAAGCTTAAGGTGATAAATGGAAGATTCTTCCCAAAGTTATTTAGAGGAGAGTCAGCTTTCTTGCACATGCACGAACAGCAGTATAGGACATATTATCCCATCTCCCTTAGCTCCAGGATGTGTTAATGGATATGTCTGACTAAAACCATGGTATGCTCAAGGGTTTTCTAAGATCAATACACTATTTCAGTTATTTAAAGCACGTATATTTGCAGCATAGTACAATAGGGAGGTCAAAGGATAAAGAAAAGAACTAGAGAAACATGTGTAAAGTCCTGCCAGAAGCTATCAGAGTAGGCAGCCCACTACAAGACTTCATGTATTGGCATAAGATCCCATAGTAAGGAAGTCTTCAAAATCAGGGCAGATTGGCTCTGGAGTTTGGGGAAGCCTCGGCAAATAGGCTATTTCTGTGGTCTCTCAATAACATAAAAAAGTCTTTGTTAGATTGTGGATTTGATTTACATTGCCCACATTAAAAAAATCCTATATAATACACTTAAAGTATCCTTTCCATTGCTATGTAAATCTCTATGCCGATGCTGTTCTTTATCAAATCAGAAGCAATGCTATGCTCTGCTGCTGAGGATGAGAAGGAAGAAAAAGACTTAAGATGAAAAGAATTCTCACTGGTCCTTTTTAACACAGTGACCTTTAAAGATTGGCAATGTGTGAATAATATTCTCAGCAAGTACACATAGCAAGAAAAGTAGTTGTAAGAGCCTAGTCTCACATTGCTGTTTTCCTGCGTGTTTTATGTCATGGCTTGCATCACCATGGGTGTGCTACCCTGTACTATGGACAATAATTAATTTTAACATCTTTAGACTGTACTTTGTTGATGATGAGAGAAACACCTCTCTCAGACCCACTGCCACTGAACCTTGATGGACCTATTTGCAACATAGATTAAGCATTTAGGAATTTTGCATGATTTTTGCTGATACCAGGCTAAAGCATTACTCATATCCTTTTTTGCCTAACAAGGAATGTTGACAATGAATTGTTGAAATGCAGACAGAGAGGATGAAGACTGGGTTGTCTGGATTTTACAACTGGCAGCAGGAAGTGGAAATAAAAAAGAAATATTCACAATACATATCATTCTGTAAGAGCAGTCCATGGAGAACTGGAAGAACTGAGCACAGTATATTAGCAGAAATTTGTCTTTCACCCTAGAGGCAGAGTAGTAGCAGCCCCCGGAGCATGCTAGTCCTGACTGGGTCTTAGTCATGCAGTGTGTGAAAAGGCTTTGATGTCCTCATGTCATTACACTGCTTTGTTTAATACATGCAAACCATTAGTAGCTGGGCAGGATGAAGTGGTTTCAGGACTTTCTCATTTCAGTAGCTTGCATAGGTCTTCTGTCCTCTTTTGTCCTAGGCCACACTGATGAAGTACAGAGGTGCACATATTGTTAACAAAAATGAAGTTTAGATTATAGTCTTTTCTTAGAATTTTCAGAGGATAAACACATTGAAAGGAATACTGCAAATACCATTCCATGGATACAATGTAGAAAAGTCAATATTTGCTAGTGGGAAACTCTCAGTACATCCTACATGATAGTCTATTAGACCATAACTTATTTTAATATGACTATAATTATTACAACAGGGTATTCTGTTTAGAATATATGAGGTATTTCAAGTGATTCAATTTTGTAAATTAAATGATAGTACATCAAAAATGTTGTAATACTTTCCAAATATGCTATATGTTAATGGGAACATAACGTGATTCTTCTGTACTTCACTGACCATTCTGAAATTATCTGACATCAATATTCTCTTTTCTATTTAAAGATGAAATAAGATACATTTTAATAAAATTTTGAGGTCTTCCACATTAAGCTATTTGGGGACATTTGCTCTAATTTTCCAGAGTTGATCAGCATTATATGTTAATACTGAATCCAAAACTAATTAAATTAAAGTGTCTGTTAGACAGGAACAATTCTCGGTCAAAACTTTAAAGGTGGATTGCTGTCCCCATCCTGCCACTAGAGGTCCTGTCTAACTGCTGGAGGTGGGTTCTTCAGGTTCCATTTTCTCACTGTTGGGCATTTCAGCTAAGGTCACCCACATCGAGTCCTGGGTGTCTCTCACATCCCAGGTCTCTGAGATTTTCCAGGTAGAGATTCCCCCAACCCTCCAACACCTCACCCCTGGCAGAGGGCATGTATCCATTCATTTTCCTGGCCCTCTGAGATTCTCTCACATGCCCCCACCCCATATCTGATTCTGCCCCCAATTCCCCTCCACATCTCTGTGCCACCCAGTTCTTTCCCTCCCTCTGCCTACTGAGATGGTGGGTTGAGATATCTGAGGACAGCAAGCCTATGGGCTACTATGATAGCAGCATTGCTTATATTTGAAGACCCAGGAATACCACTCTTGGCCATATACCCAAAAGATGCCCCACCATGACACAAGAGCACCTGTTCCACTATGTTCATAGAAGCCTTGTTGTGGTAGCTAGAAGCTAGAAACAACCCAGATGTCCCACAACAGAAAAATGGATACAAAAAATGTGGTTCATTGACACAATGAAATACTATTCTGCTATTACCGAGGAGGACAGCCTGAGTTTTGCAGGAAAATGGATGGAACGAGAAAATATCCTGAGTGATGTAACTCAGACCCAGAAGGACATGCATGGTATATACTCATGAATAAGTGAATATTAGCCAAAAATAAAATAAAATAAAAACCAGTACATATTCAAAATACACAAAGTCCACAGAACTCAAAAAGGTCAACAAACTGAAGGACCCAAGTGAGGATGCCTCAGTCTAACTTGGGAAGGAGAAAAAAGCAATCACAAGTGTGGAGGGAGAAAGGGAAGGGACATGGGAAGGAAAGTGGACAAGAAGGGGGGAAAGAGGGGAACCTGATCTGAAATTGGGTGATGTAAATGGACTGCAGTCTTGAGGGCCAGCAGAAAGAATGGAAACAGGCAACCTCGGGAGATGGGAGGTTGGGTGGAGCCTCCAGAATGCACCAGAGACCTGAGTGGTGAGAGACAATCAGGACACAAAGGGAAGGACCTTAGATGAACTGCCCAACAATAGGGAGAGGGAACTTATAGCCCATCTCCAGCAGGAAGACCAGGCATCAAGTGAGGGAGGAGGTTGTCATCTTACAGTCAAAACTCTGACCCATAATTGTTCATTTCTGAAACAACTGCAGGGATGGAAATGGAGAGGAACCTGAGGAAAAGAAGATCCAGTGATAGGCCCAAAGTAGGAAGCAGCTCATGGGAAGGTCCTGACACTATTACTGAGGCTATGGAGTGCTCACAAAAAGAGACCTAGTATGACTGTCCTCTGAAAGCTCCAACAAGCAGCTGGAAGAGTCAGATGCAGATATTTGCACCTACCCAATGGACAGAAGCTGCTGACCCATGTGGTTGAATTAGTGACAAGCTGGAAGAAACTGAGGAAGAGGGCAACCCTTTAGGAGGACCAGCAGTCTCAATTAATCTGGACGCCCAAGATCTCTCAAACACTAGGCTATCAAACAGGCAGCATACACCAGGTGATATGAGACCCTCCAACACATATGCAGCAGAGGACTGCTGGGTTTGGGATCAATCAGAGAAGATGTACCTAACCCTCAAGAGACTGGAAGCCCCAGGAAGTTTAGAGGTCTGGTTGGGTGGTGTTGGAGCTGGCCACATCCTCATGGAGACTGGTATTGGTGAGGAGGTGTGGGATATGGAACAGTCAGAGGGTGGAGCAGGGGAGGGAATAAAATCTGGAGTATAAATAAATACATAAATAAAAATATTAAATAAAAAATCCAGGGATGTTGCAGATGTGCTTTTTAATGTAAGGAGGGAGATCTGAGAATTTTTTTTTCTCTTTGATTTCTTTTCTTTTTTTAAATAAAATTTAAAATATTTATTCTATTTTTAGTTATATGTCTCTCGGTGTGAGCATGCCAAGTGTGTGGGAAGGGGCCTCATACATGTTGTGTTTCATAAAAAGAATGAGAAACCAGGGATATGTTTGGAGGACATGTGGTAAATTGTGGGGGAAGGTGGTGCCTCTGCGGACTCATGCTGAGGTATTCCTTCCCCCTGAGGGACAGTCACATGAAGGTATAGGATAGAATAGAATTTATTTAGGGAATGGGGAAGGGGGTTGAGAGGGTAGAAGAGACAGAGAAAGGGAAAGAGAGAGCAAAAGAGAGACAGAGAGACAGAGAGAAGATGTGAACAGAGAAAGGGGGAGGGAATGGGGAGGGAGAGGGTAAGGAGGGGGAGCAAGAGCAAGAGAGCAAGACAGAGCTTCTCTTTGATTTCTAAGGTACAGTTTTGGATATTTTCTTGGTATACTTCATCCTTCCTTTAATATAAATGAATATCATTCCTTTCTACCATATAATATTTGCTAATAAATGTACAGTCAGATGAATTGAAGCATTTCTATGGCAGCCTTTAAGATCTGTATCTTTTATTTAAAGGAACTTGATGACAAGAAGTCTTGGGGTGAATGTGGTATAGATAAACATTACTGTTCTTTGGATACTTTCCAATATCTGGATAATATATCAATAATTTTCTGGTTTAGAAGACTTTCTTATATTATTTTTTTTTCTGAATAAGGATTGGATGTCTGTCTTAGTTATGGTTTTATTGCTTTGAAGAGACAAAATGATCAAGAAAACTCTTACAAAGGAAAATATTAAATTGGCACTGGTTTACAATTTTAAAAGTTTAGTCCATTTTCATCAGGTAGGAAGCATGGCTGCATCCAGGCAAGCATGATACTGGAGAAGGAGCTGAGCATTTTTCACCTGGATCTGAGGGCTGAAGAAGGACACTGTGTGACACATTGGGTATAGCTTGAGCATATGAGACCTCAAAGCTGGTCTCCACAATAACACACTTTTTCCAACAAGGTCACACCTACTTCAACCAGGAAATGGACACTTGCTGAAGGACATCTGTTATAAGTTATCTGTGATAAGAACAGCAGTAATGAAGGATCATTTCATCAATGAATCGTTCAAATGACATTCAGTCACTCAAAGACAAACTCTGTACACGTTTTTACTTAAACAGAAAGGGGAAGGTGTAGAGGAATTTTAATCTATCAAAGTGATTACTCTGGCTGGAATACAGACATGCCTTTAATTACAGACAATATTATGTAAGGTTAGGACTAGGATGGGGAAGTAGGCTCAGATATCTCTGGTCATCTTGATAAGCCTTTAGAAACAGTGATCTCAGGAGTGATCACAGACTTTGTTTACTGCCTTGCTTGTTCCTGGACTATTTGTGCTTATTGTACGGCTTGTTCCTCAACCTAGAACTGACTTTATTGCTTGCATGTAATTAAAATGGTATAAAAGCGGGTTGGGAAAAAATAAACCTGCCTCAGCCTCAAAACTGGCTGGGATCATGCTACAAAGTTGTCTAATTGTCTTTTTCTTTTTAATACTCACTCCTTCCCTGGAGAACCTGTTCACTGACTGAGTGGGCATGGTCATGATTGCCTGACTTTCACCAGATTTTCACTTGAATGTTGGAAAAACTTAGTGTATTTAACTTGTGGGATTTCCTGAATTCACACTACCTATAGGCTCATAGTCCTTCAGTATAACAAAATAATATAACTTTCAGATATTTAGTGAAATTACTTTGGACATTCTTTTATAATATTAGTTTTAAGATTTTTGTAGAAATGTAGAAATTTCACTTACTATAATGACATGAAAATTATGGGCTCCATATTATCTTCAGTGGTTTATTTTAGCACTACTTGTAATGGCTCAAGTTTTTAGAACATAGTATTTTATAATGCAAACTGCAATATTATTACATTATATATTGTTTAATTAAAAATGAACAGTATTTCACATGAAATTAAGATGTTGTGAGTCAAGGAAAACAAATATATTGTAACAAAGTATAGAATAATAAACCTAAATACATAGTATCACATTTTGATGGCTCTGAAGAGCTATGGATGAAATAAAACCAAATGAAATTAAACTCCTACAAACCTCACATTTTTCTGTCATTTTGATCTGTCTTACAATTGAATGGATTTAAATATTCACATTGATTCTGGCGTGTCCCATGCAGTGGGAAGCTACTGGGCAAAGTCTCAGAATGAGTTTTCCCAGTATTCATGAAAGACTCATAATCTCTGAAAATTATAAAAACATCCCTGCTACAATACATTTCTAAATACAAAACTGACTAACATATTTGTTCCTTCTGTGTAGCTAGAGAAATTCATTTCCAAAATAGATAAAATTTAGACTTTAGGTCTGAATGGTATGAATTAACAGTCTCTTTTTAAATTCTTAGTTGTTTGGGATCATTAGCCATGTAAAAGCTTTGAACGGGAAGATCCACAAAGGAGCCAGTGTTGTATTATGTCCCCCAATTAGACCAAAGCTTGAACTGCCTCTGGGCCATCTACATCAGGAGTAGAAGCACTTGACATATCAGTCCTACTACCAGAGTTTGAATGACTACTACACCCAAGTCTACCTTATGCTTCCTTGCTATCACATTCTGGGCAGCTTAGGTCTCTGAAATTCATCTCCAGTTAAAGAAGTTCTATCTTTTGCTGGCTTCTGGAAAGGATGGTCCGTAACTGAATCTTCAGTGTGAGCCTTTTCACTATTTGGTTTATGCAGAACAAATTTGCTTTTCCATTGTCCAATAACACCGTCAGTCTGTTTTCAGATATTAAGTTCTACTTTTGCTCAGTCTTTCATTGAAATAGTTTTCCACTCATCCCAGATCATTTCTCTTGAACCCTCTTCTTTATTTTCTTTAACACTGTCCTTATTAATGTGTGCCACTGGGTGCTCTTCACCTTCAGATGTTTTCTCAGTCACATTTGATTGATCCAAATCACTAAAATTATAAGAAATTCATTTCTAAATGTATATGGGAGGCTCTGGTAATTCATTGATGAATATTCCCAAGTTTTAAGATCTACTACTTCCACATTTGTCCCCATACTTCAGGCCAGATCTATCACTTCCACTAGGTCTATGAAATCCACACTTGCCACAAGCAGCAAAACCATCGCTTTGGCCCACTCCATGTCCATATTCTCCTCAAACCCATCCAAAACCAACCTGGCCTCAGATAGGTTGTTCAATGATCGGTCTATCAACTAAAATGTCACCTATTTCATCCTTTTCTTCAAATGGCTTTTCAAATCTTTCATTAGGTGGTCACTTTTGTGGTCTCATATCAATTATTGCCCATCACTCTGACGTTATTGATCAAGTCTTCTTACAACTCACCGTATTCCTTCTTTCTTAAGTACTACCTGCAACTGCATTCCCTCTTTTCTGTCAGCCACACTGGTGCTGGGGGCAGCGGGTTCTTAAGTTCTTTCAGGAACTCTTTACCCAACTGTCTGCCCTTTTCCACATAATAAACTGAACCAGTTCTCTAAAGATGTTCCTGGGCGTGTTCATTGCACTTGCACACATCACCAACCAAAATTCTGCATTGCATTCGTCAGCCCTGTAACCTTCCCTTCCTCCAGTACAGCGAGGTGTACAACAGTCCTTACTACCTCAAGGGAGAAAGAAATACAACGTAGTAGGGGGCATATATGGGGGTGAGGGGAGGTGGAGGAGGAGAGACTGGGGGGATGGAAAGGATAGTAAATGGAAGTACAGATGGTATCCAATAATATTAACAACAACAAAAAAATAGTTGTCTCTCCTTCTGAGTTCTCCTTATTCATCCCCGCTGTTGATATCAGCAATCTAGAATATCAGACGCCCCAGGAACAAGATAGGGTGCTTCAATCTTAGTGTTTGATCTGAAGCACCAAAGATCTTCAAGGCAAGATTACAACTCAGCTTTGATGCATACTTGCATGGATGGATCTCACTAGGGAAAACTATGCAATTTGCAGACATGTGCAGCTGTATGAGAAAAGTCAGACATTAAGCAAGAAGATCTAAGTGAAAATAATGACGAAAACATTTTTGTTTTCAGCACAGAAAAAAAAAGTACATTAGTGTAAAATTCTGGATCAGTGATAGGGACAAAAACCTCGTGCCAGTACAGACCCCTGATTGATTAAAAGCTGTTGAGACTCTACTGGAATCTGAAGGAATCATTGCAAGTAAACATTGCTGCTGCTATGTAGCAGACCCTTATGAAACCTGCAGGAGGTGGAAACTGACTCCCCAGAAGTGATAGGTACAGACAGTGCAGCAATCTCTCCAGTAGCTCCAGAAATAAGAGAATTAAAAAATGTAGACAAACATAATTATAATTTTAAAATGAGTATTATTCCTTTATTCCTTTTTTCTTTATTTTGTTCATGACTTTCATTCGTATTCTAAATATGTTCGGCATAAAAGATCTATATAAAGAGAGCATGGAGACTTTTTAGAAATCACATGGACTGTTCATGTTGGTGCTTGTCAGAGTTACTGCAGTGTGCAGGTTCACCCTGCTTCACCCTCTCATCCATTTCAGGAAGATGGATTAGACTGACAGTCTCATACATGGATGTGAGATTGCATCTGCGTCAAGAGGGTGCCAGAAATCCCCATCCCTCCACAACCTCCTGTTTTATTTTCATTGACCTCCTTCCTAGGGATGCAGAGCAGAAGCAGCTCCAGGAGCTGAGCAGGGAACTTCCTCATTCTGAGAATTTGATTCCAAAATTCTCAGAATAGTAAGGCAGATAGAAGGGCTATCTTTTGTCTTGGATTTGCAAGAAGAGGTCCACTCTGGGGAACAATATGCAAAAGCAGTGAGTGGTAGGCACAACTGTGTGAAAAGTAGCAAGAGGAAACCTTAAGCCCATGCTTAAGAATGAAGTGACATGAAGTGTCTCCTATGTTTGTAGAAAGAATCTGTGCTTCCTATAGCGGAAGCAGATGTACTCCACTGTGAAAGGCTGGATCTGAGTGAATGAAGACATACATAATCTACATGCCACAGGTATGTCAAGATAGCACCAAAAAACGAACACTATCATTTTAACACTTTCTGACTTAGCTAATGTTTTTCTGCATAGCATCTTCCTATCTGATGTTTTCTGTTTTTTTGTTTGTTTGTTTGTTTGTTTGTTTTGTTTTGTTTTGTTTTGTTTTAGTTCTGTCAGAATTAGGAACTCAATTAAAAAAAAAAAGACAGGACAAATGCTTAATTGTAATTTATCACAAGAATGTTGACACAGTAAAGGCAGAAAAAAGAGGAATGAAGTTATGAACACATATATGTGACTCAAAATGGACAGTTAATACTTAGTCAAGTACTTGGTAAAATGAATAGAATTTCTATCACTTAGTTATAGTACTCAAAGGAACAGATGCAATAAACTATGCAATAATTCAAAGTGAGATGAGTCACATGTTGTTTGTTCCATATCAGAACTCAATCAATTGAGACAGAGTTTTAGAGACTCAATTACTAAGACCACAGCTGAAAAACAAGTGTTCAAATCTATTTAGCAGTTCCTTCTAGATACATGCACATTTTTATTTTGTGGTTTTATCTATAAAAGCAACAGTATCTGTCTCTAGATTTCTGTAAAAACATGGCTTACCATATATTGAAAAAATTGGGGAATAGGAGGAGAGCATATCATACATGCCTCAGTGAGATTTTATTTAATATTTTTGTCTTGTCTGAAAATTTCAATTTTATTTAATAATTTTATACATGAGTTCAATAAAATATGATCATTTCCATTTCTCATTTTTCTGCTCCATTTGTTTTCCTAACATTTCTATCTCCTAACCATTTGTCTTTCTGTTTTGTGTTGTTTCTTGATAATCCACTAAGTGCAATTTGTACATATCAAAATGTATATGGGTGTAGAAATCCATGACGTGCCAGTAAGTAACATTGGACCATAGTCTGCCTCAGTTTCTGTCTTCAGCATCCAGCTTGAATTCCTACCCAGTCTTACCTCAACAATGTCTGTATTATGGACGTGTAAAACATATAAATTCTTTCTACACCAAGTTGGTTTTGCACAGTATTTTATCCTATGAACTGAAACATAACTAGAACACACCATTTTACCCCTTAGGCTAAATGTATTTCTATGTCTCTCTCCAGTATTCTCCCAGTCTGCCCTTCCACATGCTATTTTTCTCCTCAGTTTTATAGCTTTTTAAATTTCTTTTTCAGTTCCTTGCTGTTGTAATGTAGCAAGAATCTGCATATGTATAAAGAAAGAAAGAAGGAAAGAAAGATATGTTGTTTATCTATTTGTCAGTTCCCTGACATACATACAAAATGATATGACCATTTGGTATCATAACAAATTTTTTCATACCAGGTAATAGGTTGGTGGGTGCTGTTGTTGTTACAGTGTTAGATATCCACCATTTGTAGGCTCCGGATGAGGGTATCACACCTTTTCCTTGTTCTTGTACATCTGCTGAGTTCTTGGACCCAAGAGAAAGTTTCTGCTTTGATTCCTTAAGGTTCAATCAATGTATTTTGCTTGCCTTTTGAAGTTTCTTCTGTTTGTCAAAAGACACATTTTGGCACCCCATGTGAGGAAGCTTTATTACGTTGTTGACACAAATAACAAAGAATCAAACCACCAGTAGAAAAGCAGGATGACTCGCTTTTCTAGCAGTTATACTCTTGATGCATCTGAGCAAAACCGACCCTGTTTTTGATATTGATTTTCCAAAGAAAAATGTAAAGAAGTTTCAAGTTATATTGTATATTAATAAACCGTATATATTAGTAGTTCTCTACCTTCTTATTGTTAGAACCCTTACATACAGTTCCTCATGTTGTGAGGACCCCCAATCATAAAATTATTTCTGTTGATGCATAACTGTAATTTTGCTACTGTTATGAATTGTAATGTAAATATCTGATATGCACATGCTCTTAGACAATCCTGTGATAATGTCATTTGACTCCCAATGTGGTCTAGACGCCATGATTGTGAAGTGTTGCTCTAGGTGCTCAATAATGTGGCAAAGAAATTCATTTTAGATATTTCATTACGAGTTGCTTTTGTTGACTCTGGATACTTAGTGATGCAGTACACCAGGGTGCTGTAATCACTTAGCAGAGACAACTAAATTCAGAGCACACAAAAGATGGAGAGAGTAGGAATTCATCTCTAGTTTCCTACAGAGTTGCTTTATAAAAGACCTCTATAAAATTTGAAGATAAATAAGAATATTTTCACCATCCATCACCATATTTGCCAAACCATATCATACAAAGATTGAGACTCTCTTATGTTGGTTGTGCTTCAGAGAGCATGAAGCACTATCATCTGTCTCCTTTGAACTTTCCAGATCTGTAAAAGGACTATATGGTTAGGCAGATCATTCCACCTCCTGTGCTTGAGACACACTGAATGCTTACAGAGGATGGGAGAAAGACAACTAAGCAGTCTAAAAACATAGACAGACAAGAAGAAGCAGCCAGCAGTCGGGTCAGCATAGCCTCCAACTTCTACTTCCACGATTAGTTTATGTCAAGACTTGTAATATGATGTGAGGGTGGCTGTAAAAAATAATGTGCAGTGTCTTTGAGCTCCAGGCTGCTTATGGTGAGAGTGAAACTTCTCCCAGAATATTGGCTACTGAACCTTGTTCAGATACAAGATTGTAAACTGGTTTCCTCATAGATCAAAAACATAGGAGATTTTTCTGATTTCTGCTGTTATCAGTTTGGGCTATTTCTAATGCCTTGACTTGCCAGGAAAGTGCTGGTGACTTTGTTTTTTAGAAATGTCAAGAGAAAATGGAAAATGTGTTATTTGAATATCACACCAGGCACCCAAGGGTAGGAAAAATAAAAACAAATAACACAATTAACTGAAGTGGAAACATAAGGATTCTTTGAAAAGTCATTTGGATGATGTTTTACAGGGGCAAACACATGAAGGAACGTTTAAGTGAAATGGACACAGGTAAAAGATTAAGGCAGACTCATGAAGGAGCATTTGGCTGAAGCAGACATAGGAGAAAGGATGTTCTGCTGAAGCATTCACATGAAAGGACACATGATGAATCTTTGCTAACAACATGCATATATTGGTACTCCTTATGTTGTGGTAGTTGAGCTCCATTTGTTGGGACTCCACAGAGAGAAACACACCCACAATCTTCTGGTGGTATGCTGCAGTTTCTTGCTGCTTCTGTGGAAACCAGCTGATTTGCAGAGTAATGTCAACTGAAACACATGCACATGCTAAGGCAAGACCTATAGGGGACATGTGATTTTTGGGGACAGTATTAAAAGGATTCATCAAGGACAGACAGGATGCTAAGCTAGGCTTGCTTAGACAGCTAGCTGTGCAACACTGATCTTTGCTTCCCTGAGAGAGACACAGCCAGAAACATCTGCTGGCACCCCTCCTGGTTCCTCCTGATGACTTGAACCTAGACTGAGGCCTGGCTGTCTCTGCAAGGTAGTGTCAATGCTGCTGATTTGTGTTTGGTATCCCAACACTACGGAACTGGACTGAGTGGTGTATCCATCAAATGTTTGTGAATGGATCGAGCTGCCACTGCTAGCCTGTGAACTGAAATGCTGATTTCCAGACAACACAGACCTGAGTTGCTCCAAAAACCCTTTCTGAACAGGTCCACTTCCTCCATATCCTTTCTTTCCAACTACTTCTTGTGACTGGTGGGCTAAAAGGGAGGCTAAAATGTTTAAGAACCATCATTAAAAATAGGATTTGAAAAAGTGAAAGCTACAATTAACAATGTTAAAATAGGATTTCCCTTATTAGAAATTAATTGTTGACTACTCTGGGCTGAATAAATTCTCTATGCTGTGCAACTTAGTCTGAGAGCCACAGTAGCCAAACTGTCCTGAGCAAGAGACTTCACGATCTTGCTGCATCCTGTGACTGACTCCTTCATGAACTGTGAATAGCCTGCCAAAAACTTTTCAGTTACTGGGGATATGCTCTGGGCATATTAAGATAAGCTTACATTGTGCAGGCCTAGAATCAGCTGTTGGGTTTGCTCAACTCAGCAACACAGAATGCCTCAGAGTCTATAGGAACTGTCCATCAGGCCTGAGACACAGAATTGCTGCTGAGAAAGAGTTTCCCCCTGGGTACTATAAGATATAATTAGTCTAGTGTCATTTGAGTAGATTGGTCTCTTACTCACTGCATGGAAAAAGTAATCATTTGAATGTAAGATTAACAGTTGGATTTTTAATTCTTTAGAAACTGCAACAAATTTTAATTGGAACAAAAGCATTTTCCTTCTGGAGCTGTTATCAGACAACCACTGGGACAAGTGATGAGCAGAGCTCTAACTTTTACAGATAGCTAGACACAGACAAGAACAAAAGGAGATCAGTATAGATGCATACATTTATACATATATTTTAAAATAAGGAAGTATAAAATGCCCTTTGATAAACAGTGTAATGACCTGTAATGGACAATCAAGATACTGGGCATCATAAACAAATTATTACCTTCACATAAACAAAACTTTTCTTCTCTTTACCAAGGCTCTTTTTCTCTCATCCAATACAAGAGAATTATGTATTCTCTGCTTTTGAAAGTCCCTGGCATGCTTCATTCTCAGAGCAGACTAATAATTCCAAGAATGGTGTCTCCTAAACTCTTGATGGACCATTTACTATCCTGATCTTTCTCACTTAGCCTGTTCTGCTTTAGAAGCACCAGTATTCTGCAGATGGAGTCCATTTGGAAAATCACTCTGATCAACAAATCTTCAAGTTCCCACACTGTCTCTTTTAGTATTACTTCACCTCATGTCAACTTGTCAAAGCTAAAATCACATGAAAGTAGGGAACCTCAGTTGAGAAAAAGCCTTTATAATATTGGGCTCAGGCAAGTCTATAGAATGTTTTTTCTTAATTAGTGATTTTTTTAATGGTTGAAATCATTTGTAACTAATTATTTTATTTTTTATTTTATTTATTTACATTCTACATGTTGCCCCCTCCTGGTCTCTCCTCCCAGAGTTTTTCACACTCTCTCCCCACCCCTTTGCCTCTGAAAGGGCACTCCCCATCCCCCTTCCCTAGTGCATACCCCTTCCCTGGAGTACCAAGTCTATAGGATTCAGTACATCCTCTCCTACTGAGGCCAGGCAAACCTCTGCTACCTATGGGCTGGAGGACTCAGAACTAGCCTTTGTATGCTCTTTGGTTGGTGGCTTAGTCTCTTGGAGCTCCCAGAGGTGCAGGTTAGTTGACACTGTTGGTCTTCCTATGAGGTTGACATATCCTTTAGCTCCTTCAATCCTTCCCCTAACTCTTCCATAGGAATCTCTGACTTCAGTCCAATGGGTGACTGTAAATATTTGCATCTGTCTCAGTAGCTGCTAGTAGAGCTTCTCAGAGGATAGTTATGCTGGGCTTATGTCTGCAAGCACAACATAGTATCAGTAATAGTATCAGGGTTTGGTGCCCACCCATGGAATAGATCCCTAGTTTGGTCAGTCACAGGATGCCCTTTCCTTCAGTCTCTGCCCCACTTTTGTCCCTGCATTACTTTTAGACAGGAACAATTCTGGGTCAAAAATTCTGAAGGTGAGTTAGTGATCACATTCCTCCACTATGAGCCCTGCTTATCTACTGTAGATGGTCTCATATGAGGGAGTGCCTAGTCCATTGTAGTTAGTGTCCATTGTACTACATCTGAGCTGGTGGTCTTGGGTTCTACAAAAAAGCATGCTGAGCAAACCAAGAGCAGCAAAGACTATAATTAGCCCATGCCCATGACCTCTCCAACAGCTCTTGACTCCACCTTGTTTCCTTGGTTGAATTCCTGTAATGACTTTCTCAAATGATGAACAGTGATGTAGAAGTATAAACCAAATTAGCCCTTTTCTCCCTAACTTGCTTTTGGCCATGGTGTTTTATCACAGAAATAGTAATCCTAAATAAGAAATATAACACAAGGAATCTTTAATGCTGAGTTTGGAACATGCCACATAACTAAGTTCAGAAGCAAATCTATGTAACCATATAATTTGGAAACCAGGGCATTGCACTGACAATGGGATATGGGAAAGAAGATCACTCTGTTCAGTACAAAGGAAAGTAACACCAGGGAACTCTTGAATACTGAAATATTCTTGAGGAGGGAAAGGTATTAGATCTAGTTGTGCATGCAACAGTGAGCCCACTAAGCTCCAACAGATAATTATAATATAAACCCATGATCAAAAAGATTTTCTAGATTAACTCAGTGGGTCACAAAACAAACATACAAACAAACAGACAGAAGAAGGCTTTGTAAAATTTTCAGCTAAGATTTTCCCTCACCTATCAGCACCTTACCTGTTCTTACCACAGTAAGTAACTGAATCACTATATGCTCCATCAGTAAGTGTGTCACCCACAGATCCACTATATTCAAACTAAAGGACTTTTTCAAACCTAGGTTTTATGTGGACATGATTTAGACACTCCTCTGTTCTACCTTATCATTATTCTTACAGAATATCTTTGGCTTGTACTGTTACTTCTCATTTTCTTAATGTATGAGGTCACACAGAAAATACTTAATGAGTACTTTTAACTAATATTTCACCACTTTTAAGTAATACTCTATTAACAAGGTGTCTAGATCATGCTACATACACTCATTTTCTCTATGTCTTCCAGATACATATTCTCCCACCTTTTCCTTCCCCCTTTCATCCCCTTTCTCCCTCTCTCTCTCTCTCTCTCTCTCTCTCTCTCTCTCTCTCTCTCTCTCTTCCTAAAGACTACCATTATCTAATGACTATTGATTGGTTTTTCTCCTTTGTGAGCTCTTTAGTGAGTTTAAATAGTAATTTATTTGTACTCTAAAAACAGAAGCAGAATGTAGCAAGCAGGAACAACCTGTGCATTCTCTACTTATGCAAAAATCATAAGAATACTCTGTCCTTTATAACAAACAAATCAAAGGCAAAAATAACAGTTTTTTATCATTCCTACATATGAAACTCCCAAGTGATTTTTTTATTATCTTACCATTTATAGAACAATCTGTGCATTTGACATACTATAACTGGTAGTGATTATGCAGCTTAAATGCCATTCTAAATTGTTCAGTTCTTATAAAGCCTCTCCCCTCCTACATTCTTGTTCTAGTTTTATGTGCTAGGTCTTTGTAAAGGATTCAATTTGAAATTATAAAGTTTGAATTTTCCCTTTTAAAATAGAGGTCAAATTCAGGTTAATCCTTAATCACATACATTTTTCTTGCAACACGTGTGTGTTAGTATGAATGAGATGCCCTAGTGGGCTCATAGTTTCAATATTTGATTCTCCTTGGTGAAACTGTTTGGAAGGGTTTAGGCAGTGTGGCCTCTTTGAGGGATGTATAGCATTTGGATGAGCTTTGGGTATTCAAAAGCCTGCTCACATCCTCTGTGCCCTCTTTGCCTCCTGCTTGTGGATACAAATGTGAATTCTCAGTTATCCCTGCTATCCTGTCACATCCCCCATCCCAGACCACAGACGTCATAATCTCAATTAAAGGCTATCTTTTATAAGTACTCTTGGCCATGGTGTTTCATCACAGCAAGAAAAAAGTAACTAAAAGTAACTAAACATTTCTTGTACATAGAAAACCCAGAAGACAGACAGTATAGGGGAACAAGTGCTGATTTATTTGTTGTTTGGATTGGATTTTATTGACACAGAATCTCAATGTTGCTAGCTCATGTTTCTCTAGAACAGCAATACTCGACCTGTGGCTCAGGACTCTTTGGGGATCTAACAACCATTTCAAAAGGTTCACCTAAGACCATTGGAAAAAATATATATTACATTATAATTAATAACAGTAGCAACATTATACCTGTGAAATAGCAACAGAAGTAATTTTATTGTTGAGGTCATCACAATACAAGGAGCTGTATTAAATTGTCATAGCATTAGAAATGTTGAGAAACATTACTCTAGAACATTCAAGGAATCCTAGGCTGCCCTGAAATTACACTATTCCTGCCTCAGCTAGCCAGTGAAGGAATTATAGAGAAGCACTATAAAACTTGGCATTGTACACTGCATAAACATTCATAAATAAAAACTTATAAAATATGTATTTATATTTTTAAAAGTATATATAGTCAGCAACATACTAAATAAATAATTATGTATATACCCACAAATATACATAATGACTAGAAAATGCAATTAGCTTAGACAGCCATCAAATGAAAGATTGATAGTAAATATGTGGTATGCATATACAGTAAAATTTTATTTAATAACAAAACAGAAATTTTGTAATTTGTAAGAAAATATCTAGAACTAGAAAATGTATACTGAGTGACAAAAGCAAATGTCACATTTTCACTCTCATAAGTGGATATCAGCTCTGAACATGAGATTAGAATGAGTAATCTGGAAGCTATAGAGGTTGGAAGTTAGGAAGGTCTGATGACTGAAGGATAAGAAGAGACTTAAGGATGAGAGGAGATAGGAGAATGTGCGTGATGTGAGGATAGACAAGAAGTTTAGTATGGGCATGGTAGAGAATAGGGGAGAGAAAATGATGTTGAGCAATAACCCAAAGTAAACGTGTATAACAAAAAGTCCATAGAACATTCTATTTTTTAACTCCATTTTAAAAGCAAAATGACTTGAATTCATAGTTCTGGAAGGCCCTCTGTAAACTACTGGTGGAACAAGAAATGTTATCAAAACTTTTGCTCAGACATTGGGCATTACATCCTACAATGATGGCTATCTGCTTGGTAGGACACTATCAGATAAAATATTGACAAGTGAAACAGACTGCATAGTGAATTATGCTCACCTATAAGCCAGAAATTATTAAATGAATATCCTAGTACCATGTGCTGGGGTTTTTTGATTGCCAAGGAGAAGTCATAAATTCAATTCCTAAAGACACCTTGCATTTAAATTGTAGAATACAGAATAATGATGTTGGAATTCAGCTGAATGTCTTCTCCTGCATGACTGGTATTCATAATTGTGGGAAATGCTCTATAAACTACTGATGGAGCAAGAAATGTATGGAAAATCTTCCCCAGTCGTTGGAATTTACATCTTACAATAATGGCCACCTGTTTGGCAGGATATTAATTGATACAGTATTTCCTAGTATAGGGCTAACCTAGAGGCTTCTAATTAGATATGTGACCCTTCTTTGGCAGAGAACTAGTGTTTGAAATTCCCTAAGATTATGAATGTAGCTATAATCTTAATTAGAGAAATTCACATTTGTAGTAGGCTGTACTAAATGTAAAGGCCTACAGCCCTCAAAGAGCCAAGGATGACTGTGGAATGATCAGAGTTGTTCTCAACATGGTACCCTCATGAATATCATCCATTTCAGTCTCAAATTTCTAACTTCTGTATTCAATAATCAAGACAGACAGCCCTGAGTTTGATTATTTCCTGCCTTCTACTCCTGTTGAGTGTATTAGTTCCCTTTTTATTCTAGAGCTTTCAGGTGTGCTATTAGGCTGCTAGTGTATGCTTTCTTCAGTTTCTTTTTGGAGGCACACAGAGCTATGAGTTTTCCTCTTAACAATGCTTTCATTATGTCCCATAAGTTTGTATATGTTGTACTTTCATTTTCATTAAGTTTTAGGAAGTCTTTAATTTCTTTCTTTATTTCTTCCTTGACCAAGTTATCATTGAGTAGAGCACTGTTCAGTTTCCATGTGTATGTGGGCTTTCTGTTGTCTTTGTTGCCATTGAAGACCAACCTTAATCCATAGTAATCAGAGAGGAGGCATGGGATTATTTCAATCTTCTTATATCTGTTGAGGTTTGTTTTGTGGCCAATTATATGGTCAGTTTTGGAGAAAATACCATGAGGTGCTGTGAAGAAGGTATATTCTTTTTTTATAATGAAATGTTCTATAGATAACTGTTAAATCCATTTGGTTCATAACTTCTGTTAGTTTCACTGTGTCTCTGTTTAATTTGTGCTTCCAAGATCTGTCCATTGATGAGAGTGGGGTGTTGAAGTTTCCCACTATTATTGAGTGAGGTGCAATGTGTGCTTTGAGCTTTTGTAAAATTTCTTTTATTAATGTGGGTGCCCTTGCATTTGGAGAGTAGATGTTCGGAATTGAGAGTTCTTCTTGGTCGACTTTTCCTTTGATGCATATGAAATGTCCTTCCTTATCTTTTTTGAGGACTTTTGGTTGAAAGTAGATTGTATCTGATTTTAGAATGGCTACTCTAGCCAGTTTCTTGGAACCATTTACCTGAAAAATTGTCTTCCAGCCCTTTACTCTGAGGTACTGTTTGTCTTTAGCCCTGAGGTGTGTTTCCTGTATACAGCAAAATGCTAGGTCCTGTTTCTGTATCCAGTCTTTTAGTCTATGTCTTTTTATTGGGGAATTGAGTACATTGATGTTAAGAGACTTTAAGGAATAGTGATTGTTGCTTCTTATTATTTTTGATGTTATTTTTATATCTGTGTGGCTATCTTCTTTTGAGTTTGTTGAAATATTACTTTCTTGCTTTTCCTAGGGTGTAGTTTCCCTCCTTGTGTTGGCGTTTTCCATCTATTATCCTTTGTAGGGCTGGGTTCATGGAAAGATATTGTGTAAGTTTGGTTTTGTCATAGAGTATCTTGGTTTCACCATCTATGGTAATTGAGAGTTTTGGTGGGTATAGCAGCCTGGGCTGGCAGTTGGTTCTCTGAGGGTCCTACCTCTTAGGTAGGAGGAGACATGCGTGGGGATAGAAGGAGGCACACTCTTTTGAAAGATTAAGCCTGAAACTTCTCCCATAATTTGACACTTCTCCAAAAAAAAATGTTTTCTGCAATGAATCTAAAATAGGTTCTATTCTCCAGGGCATCATTTGTCCAGAAGCCCAGCTTAACAAATGAGGGCTGCTACCTCCAAGTCTAATTTTAAAGATTTTTTTTTTAAAGAAAGTATCTCCTAATAAATACTTATGAGCTTCACATCCATGTTTTCTGTAGGCTTCTTGAATGTCTATGTTCATCTCTTTCTTTAGGTTAGGGAAGTTTTCTATAATTTTTTTGAAGATATTTACTGGCCCTTTAAGTTGGAAATCTTCACTCTCTTCTATACCTATTATCAGTAGGTTTGATCTTCTAATTGTGTCCTGAATTTCCTGGATGTTTTGGGTTAGGAGCTTTTTGCATTTTGCATTTTTTTGACTGTTGTTTCAATGTTTTCTATGGTATCTTCTGTACCTGAGATTCTATCTCTTGTATTCTGTTTGTAATTCTTGCATCTATGACTCCTGGTCTCTTTCCTAGGTTTTTTATCTCCAGGGTTATCTACCCTTGTGATTTCTTTATTGCTTCTATTTTCATTTCTAGGTCCTGGATAGATTTGTTCAATTCTTCACCTGTTTGGTTGTGTTTTCCTGTAATTCTTTAAGAAAATTTTGTGTTTCCACTTTAAGGGTGTTATTTCTGTTCTTCTTAAAGTCCTCTATCATCATCATGAGATGTGATTCTAAATCCAAATCTTGGTTTCCTGGTGTGATAAGGTGTCCAGGACTTGCTGAAGTGGGAGAACTGGGTTCTGATGATGCCAAGTAGCCTTGGTATCTGTTGCTTATATTCTTATGCTTGCATTTCACCCTCTGGTTATCTCTAGTGCTATTTGCCCTTGTCTCTGACTGGAGGCTGCCCTTTCTGTGATCCTTGTTGTGTTAGAACTTCCCAGAGTCCAGCTGTCTCTGTGATCCTGTGATTCTGTGATCCTGTGATTCTGAAATCCTGTGATTCTGAAATCTTGGGTGTGTCAGAACTCCTGGGAGTCAAGCTGCCTCTGGGATTCTGAAATGCTGATGTTACCTAGCTCATGAGATCCTGTTGTTTCAGAGCTCCCTGGAGTCAAGCTTTCTCTGAGTATTGCAGGGGTGAGTGGGAAGCCAGAGCCCTGGGTTTACTCCAGGCACAGGTGAAAGCTGGTGGAACCCATGCTGCTGGTTGAGTTTGGGTTTGTGTTTCCCTGGTTCTTGTGGAGGGGTTCAAGTTATGCAGGGTGTTGTGAAAGATGTTGTGACCTCAACTGTGATCTTGAGTTTTTCAGAGCTCTAGAGCTCCTAGGTGTGTCAGACCTCTCCTGGGTGTGTCAGATCTCTTGGGAGTTGAGCTTCCTCTGTGATCCTGAGATCCTGTGATCCTGCGTATTTCAGAGCCCCTGAAGTCGCACTCCCTCTGGGTGTTGTAGGAGTGGGTGCAGAGGCAGGTCTCCAGGTCTGCTCTGGGTACATGTTCAAACTGGAAGGAACCCATGGCACTGACTGGGCGGGGACTCCTGTGTCCCTGGATCCCAGGGGGTTCCCAGTTACTCTCAGTGTTGGAGTAGATATTTTGGCCTTTTCACCTGTGGTCCTGGGCATGTTAGAGCACCTGGGAGCTGAGCTTCCTCTGACTGTTGTGGGACTGGGTGGAGAGTCAGTGCCCAAGGTCTTGTTTCATTTTTATATATTTGCTTCAAATGCTTACATGCCATTGCTTGTCTTGGTGATTTTCTTGTTCATTAAATCATTTATTCATTCTTTAAAGTATTAATTAAACAGTGGCTGAATTTTAGGATTTTTTTCTAGTATTCAAACAAGAAATATATTTATTCTTTGACACCGTGTAGATGTTGTACATCCCCCAAAGGCTTATTTGTTAAAGATATAGTCTCCAAGGTAATTAGTTTAGGGAACCTGGGATACTTAGGACTTTAGGCTATTGAAGCTTATCTCAAAAAGGGATCATTTGTGAATACTACCTGCCTTTTATCTTGTGATTCAAGTGCCTCGTGCAGATATGTTGCTCTGTCTATGATTTCAGGACAGGTCTGATTATCCAACTACTGTAGCCCAATTAATTATATCTTATTCCAGAATTTTATGGGCTGGCTCCACACTTCTCATCATGAGGGTAAATATTTCCTGGAAAAGTGCCACTGAGATATTTGAAAATTTGTTCCCTGGATTTCCTATGAAGATACATAATAAAAGTTGGCTTCCAAAATGTGATGACATAACAGTCCAAAAAATTAGCTTACTAATCCATTTTGGAGACTAAGTGGGTTCCTGAGAAGTCACTTACAGAGCTCTAGAAGAATTACTGTTAACAGATTCATAGACTCAGCACAGTTCCTCATAGTAAGCTTCATATTGTTTATGGTTTTAAGTCTACAACAAAATTGAGGTAAACAGGACCTATGTCACCACCTAGTGTCAAAATGAAAACAACAGAAATGGCTGCAGGGTAGCATAACAGACTAACTGAAAGCCTTATGTGGACTTTGTCCCAGATCTTATCAGGCACGCTGTTGATCTTGTAACCTGCTATCATTTAGGAAAGAGTGGCCTTATCTGGTATAATTTGGCATGTTGAACTATTCAATGATAGCCTAGCATGTGGTGGGATTACTCTATGATTTATATATAAATCTCATTATACCATTCCTGAAACCAGGATGCCAATGTAGTATTCCAAGACTGTAGGGTAATGGCTTTGGACCTGTTTTCAACAGGGGAATCTGGTTTCTTATGGTGACTAGCTATAGGGTCTGATGGTGTGGCTCTCCCCATAGAAAAGCAAATTCTTTATGAGGGAACCAATACAGATCTGATAAGTTCAGATCTTTAAAGGCACTTGGCATTTCTGAGTAATTAAGAAAAGCCAGTTTTTCAGCTGTTTCAGATTTTGCCACACTCTCGTACAAGTACTGAGATAACAGCCTATTGCACTGAGGACTTCTGAAAATTCTGGTCAAACACTCTGAAGGAGTTAGTCCATGTATAGGCATAGCATAATCATAAGAGTCTCTGTGTAGCCTCTGTTAATATGCATTCCTAGTAAAGTTTAACAGTAAAGTTTTTCTCAGAGCATTTTTGTGGGTACACCTTTAGAAAACAGGTAAATATTATAATGTCAATAGTCATGATATCTGTTAATAACCTTCCCATATCAGGTTTACAGTGTGACATCCAGATAGCAAATTCCCATCCTCTCTGTCTGCATTTTTGGGAGAGAGAGTCACCATTACTTGCTGGACAAGTCAGGATATTGACACATGGATGTCTTAGTATTACCAGGAAGCAGGGAAAGCTCCCACGCTGCAGGAGTATAATGCCTCCAGTTGGCAGCATGGAAACCCACTCATGTTCATTTTCAATGTGTATGGGGCAGATACAGGTAGAAGCCCTTAAAGAGGAAACAAATCCCTTTAAAATATATGGGAAAATACAATCAAACATTTGAAGGTATTGAGCAAAATGGTCCAAGACCTAGAATTGAAAATAGAAACAATAGGAAATCACAAAGGGAAGAAATCCTATAAATGGAAAACCTCTAAAAATGAAAAAGAACTACAGACACAAACGTCATCAACAGAGTACAAGAGATGGAAGAGAGAATCCCAGGTGCAGAAGATACCACAGAAGGTATAGAGATACCGTTCAAAGAAAATGCCAAATATAAAAAATCCTAAACCAAAACATCCAGTAAATTTGGGACACAATGAACACATCAAATTTAAGATTAATAGGAATAGAAGTGGGTGAAGATTCCCAGTTCTAGGGGTCAGAAAACATCTTAAACAAAATCATAGAAGAAAACTTCCCTAAAAAGAAGAGATGGCTATAAATGTACCAGAATTCTCGGGAACAACAAACAGATTGGACCAGAAAAGAAATTACTCATGCCACATAATAATCAAAACACTAAATATACAGAACAAAAAAGAATACTAAAAGATGTAAGGGGAAAAGGCAAAGAAAAGTATAAAGACAGTTTTATCAGAATTACACCTAACTTCTCAACAAAGATTCTAAAAACCAGAAGATCCTGCACAATTATTTTGCTGACTAAGAGATCATAGATGCCAGCCCAGACTAATATACTCAGGTGAACTATCAATCACCATAGATGGAGAAACCAAGATATTCCATGACAAACCAAATTTAAGCAATAGTTTTCTATTCATTCAGTCTTACAGAGGATATTAGAAAAAACACTCCAACAAAAGAAAGGTAATGACACCCAAGAAAAGAAAAGAAATTAATCATCTTACTGTAAACCCTAAAGAAAAGAATCTCACATTGCTGGTGATTCTCTCTGCTTTCAAAATATGACAAATTTCTTCCCGATTCCCTAGGAGGGAGATTAGGAACACAACTAAGTTAAGGACAGATTTAGAGTGTTGAGCAAAGAGCAGAGGAAAGAGCATGCTAGTTGAGGGAGGCTTAGAAGAGCCCAGCCACTGAGCCATTAAGGAAGGTTTAAATTGAACTATGTGTGTGTTTTCTTCATCTCTGGATCTAAGGAAACCTGGGTGGGGGCTGGTAGCACAGCCTGCCCAGTCCTTACAGCAGGGTAGATGAAAAGCTACACACTATTGTCTACATAAAAAAAAGTTTCAGTCCAGATATGACTATATAGTTAAGATCTATCTCAAAACAAAACACAACAAAGAAAGACAGAGGAGGAGGAGGAAGAAGAAGAAACAAAGAAGGAAAGAAATATAGAAAAAATAAAGAAAAGAAAGTTCTTCAGTATCACAGAAAATGGTGAGGAAACATTATAGAAATAAAACAGTACTCTAATTTATATGAAGTTCAAGTTAGAGAAAATTCCAACAATTATGAAAGAGGTCAGAGTAACAGGCAAGTGGTAGATGATGGACTGTGAGGAGGATGGGGGAGCATGAGGGGAGTCAGGTACATTCTGAAGTTCCACCTGTAATATGAACACACAAGAAAATGGACACAATTACACACTTATGGTTCTTGCCCTTTGCTATTTATTTTATGTATTATTTAAAAGATGGCAAAAAGTCTAGATAATTTTTTTTAAAAAGCTGAACAAAGAAATGTTTACTAAATGGCTATGGAAACTCAAGATCAATAAGGCTCATAGGTGAGAGCTAAATAATTAAAACACTGATAGAAAAAATGAAGTAAGAATCTGTTAAATGCCAATTACTTTACCTGTTTAGATGGCATAGATTTTTACATTCATTGTTTTTTCTTTAAACATAGAACTCATTTCATGGTCTTTTGCTCAAAGTCAGAAAAAAATTCAGTACTTACAGCTGCACTCCACATAGGATCCCTAGAGAGAACTTTCCTCTATAAGTCTGAGATCAAATCTCAACTCTAGTGTGGCATGAATGACATGGATTTCCTTGTTCAACTTCCCCAAACAAGATGTCCTTCACAGCTTATATAACTGCTAATGCTCTGGATCTTAGGTAAGGGTATGCATGAGGAAGAAGATGGTGCAGGATACTGAGCTTGGGAATTCTCCATCTACCATTGAGAGTTTTGTCTGCATGTAAGATGTGCATTCTGGTCCTTCAGAATAATAAGTATTTAGATTTGTGGAACTGAGATGATAAAGATTAAGCAATAATAGCCTGTGCTCTGGGTAGACTCACTGATAAAAGCATAAGGAATTATAAGAGTCTCATTTCAGTAGACAAGATGCTGAAGTCAGCATATGTTGGAGGAATTCTATAAAGTTCTTAATATATTGCATACTCTATATTAACTTTTGATTTGAGATATTTTTGGAGCATGAGTTAAAATCAGTTTTGTCTGTACCTAAGAATTCCCTTCCTGTGACAAGACAGTCACAGTCTTCTGATGTCCTTCTGGAACACATATGCTAGTAAAACAGGCATTTCCATATTTCATAAGCTGGCCATGACTTACATTCTGGCCTATGCAGCACTCAACTAACATGGTATTATTTATGGTGATGATGGTGGAATTATACTTACAATGTTTCATTTTTTTTTTACCCATACTTAGGTGAGAAATAAGAAGGTGACCTTAATATTATTGAACGTTAAGCTATCTGTAATCAAATGGTGACCTGTAGATGTCACATGACTATCCTAAGACCACAGAGATAGCAAGTATCTGAAGAAACTGTACAAGAGCTTGGCCTTTATATTCACATCTTCCTGTGACCCTATGATCTATGTCAAAAAATACCTACCATCCAGTCTTTTCTCCATACTCATGGAAAGTCTTGGGATCCTTAATCACAAATAGTCTTTAGGAGCCCCTAGAAAAACTGAAGGTGTTCTAGGGGAGAAAATGATAGGGATAATACAGCCAGAGTATAGATGGACAATTGGAAAAGCAGATAACTGTGGCTGGACAGACAGCTCCTGAAAGTGTGTTCAGAGAAGGTGTGCTTCCTGTGCCTGGGTGAAAGACCCCAAGTAAAAAATCAGGTGATCTGAACTTTATCTCTGACTTAGTTCTTTATCTTTGTGTTATATGAGAAAACACCAGTGAAGCCACTCTTGCCAAGAGCTACATCTGAAGAATCTCACATCAGTTCTCAACAAAGCACTAGACAAACCCAGAAGAGTATAGAAAATCACTCCCAGGAAGCTCAATACATCTCTAAAGAAGCAGAGTTCATGTAAGACACATTTTCCAAATCCTTGAGTAGTAGTTGATGTGGAAGATGAGCCTTGTAAAGGCAGAGGATGGACCTTAATCAGTGGGGAGGTAATATAGACCAAACTCCCCATACGGTGCCCAGACATTTGAGTGTGTAAAGATGTTAGAAAGATGGCAACCAGGACTACAGAGAAGAAAGGACTCTACAGACTCAAATGGAAGGAGCAAAGACAAATCTAGCTTAGCAAAAATCCATTAGAACTCCTTGGCTGCCCATGCACTTCCTTTAATACTTTTCCCAAATCAGGATAATTATGACCTTTCTTGATTAAAAGCTATTTAATGAGATTTGTTATGTGAGACATTTTAAAACGAGAATTTCTTCAACTGTTACTGAATCATTTTTGAAAATGTGAGTCTGATGTACCTACTTTAAAATATACTGGCCTTCTGATTTATGCTTGTGGCCTGTGCCACTCGGCTCAATACCCAAAGAGCACAGGAAAAAAACTAGCCTCCCAGGAGTGTGGACAAGCCTGAGAGTGGGTGGTGTGGGGGGGGATAAGGCCAGCAACTCTTCTCATAGGGACATGCCTGGAACCCTCAGGACCCAGAACCTAGGAGCAGACAGAGACAGTAGAATTTTGGTTTATACCTGTGGCTGGGGACCTCAGCCTGTGCCAAAAGGACTCCATAGCCAAATAGTGTCAGGAGAAACCTAGCCTCCCAGGAATGTGGACAAGTCTGTGAGTGGAGGTAAGACCAGCACCATTGCTCAGTGGGACACACCTGGAACCCTCAGGACAAAGGGACCATATAGCAGCTTGGGACAGGAGCCTTCCGGTTTATGTCTCTGGCATGTGCCACAGGGCTCTGTACCCAAATAGTGCAGGGAAAGAGCTAGACTCTCAGGAATGTGGACAAGCCTGAGAGCAGAAGTAAGACCAGCACCTCTGCTCAGCGGGACCCACCCAGAACCCTCAGCACACAGGGACAGAGGAGGCCTTTCAGTTTCCTACTTCGGCCTGGGAGCTGATCCTGTGACACAGGGCTCCATACTCAAATAGTGCCAGGAGATACCTGGTCTCCCAGGAATGCTCACACACCTTTGAGAACAGGCAAGACAACCACTTCTGTTCAAATTCCTGGTTCAAAAGGAACCCTTGCAGAGCCATCAGAACACAGGAACCAAGAAACAGCTGGGGACAGAATCCTTCTGGTTTCTGTCTGCACCCCAGAGCTAACCCTGTACCACAGCTCTCCAAACCCAAATACCTCTCAGAGAGAGTTGGTCTCCAAGGAGTATTGATGCAGAGGCTTGAAGGACGGAAAGGCCACAGTCAGAGAAAGCAAGACCAGCTAACACCAGAGATAACCAGATGGCAAAAGGCAAGGGCAAGGACATAAGGAACAGAAACCAAGGCAACTTGGCATCATCAACACCTAGTTCTCCCAACACAGAGAGCCCTGGATATCCCAACACACCAGAAAAGCAAGACTCAGATTTAAAATCACATCTCATGATGATGATAGAAGACTTTAAGAAGGAAATAAATAACTCCCTTAAAGAAATACAAAAGAACACAGATAAATATATAGAAGCCCTTGAAGAGTAAACGCAAAAATCCCTTAAAGAATTATAGGAAAATACAATCAAACAGGTGAATGAAATGAGCCAAAACATACAGGATCTAAAAATGGATTTAACAGATATTTATAGAATATTTCATCTTAAAATAATAGAATATACCTTCTTCTCAGCACCTCATACATAGTACCTTCTCCAAAACTGACCATATAACTGGTTAGAAAACAGGCCTTAGCAGATACAAGAAAATTGAAATAATTCTATGCATTCCCTCAGATCACCATGAACTAAGGATGGTCTGAAAATGAAGGCATAACATACGAAAACTTATGTGACACAATGAAAGTAGTATTAGGAGGAAAACTGCATGGTATTGGTACAGTGACAGGCAGGTAGATCAATGGAATAGAATTGAAGACCCAGAAATGAACCCACACACCCTAGGTCACTTGATCCTTTACAAAGTAGCTAAAACTATCCAGTAGAAAAAAGACAGCATTTTAAACAAATGGGGATGGTTCAACTAGTGGTCAACATGTAGAAGAATGCAAATTGATCCATTCCTATATCCCTGTACAAAGCTCAAATCTAAGTGAATCAAGGACTCCCACATATAACCAGTTACACTGAATCTAATAGAAGAGAAAGTGGGGAACAGTCTCGAACACATGGGCAGAGGGGAAAAGTTCATGAACAGAACACCAATGGCTTATGCTCTAAGATCAAGAATTGACAAATGGGACCTCATAAAATTGCAAAGCTTCTGTAAGGTAAAGGACGCTGTCAATAAGACAAAATGGCAACCAACAGACTGGGAAAAGATCTTTACCAATCCTACAACAGATAGAGGACTAATATCTAAATTATACAAAGAACTCAAGAAGTTAGATTCTAGAGAACCAAATAACCCTATTAAAAAATGGGGAACAGAGCTAAATAGAGAATTCTCAACTGAGGAAAATCAACTATTGGACTTGAATAAGAACATTGCTTCAGTGAAATTGGCTTTTATCTTAAACAAAGAATAGTAATTGATAAATAGATAGGAAAATATTTTCCAAGTTCTTGATAAACAGTTTCAGTGATTAGGTTCTTATGCGGGAATTCTAAACCGAAAAGGTCCATTTGTTCTAAAACTACATACAACTCCCAATACTTTGTACATTGGAAGAATTTAGACAAAAAGCAAGCCTGGGTCTGACATTTCTATCAAACAAATTGAGAAATCCCAAGCAATGTTCAATTCACAGAACCAACTGTCATTACACTGTGCCCTATCACAGTGGAAGGCTGATGATGGTCTCTATGAGCTACTCCAATACCACAGGGTCTTTACTCCAGACTCAATGTCCAGGCTTTTATGACCTTGCTCCTTTTGCATAGCACCTGAATGAGAGCCTGTAGCATCTATCAGCTTCTTCAGATGAAATATTGTCAGATTCCATGTAAGGTCACAAGTAAATATTCCACTTATTTGCTTGGAAAAGTCATTGTTGCTCTGGATTCTGCCACACAGTGTTAAGCGTAATGAGTATATCTAAACAAGTCTAATTTCAATTCTGTGATCAAAATACCAGATTTAGTCGTCCCTATCTGTGAAAATAGCTTATCATCTATTTTGAAATAAATTAATGATTGACTACATACCATCTACACACAACTGAGAAACTATTTAATAGTACAGGGGATATCTACATAAAATAAGAGGTACATGGAAGAGAAGAAGGAGGAAGAGGAGGAGGAGGAGGAAGAGGAGGAGGAGGAGGAGGAGAAGGAGAAGAAGAAGAAGAAGAAGAAGAAGAAGAAGAAGAAGAAGAAGAAGAAGAAGAAGAAGAAGAAGAAGAAGAAGAAGGAGAAGAAGAAGCAAAAGAAGAACAAGAACAAGGATTTTCTAATACTGTGACAATGTTATGGATAACCTTAGAATAGGCAATCATATACATATCGCACACATACTTCTGGCTTATAAGAAGTATGGAACCATTGACAAGATAGTGTTCAAACACAGCTGTAAATGTGCGGAAAATATGTGAACACCTGTGAACTGGTAATGTCCAACATAACAGATATCTGCTGTCTGCAGTGAGGTTACAACTTCACAACCTTCTGTACATCAGAAATATGCAAAGAGGGAACTACTTTGATAATTAGCTTATTAAAACTTTACTATTCCTATGACAAATAGTAAAAATTTACATTGGGGTTAAAATATAATATTCATAAGCTATAAATTTATACATTTCTCTAAACTCAGCTATGTTTCCTCACTGTATGAGATTGATGATAATATAAAATGCAGATTTAGGGATAATACTAGATTTAAGAATTTGGATGACTATACAATAAGGAGATTCCTCAATGTCTGTAAAGAATGCCCTTAACTTTTGTAGAGAATGGCTTAGATTAAGATTCCATAGAAATTCCAATAACAAGAGTCAATCAGGATACCTCTCGCATGGATATTTTTAATAAGAGCAGAGCTAGCAATGTAGGTCACAGACTTCAGACTCTTATAATGTTGGGTAGCCATGGCTGAATTAATGGGGAAAACCAATTGTAAATGAAAAAGACAGAGTATTTAATAATATATGAAAATTCAGGAAAGATACATTCTTCCCTTCCTTAGAATCTATTCTGCATATGATTTTCTTTCACATTTCAATTTCACAATTAGGATATGTAGTAAGGATATGTACTGTAAAGATGAATCATCTCTAACATCAGTAATATAACCTGTGCCTAATGGAAGGAGTTTGTAGACATTGTTGCAATTTCTGGGATTGTAGAAGTGGAAGCAAGGGAATATATAGTGAATCCAGAAGAAATTGAAAGAATATCCTGCTGATAAAGTCTAGATGTTAGTCATTGTTGCCAACATGCAAGAACTTTTTCTGTCAGGAAGTCTATATCTCTGATAAGAATGAGTAATGTTAGAGAAATGGGCCTTTATTGAGGAATTAGGATGAACCTTGGCAGTTGTGGTTCTTCCCAAAGCTCTTGCTAATCTGAATGTAACCAGAGGACAGACCATTTCTCTGAGTACTTCTTGAAATACTGATCATGTCTTGTGGGAGTCATTTCTATTACAGACACAGCATGCACAAGATAGTTCTCATTCAATATGCTCTGGCCTCTTATGTTCTGACTTCCAAGCCAGAAATGTAGACGCTGTATTTTCTCAAATCACAGGGATAAAATCATACAGCCGATTACCCTTGGAAAATCCTGTCATAATATTATTAATTATGTGAGAATTTGTTTCTAACTTCTCACTCTCAGGGACTTGTTCTGACATTCAGATGACCCAGTCTCCATATCTCCTGTCTGTATTTTGATAAGACAAAGTCACAATGACTTATAGAGCAAGTGAAGACATTAACAAGTCATTACACTGGCACCAACAGAAACCAGGGCAAGGTGCTTAGCTCTTGTTCTGTAAAGCATCCACTTTTCAATCAACCAATCCATCTAGGTTCAGTGACAGTGGGTCTGGTACATATTATCCACTCACCATGAGGAGCTTAGACCCTGAAGATGCTACAACTTTAAACTTTCAACAAGCATGTGTACTTCCCACAGTGATACAGGAAAAATAGAAATTTCCCAAGAAGAAATGTGAGGCTAAGCTGCCTCAGCTGATCTTACAGGAATCTCCACAGGCTCACAGTGTTTCTTACATACAGGGTTTGAAGCTCACTGGGAAGTTTTAGTGAAGTGCCTAGAGCTCTGCTATGTACACAAGTGACTACCTCTTTAGTACAATCGTCCAAACATTCCAATGGTTTCCCAGTTTTATCAAGAACAGAGGTTTTTGTACCTGAGGTATCTGTAAACATCATCTATGATTGAAAAAGAAACCCCCCATTTTATCACAGGAAATGGGAGTAAGAAGTAGAGGTATGAATTGTGATGGGGGTCTTGTCATCGTAAGATCTGATACCTGAAAAATAGGACTGTCAGGTTCTACTCTAGAATGCAAGGCTTTCTACTCCAAAGGTTTGGGTTTTGAGGTCATATAGAGATAAAGTCAAGCCAGGAACTAATACACAGCAAAAGAAGTTCAAAGGAAATGAAGATGAATGATGCTTTCTAGTTTGCTCACAGGTTCAGCCTCAGGTAACTTTCTTACATAGGACAGAACAACCCACACCAGGATGACACTGCCCAAAATTGTAGACATCCTCTTACATCAATCACCATTCAAGACAACTCCTTATTCACATTCCTACTGGCCAATCTTATTTAGGCCATCCCTGAATTGATATACTTATAGATGACAATGGGGTGTGTCAATGTATATTTGCATGAAAATAACTTTACATAATGTCTAGTATAAGTTTTAAATATTATAAATAAAATGAAAAGAAGATTCTGAATAAGAAGGATCAGTGAATTATCATCCAAGCACAAAAGGACATTCATCTATGCAGGTCAGGGGGAAGCATAGAACACTTCTCTGATGGTTGTGCCCTAGTTGGACCCAATTAGCAAGATGTTTTTGAGAGAATGTTTTGAACTGGTTGTTCCTGGGGCCCCTGAAGGCCGCCAAGGGGAAGCAAGATGCTCTTGTGGGTCCCAGAAGTCTCCTCAGGAAGGCAGGGCAAGCACAGAGACAGACAATTGTGGGCTTTATAGTTTTATTGTTAAATTTAGTTGTGCAGACTATTCTACCACCAAAAATATAAGAAACTATAAAAGAATTAGCAATAGAAAACAATTTACTTCATATTTTTTCATAACTCATTCCCATTACCGGAATTTAGTCCTTCCTCAGCCCCTAATATTTAGCCTTATTTGTTCTTTTTTCAACACATGACAACAAACTCACATATTCTCTCTCTTTCTTTTTTTACAATATATTTTTAGCTAGATATCTCATAACAGGGCAATATGGGGTTTTCCTTCTGTAGTTCCCTATATACTCTTTCCAATACTGCTTAAACCCCTACTCTCTACCATATTTTTAATTGTTATTTTTCTTTGCCTAAACAAACCCTCACATTGAAAACACCAGTTGACAAGACAATGTGGATGACCTAAATCTCACAAGTCCACATTCCTATATGAAGATCTATAGGCAATTAATGATTGCAAAGAAAGAGAAAATGAGTCTTTCCCAAGAAGGAAGCCCTTACTATAGTATTAAAACCTAGGTGGTCAATAATATACATATATAAATATGAACAATATTAAATTGACTCAGCAGATGTTATATATAAATGCATGTGTCTGTGTGTAATAATAAAAATTAAAGAATGATTAATAAATTTGAGAGGAATTAGTGGAAAATACATGGGTTGTTGAATTGGGAAGAGGAAGGAATAGAAATGATGTAAACAAAGGGCTATATCTATATCGTCATTCTTTTCCCAAAGAAAGTCCCCAAAGCTCATGAGGTGGAAGTAGGGACACATTTAGATTGAATAGGTATAGTATATAGGACCATGTTCCCTCTTCTCTGTATCTCACTTGCTAAATCTAATGATATAAATTCACTGGTAACATATTACTCCTCTGCATCCTCCCCAAGCTCAAACTGAGTTTTGGGTTTTTTATTTCATATTTCAGGCAGCAGAAAATATTGTTTTGTCTTGTTCCTTGTTTATTTCTAACTAATGGCCTCACTCATTTTGCCTACAATGTGTTCGTACCTGTGACTCTCAGGTTCTTGATGTCTTGTTCAAAGAATTTAACACACACACACACACACACACACACACACACACACACACACACACACACACACACACACACACACACACACACACACACACACACACACACACACACACACACACTATCACACACTATAAGCCACCCCCTAGTCTCGTTTCTCAGGATTTTAATGTTATAATTACATAATAATTTTTTTCCAATATGACTCCATGTGTGTGTGTGTGCGTGTGTGTGTGTGTGTGTGTGTGTGTGTTTTGAGATCTCTTTTGTATGAATCCTAGCTATGGCTATAACTCAGCTACTCAAATTGTTTTTTAGGTGCCTCAACAGGAACATTACAACATTTTTAATCCAAGGTCTGGGGAAAATCACAGATTTTTAGGACATAAAATTTTATCTGAGCCCTATAAAAAATGTCATATTGACCTTGTTTAACACTTAAGAGTGTTGACTGCCTTTCAAAGAAGCAGGGTTTGTTTCCAAGCACACACAAGACTGCTAGGTACTGTCTGTAACTCCAATCCCAGCATATCTGAGCCTCTCTTCTGGCCTCTGAAAGCACTGATCTCATTGGTATACAAACATAAATGCTGTCAAAACACAAATTATGCTCAAATTGATGTGGGGAATAGATTTTTCTATTTCAGAATCTAGAGGCCATTTTATTAAAAAGGCAATTTTCATCCTAGCAAAGAGAAACACATTCTTATCAGCTGAGTACCCCTATAGGAGCAACTGAGGCAGCCTGGTTTCTCACTTCTGCTTCCCTAGGTTGTTTATGTCATAGTTTGAATCTCTGTGGGAATAACCAGTAACCCTGACAACAGTAATAGATTGCAGTGTCTTCAGGCTGCAGGCTGCTGATCTTGAGAGAAAACTGTGTACCTGATCCACTGCCAGTGAACCTTGATGAAATCCCATCTGCCAAGTTGGATGCAGTATAGATCAGAATCTTAGGGGGGTTCCCAGTTTTCTGCCCATACCATAGTAAACTTTTGCCAATGTCCTGGCTTGCCCGGCATGTAATGGTGACACTTTCTCCCAGAGATGCAGACAGGGAGGCTGGAGTCTGGGTCATCCTGATGTCACATCTGATACCTGAGGTTTGAAAATTAAAAATAAATTTTATTACAATTAACCTTGTTAGAAGAGAACTTTTGTGGAGACCAGGCAGTACTTACCACATTCTTATGAGTAAATTTTCAATGATGTCTTCCTTAACTGTAATCCAGAGCAACAATAACCCCAGAAGCTGAGTGGGAGCTGTCATGTCTGTGCGTGACGTATGTGAGCCTGGTTCTAACACAGAGTGTGACCTGAATATGAAGAAGCCCCTCAGGACAGTGGGCTGGCTCTGGGCACAGGCAAATCAGAAAAGACTGAGCACAGGCTCAGGATTGTTCAAGTTAATGACTCATTACAGACCTGTGGTCCTCTTTGTATCAGATCAGAGAGGAAGTACTGGTTTGTTTGTCAGGAATGTGCTTCTCTTTGAACAACAAATAATAGCACCAGTATACAAGTTGCAGCTTATTTAGATTTCTGTCATTTTCAATGTAGAACTTCATTGTTATGTTTCCTTCCATAGAAGGGTTTGACAGATACGGTATAGTTCTACACAGTACATTAATAATTATAGGTTCCTTTCACAGGCAGCTGTAGATACTATTGAGGCCACCCAGCTTTGTTGGTTTTTGTTTCTGTTTATTTGTAGCACTGAATTTTAATTACATCATTTCTCCCTTACAGTTCCTTCATCCAAAGCCTCACAAATACCACTCCAAGCTCTCTTTCAAATTGTATCCATTCAAATTTATTTGTGTGTAAGCATTCAGGTTTGACTGTTTGGCTTCTATCCACTCTTAATAAAAGTTTCTGACTTTAAGGAATATGAGTTTCCTCTTGCAATGGTCATTTATGTTTTTCAATATACAATGGTTCCTAAGCTTCCATATGCTATGGGCACCATATTTATTCCAGATATTAATAGGGCATGTGTTTTAGTTTAAGTTTAGTGGAGAGGAGCAAAAATTGTGTGGTGAGAGAAACACATGAACATGGAACATGAATGTAACAGCAACACAGGGGGAGTTATAGTCACAGTGGTGTGCAGAGTATGTCCCCACTGGGACTAAAGATATGCTGAGCTTAGTGTGAGTTTCCATGAAGAGATGAATGGGAAGAGTTTTACATGTACAGGCAACCATCCTTAAGGAGATAGAGATTAGGCAGGGTGAGAATGACATGACATCTAAGTTTAAAAATGATGATGGACATGGGAGAGATGTCAGAAAGCATGGATAAGTAAATATGTAAAGAAATTGATTGTCCTAAAAGTCAATCAAAAGAATGACTCTGAAATATGTGGTCATAGTGTTCACGTTCAGAAATATAACAATATTTCTGCAATAGATGTAAAAATATGCATGGTGCTCTAATTCTATCCACTAATATGAATATATTTCATGTAATGGCAACATATATGTAGGTTTTGATTAAGCAATAAAACCATGCTTACAAATATATAGTCTATCAAAATGGTAATTTGTTTCACGGCTGGCAAAAAAAATGTTGATTATATATCAAATGTTTTTCATTAGGATGCTACGCTGAATATTACTGAAAAATATAATTAAGTTTTAAACAATTTAATTTTCACATATATGAATGTTTTACCTGCATGTGTGAAACATATGTGCCGCTAATACCCACAGAAGTCAGAAGAGGTTGTTGGGTCTCCTGGAACTGTAGTGGTTTCAATTCATCATATAAGTTTTTCTATTGAGCTGACTTGCTCTGCAAGAAAAAAGAAATGCTCTTAACTGATGGGGCATCTTTCCAAACAGCCCATGAAAATAGAATTTCCCCTGGCTTTTATGGCCTTTTTGTAAACATCTGATCACATTTATCATTTTCCCCTCTCCTTTATCCATCCTCACAACTCACTCCAACTACATACTAACTTTCACATATAAAGTGGATGAATTTCATATAAGTATAGCATAGAAAATCACACACACACACACACACACACACACACACACACACACACACTAATTATATGAAGTGTATTTGTTCTCTACAAAAACAGAAGAAGAACATCCATTATTTCCCTGGTCCCTGGTCAGGAAATCAGCTGGTGAATGTTAGGAGCCATCTGGGATAGGCGAAGACTAGCAGGCAGCCTTCCAGGAGGCTCCCCACCTCTTTTGTATGGTCTGCCATGGTTGAGCTCTATGAGGCAAGGTCCCAAATAGACTTCATCTCAGGATTGCTTCCTGCAGCTGAAAGGACATTCCTGTCATTGTTAAATTAATATAATAATCGCTGGGCAATAGCCTATCCTATCAATTAGATTTCCTACAGATTCAGAAAAAGATGAACTTCCATGAATTAATACTGTTCAGATGAATTAATGATTCTATAGAATTCCTGATTTGACTCAAATAATTTTGGGAAGAAAGTTTTAAGAGATGGCCTTAGTTACTTTGCTAGAAACATGCAATAAAGTTAGACTAAAGAAAAGAATGGGCCCACTCCTCATAATAGTAAGTAAGGACTGCATAATAAGAAATACAAGAAATGCAATGAGCTTTCGTAATCATACTAAAAAAGAGAAATGGGCTTGGGACAAATTTGTGTTCAAGGAAAAACATTTAGGTACAAGGATAAACCACAGGTGTACACTATGATAAGGCAAGGCCATGCAAAAATTGTTTGAATTTATAATGAGCACGTTAAAACTTAATATCAACAACCTTTGGTAACTCCCACTTTATTTAACATTTTATTTCTTAGGTAATTTTCTTTTTAATCTTTTATTTATTTATTTTTTTACACTCCAGATTTTATTCCCCTCCTGGTCCACCCTCCAACTGACTGTTCCACATCTCATACCTCCTACCTGCCCCCCTGTTTCCATGAGGATGTCCCCACCCCCCTACCCCACTAAAACTCTGAACTCCCTGGGGCCTCCAGTCTCTTGAGGGTTAGGTCTACTACTCTTAGGTAATTTTCTAATGAACTTTTATCTAAGAAGGTATATAAAGGTCAGAGAAACAAAGTCATTGGATGGTTTGGGTGCTCTGCTCCATCTATCCATTTATCCATCCATCCATCCATCTAAATGTATGTCTGTTTGTTTATATGCATGTGTAGACATGTGTATTTGTAAGCATGTGCAAAGGAGTTGAAGTTCGGTACTGTGAGAGGCCACAGAAGGCCAATGGTGAAGGTGTAGCCTCAGTTGCAATTGATGGCCTAGAATTGAAGGAGGTAAGGCTTGTTACCATGAGGAGACCCTGTGAGAGGCTATTGGTAAAGCCTAGTTGTAGCAAGCAAGCCAGTAAGTTATATCCCTCCATGGCCTCTGCATCAGCTCCTGCTTCCTGACCTGTTGAGTTCCAGTCCTGACTTCCTTTGGTGATGAATCGCAGCATGGAAGTGTAAGCTCAATAAATCCTTTCCTCCCCAACTTGCATCTTGGTCATGATGTTTGTGCAGGAATAGAAACTCTGACTAAGGCAGCATACATGAATACTGTGGAGTGTACGAGACAGATGGTTTGACTCAACAAAAATGTGAATGTATTAATGTATAAATAAGAATGTAAATAAAAACATAAATGTATTTATGAGTGTTTATGTATATGTGCATATTTGCCTGTATAAAACATCTTAATTCTTTTGCTTTCCTTCCTCTCTAGTTCACAAAGACTTAACCAGCCCTAGCCAAAGAGGCTTCTGGCTGCCTTGCCAGAAAAGTGAGCACTAGTAACAAATCCTTTACCTAATCTCCCTGCTGTTAGCAACAGTGTCAATAGGTCTAGAGGTCTGCAGCTTTTGGCCTCAGAGTAACTTAAAGTAAAGATAGATATAAGTTATTATAGAAAACAACCTTAATTTCTTACAAGACCAAGTCTCTTCCCTCTTGGCTGCTTCAAAGAGGACTCAGCCTGGCGCTAGGCTCTCAGCAAGTGGAAGAATACAGTCTCTTTGAGCTACACCTGCCACAGACTTGAGATAATCAATAGAGAAACTCATCATCTGTCTTATTATCTGTGAAATAAAACATTTGCAACACATCTGTTTTATACTTGGAATAGCACAGTGTCTGGACTCCTTTATCTGGCTATCTATCCCTGTACCTCTTTCATGAAGTTGAAGTCTCATAACATTCTACAATTATTTTAATATGTGAAATATAATACAATGGAAAGAATTGGCTCCGTCTCAGCCCATGCTAAATTGGTCCTACTTCATTTACCTCTGGAAGCCCATTTTCCAGTACATTTTAATGTCTAAGAACAAATGACCCAACATTCCATCTACTATCTAATTTTTGGACTGATATTTAAACATCCATAACCTTCATATTATACTATCCACAGAAGTGTGTAAAATGATGAGATTATTCAGAGGAATACAGAATATCAATAAGAAGGCTTGTCCAATTCTAATGTACTGGGATATCTCTCTGGAATGTGGTCTATGTATTGACTATTGAAAGAACCTTAAAAATCACACGTTAATTTATACTTGTTCAAGGTGGAGACAGTTCAAGCTCCCAGAACTTTTCCATAACAGTGACAAGAGGCTTTGGTGATAAGTTCACAATGATATTGATTTGCAACCAGTTTCTTCATAGTCCCAAATATAGGAGTAATATGGTCTAGTGTCTCAACTCGAAGCTGTGGACACTCACATAAAGGGGTGAAACACACAGGAACATATGTACACGTACACACACACACACACACACACACATACACACACACTTTATTTGTACATATGCCATTAACAATATTCTAGTTAGAAAAGATGGACAAAATAAACTATACAATAACTAATGAAATGTCAGATCTTGCTGGTCTTATCACTTCTTCTTCTTCTTCTTCTTCTTCTTCTTCTTCTTCTTCTTCTTCTTCTTCTTCTTCTTCTTCTTCTTCTTCTTCTTCTTCTTCTTTTTCCTTTTTCAAGACAGGGTTTCTCTGTGTAGCACTGGCTGTTCTGGAACTCACTCTGTAGACCAGACTGGCCTTGAACTCAGAAATCCACCTGCCTCTGCCTCCCAAGTGCTGGAATTAAAGGCATGTGCCACCACTGCCCGGCTATCACTTCTTATAATAATCCTTATAGATTAGGCTGGAGATATTGAGTGTCAGCTTTTTTATGTCAAACATTTTCTCACAGATTTACTGATATTATTTCTTCCTATGGACTTCAGGTAGACTTATTTGGAAACTCTTTATGATACTAATCAGCACTGTCCATTCATTCAGATTATAAAGAATTCAATGAAGCAGCTGCATGAGCTCTACACTTGACTCTACTCGATGAAAGATAGAGAAAGTAGGAGTGACAGCTCGTTCACAAAACAGGAAAGATCACTGTTAAGGGCCAAACTCCTGGAATTGGCTTTTCTCCATCTGCAAGACAAAGAATTGTCATAATCTCTAGTCTTCACTGACTAAATCTGAGTATCAAATGTGCCCAGACCACTCCCACAGAAGTGGGCAGGATCAATGTGAAAATGATGGATGACAGTGATTAGAAACTATAAATGTCTCTTGTCCCTATTGTTACAGTTTTTGATAGTTGAAATGCTGAATTTGACTAGGTAGACATATATTGTTGCTTCTCCTAATAGAGAGATTGATAAAATGAGTACAGAGTCAAGTCTTCATCCAAGTGGAGCCCAGACAATAGTAAATGGTAAATTGTATTGTGCTCAGCAAGAGCTAATGAACCAAACTAAGACTATATATTCCTGTGAAGGAAAGACAGCACTAGGAAGAATTCTACAATCTATCACACATGAATATGTGCAGAACACACATATATGCTATCCAACTATTGCAATTTCCTACTAAGAAGTTAGAAAATATTAGCAGGTATGTAATTTAATTGATGCACTTCTTTCTCACTATGGAAAGAACTGTGGTTAGAGTCCCCATCATTGAGTGAACTGTTCCTGTTGGTGCAGTCCTCTAGTTCCAGCCTCTAAATTAGAAGGTTGAGGTTCCAGAAGTTCTAAGTCATCCTCCAGTACAAGATTGTGGCCAAAAATATCTACATATTACTTCCAACACATACATTCAGTCCTTATTTGAGTTGCATCAGATAAACCTGTGTACAATGGAAACAGGATTTACCAAAAATACAGTTAATATAACTAATCTTTGTAACACGCTAAACATATATTTGATTTGAACTTATATTTGGCCATCATGTGGCAAGATCATCCAATATAAAACACTTCCATATTTTTATAAAACATTTTCGACTATTTCATGCAGCTTACAAAATATGTTATACAGTGTGGTATATTAATGTTTTCATGCTATTTCTCAGGATGTCTGGCATTGCTTCTGCTGATTGTTACTGCATCACAGGGTCAAGTATAAACACTTGAACCACAAACTACAATGTAGTAAGAGGTTAAAAATTATGAAAAGATTGTATTGAACATGTAATGTATTCAAATAAACACTTTCAAACTATTCAGTTGAATTACTCTATGTAGGAACCTAATTGAGAAATTCTGAATATAAGATATATATGTATGTGTATACCACCGTAGTGTAAAATTTAAAGACCTAATCATACAACGTTATCAATCTACACTTTCACTTATAGAATGAAGAAAACTTATTTTGTCATAACCTGGCAGTTTTACAACTTTTTATATTGGTGATTATTAGGCCCATCCATTTTACAGTCCTGCAAACTCTACAAAAATGCAGCAAGATACTATTATTATATATACACTATTATGTTCCCCATGCCAAGAAAGAGAGATAGAGTACTTGGCTTTCATTGTTTCAGTCTTTCTCCTTTATACACAGACAGTCTTTGATGAAAGACTACTGTGGGGCAGAGCTGTCACTCCTCCCTAAACTGGAAATTTTATGAAAATATAAATCTTAATGCCCCATGTATATTCTCAAAATTCCAGTGACATCCTCCCTATGATCAGTGCCTGGGTCAGGAAATCTAATTTATAACTCTCAATCATTCCTCTACAACGGATGACACAAAGATGGGGCCTCTGGTTATCTTATCCTATTATTTCTTTACATACATTTTCTCTTTTTTCCAGGGAGGGGTTGCTTAATGTCCTTGAGTGAAACTCAGACCTGTCTCTGTTGCAGACATATTGGGAGATTCTATCACATGTTAGTCAAACTCTTGACCATATTGTATCTTTTGAAATGGAAGCAGTCAGTTCCTGAGAAAACAAAATGCGTTTTTGTTCTAGTTTGTTGAACGCTGTGAGTGGGATACTGATCTTCTGTTGGCAGTAGTAAGTAGCATCCTCGATGCTGCTCATTATGAGAGAGTAAGAAGTCCCAAATATACTGTTCTAGTCCAGATTTATTCCGACATATTTTTTTCATAGATAGGATTGATCTACATGGATAACAAGTACTACAATATATAGGATTTTTATTCCCACAATAAAGTTCAGCTGAAGATGACTGGAATGTACACACAGGAAAATCTGAGGCCACAGGTTTGGCATGCCCTTTCCCTGTTGGCTGCTCAGCCAAGGGTCAACTAATCCATGTGAGTATAATTAAGTGGTTCTGAGTCTAAAAAGATCTGCAGAAAACAAACAAAATAAAATAAAACAATGTCAGTATGTGATCTGGCACTGGAACTCGGGTATTTTCAGAATACTACCACAGAAATCACATGCAGAAAAACCCTCCTTTCTAAAGCAGAAAGAAACACAAATATCAATTTGTAGTATCAATCACAAATCTAACATTCTGCCTCGTGCTGGTTTTAGGAGGGACTGGGGCTTCTGATCCTTCTGAGCCAGAGTTGTTAGGAATAGGAGTATCTGGGAGAACCTTGTCTTCCCTTCTGAAGATATTGAATTTTCTGGGTCTCCAGTTTTCAAAGTGTGTGTCAATGAAATCTGCTTAGGTAGGTCTCATAGTAGTAGCCAAAGTTTAAAGACATTTGTGGAGGCTAAGTAGATCCAGAGGCTGCAAGCTCTTTCTCTTATTCATAGTGTTACAGTGGTTGTCAGTACTAAGTATGGGTTCCCTGACTAGATAAATGTGTGTTTGTGCTACCCCCTGCTGGAGAGGTGGGTAATATTTCACATACTGTATTACAATGGGGATATATCAAGTAAAACAATGTAGTTCAGAAATATTATGAGCCAAAATTTCATTGGACACATATAGCAGACAACCTAAGGTGAAATGTGCTCAGAAACCTACATTGGTATAAGATAGCACAGGGTCATCTAATATAAAGGTATTTAATAATACACTGTTGAACATTCCTTGAAATTCATTATATATAGTACACTATAATTTACTGATGCTTTGAGGGGTGGATTGCTGCCACTGCTCGGTAGCAAGGATGTATTTACAATTATAAACAAGATTCTATTCATCTTGCAACCTTTCAGAAAATAATAAAGAAAAATTCAGGTGAACCAATTTAAATCATCTCACTGAAAATTGAGAACTGCGTATACATGTTGTAAATAATTTTGTGTCCTCAAAACACTAAATCTGATAGGCTAAAATATTTTCCTATTTCATACTATGAGATATAGGACTAGTTATGAATAAATGTGCAGATCTTAGAAAAATTACTATGAATAAATAATACTAGTAATTTCTATAGCTGTATTGGAAATGTCAGGTTTTGGCTTCTTGGCAAACTTCATTAAAAAGCAAACTCAATGAACACAGGGAAAATATAGCATCCAAATAAAATTTAAGATATAAGTCAGTTAGCAGAAAATAAAATGACTTTATAATTATTTCTATTGTTAAATATGTCACATAATATCATACTAAACATACCCTTGAAGTATAAGACTTTGTCTGCTGTATTACTCTGAGCCATCCAAATATAAAAACAGCATAATGAACAGGTGTAAACCTGTGAGACAAGAGATAAAGTAAGGAGAAATGAAAAATGGGTTTAAAGTCCTTTAATTCTGTATGTTTCCAAAGAGGATGGCTAGAATTGCAGTTTAAACTGTTTCTGAGTTATTCCAGTTGAGTAAGGTTAGGGCCAGGGTGTGCACAGGAGAGTTGCTATCAAAAAGTAATAATTTTCTGACCCCAGTACAATCATGTTTGAGTTTCATATATTCTATGAAACACCAATTTAAACATAGTAGTCAAGCATTAGTGAGATTCTAGAGTCAGCAGGATTCATGGTGCCCTTGATGAACACCCAGCTTGTTTTTCTTCCTTTATTTTTTTGATTGATCGAGACACTGGGGGAAAAAAATGAGCGGCAAAGAATTCACTTTTAGATCTTCATTCTATTGAGATCCCAGTTGCTTTCTCTGACATGAGCTTAACAGGAAACAGACACTCTCCTGAAGACGGACGAAGAGACAGATGTCTGCTTGGGTGATGTCTTATCACACTAAGAATGAAGAATACACCATTACTAGTGCATAGTGGATCATTCACTCTGCAGTTGACACACACACACACACACACACACACACACACACACACACACACACACACTCCATAGCCTCTGTATAGAGTTGGCTAAACCCATGGACTTCCACCTCAAGCTCCAGGGGTGTATTGTCAGATCCTCCAAAACATGATGTCAGGGAGTGGAGCTTAGATCAGTCAATGTCTGCTTACTCATCTTCCTTCTTCTTAAGAAGTGACATTTAGATTCTAGACAGATGTAGTGGCAAGTTTACTTAAAGCCAGCTTTTTCTGAAACCTTGAAGCAACTAATAATGCTTTACATTAATAAATAATGTAAAACATTATATATTAATAAATCATGTAAAGCATTATATATTAATAAATCATATAAAACATTACAGAAAAGTAGAATATAGATGTTCACAAGCCATGAAATTTATTTAATTATGGGGTGTTAAAGACCTGCAACCTTAAATAATTTATATCTCTAAGTAACAAACACATTGAAGAAATTATCACTTATATGATCAATAAGTTTCTTATATTTTAAAGACTATCAGCGGTGGCCATGTGACAGCTCAGAGTATAAAGGCATATGTAACCCAGCCTAAAATCTTTGTTTCAATTTCTGACAAGTTGTCATCTGTCTTTCATATGTACCATGGCACATGCTTACCCTTGAAATAAATACAGAAATGTGAATGTGATACAAATTTTAATAAATGACAAACAACGGCCTGTCCTGGGACCATTGCAAATAAGGTTAATAATATTGAAGGCAATACTATTAAGTAATCAGTTCATTTTTATGAATGGAAACAATTCCAAAATGACAGGTATGTTATAATTATAGCACAAAATATTTACTGCTATAAGCCATACATATTTATAGGAAATTAGAAACAAGATAGCTCAAATTCCAAGATTTACAAAGCGTCTTTCATTGGCAAAGAATGTCCAATATTTCTTACTAAATAAATTACACAAATAGGCTCAGGTTCAAATCAAATGGAATATTTTCTCCCAACTGCCTTTGTGCAGCAAAATGTCTTCCAGGGAAAGACAGGTTCTCTGCAGGCAATTTGTGGTATTCTGAAACATATGGTGCCCTGAGTTGAGCCCAACCAATCTTTTTTCTTTTTTCTTTTTCTTTTTCTTTTCTTTTTTTTTTTTTGATACTTTATTTACATTTTCAATTTTTCCCCCTTTCTAGGTCTCCTCTTTGGAAACCATCTATCCCCTCCCCCTCCCCCACCTCTATGAGGGAATTCCACCTCCACCCACCCGCCAGCCCACTCCCATATTCCCACCTTGACACGCCCCTTTACTGGGGACTCTCCTCCCCCTGATGGCCAACAAGGCCCTCCTCTGCCACATATATGGTCCGAATCATGAGTCCCTCCATGTGGATTCTTTGGTTGGTGAACCAGCCTCCATGAGGACCGGGGGGGGGGGGGGGGGGGTGGTCAGGCCAGTTGACACTGTTGTTCCCTCCATGCGGCTGCAGACTCCCTCAGCTCCTTCAGTCCCTTCTCCAACTCCTCCATCTGGGAACTCACTCTCAGTTCAGCAGTTACTGTAAAGTGAAACTTGGGTATGCTGAACGTTTTGGCTAATATCCTCTTATCAGTGAATACACACCATGTTCATTCTTTTGTGACTGACTTACCTCACTCAGGATAATATTTTCAAGTTCCATCCACTTGCCTGCCAATTTCATTAAATCATTGTTTTTAATAGCTGAGTACTACTCCATTGTGTAAATGTACCACATTTTCTGTATCCATTCCTCTGATGAGGGACATCTTTGTTGTTTCCAGTTTCTGGCTATTATAAATATGGCTGCTATGAACATAGTGGAGCATGTGTCTTTATTACATATTGGAGCATCTTCTGGGTATATGCCCAGGAAAATTGGGGAACAGAGCTAAACAGAGAAGTCTCAACTGAGGAAATTCACAGGTCTAAGAAGCACCTAAAGAAATGCTCAACAGCCTTAGTCATCAGGGAAATGTAAATCAAAACAAGTCTGAGATTCCACCTCACACCAGTCAGAATGGCTAAGATCAAAAATTCAGGTGACAGCAGATGCTGGCGAGGATGTGGAGAAAGAGGAACAATCCTCCATTGTTAGTGGGATTGCAAGCTGGTACAACCACTCTGGAAATCAGTTTGGCGGACCCTCAGAAAAATGGACGTAATACTACCTGAGGACCGAGCCCAACCAATCTTGACAACTGCCTAGCCATGCCAAACCTGTAAGATTTGCATATACCTAGTATAGAGAAAATCTCTTATAAGCAACACTTGCCAATAAAAAATACTATGGCAAATGAGCTCAGGCAAGAAATAGGAGGTATGATACTAGCAGGAAGAGAGGATTCTGGGAAATAATGAGAGAATAAAAGATTCAAGAGAGAAGCTGGGGGAGATGCTGAGAAAAGACACTAAGGACAAAGCTGGTCAGGACTGAAAAAGTTGGAATATTCCAAGTTGTAGACATAGACTAGTTTAAATGGGTTAAATAAGTTATGAGCTAGTCAAAGAATGAGCCAAAGATTGTGATCTAGACATTTATTAATACATAATTAGTCTCAGAGTTCTCATTCTGGGAGAAGAGGCCAGAAGAAAAGTGGATTATTTTTAACAACTTAGAGCACGCCTCACCAACCAGATTTCTTAATAGATTAATCTCAGATTGAACAGTAGTCAGATGAAGACAGACATCAGAAGAACTTGAGGGAAGATGTTCAGCTTCTAGGGTGCTGCTGCTTTGTTCCCAGGTAAAGAAGAGCAAAACCAAGAATGTCCTAGCTCACTGTGCTCTTCAGCAGAGTCTTCATGTACTTGGTTAGCTTACTACTTTTCTTGTATCCTTTCATCGAAGATATACAATGTGACACCCTGATAGAGTATCCATCTTCACTTTCTCTTTCCATATGACAGAGGAACCATCAATTACAGGCAAGTTACAGTAATGGAAATTATATATCCTGGTATCAGCAGAAATATGGGGAAGTTCCTAGTCTTATACATAGTACAGCCACAGTACAACCCGAAGTCACATCACAGTTCAGCAGCAGTGGATCTCGGACCCATTTCAAATTCACAATTAGCGCCTGGAATCTGAATATATTGCCACTTGTTGTTGTCTAAAATACAGTAGTAATCCTCTCACAGTGTTGCAGATTATAACATAAACCTCACAGGAAGTAGAAGTGTGAGGCTAGGAGCCCCATGTGCTGCTCATCATCCTCCCTCTTGCTGATATTTGTCAGCCTCAGTCTGGTTTTGAAGCTTATGAGGACATTTTGGTAGAAGGAGCTATCTCTACTGTGAATTAACTCTCTTTCTGTTGAGCTCACAGCATAGATGTGAACATTTTTCTCCAGAATTAATGACATACTAGGATATGAGGCACATGCTTAGACATTATTTGGACTCCTAAAACAGAACAGAAATTAGTGTAGTCATTTCAAGGAAGAATAGCTTTAAATGGGATGAATGGATGTTCAAAAGCAATCATTAACATTTTTTGGACTATTTAGTGTTGAGGAAAGTTGTAGAAGTAAAGATGAAATCATTGCTTTTCTCAATGAACACATCTGATAAATTCTGTAGAGCACTGGCCCTCAGACCTGTTGGTGAATACAATATTTTGGTTGCTGATGTTTACATCTACCTATAGCACCCTACCTTCTCTATGTTTGTTCATATTTGTGATGGTTCTAGTGGATACTGTATCTTTAACAGTTGTTCTCATTACATTTAATGAGAATGTGTTTATTAATATCCTCAGGAATCTATATATGATTACTGATCTCTTTTAAAAGCTAATACTTATTTTCACCAAGTAACCATAATAATACTTACATTTTAGTACTCTCTCCCATCTTAAGTTCTATTCTTCTTATTGCTAATTATACTTTTCAAATGTATTTTTAGCTATATTACTCTAAAAGCAATATCACAAATGTGAAAATAGAGATGTGTTTTTCAAGGATGTCTAGTGGGTTAGTCTGAAATTAATTCATGAATTCAACAAAGAAAGATGCAGTCAAAATTATAGTCATCCTTACACTATGAATTTAATGCTTTTCATTCAGCCATATGACTTAGTCCCCAGCCTCCTTATATGCATCTCTCAAAGATAATGTCATCATCATTTCTGTGACATATCAGAGTATTAGAAAGATCGCTTCTCAGCCTTTTGGCTAAGATCAAGTGCAGAGTATTAGTAAGAGATTAGACTAGGCTCAGCAGAAATCCAGCAACACTCTTAAACTCCTGCTCTACTGTAAAAACTTTACCATTTATGATTTGAATTGTAAATGTAAATTTTATTTGCCTGATGTGATTATTTAGCAGTAAGGTAAATACTGCTAAATAAATTCGCCCTTTCTTGTTCTTTCTGAACTCTGGCTGGCTGTTTCAACTAAACTGTTCTGGTTCAAACTCCTCTCCGAGATGACTAATGCAATCTGGCTTATCTCAACTTCTCAACAAATTGCTCTGTTCAGATAATTTCGTGCAAAAGTTGCCTTTGTATCATTAAAATGTTGATTTCTATACCAGCAGAGAGCTGAATACTGTCCAGACTTTGCTATTGTAATTTTTAAGAAGCATCACCAGTTTCAGAATTTTGTGAACATTGTTCTCCATCAACTCTGATTGGTTTAATAAAGAGCTGTTGGCCTTTAGGAAGGCAGGACAGGAAAGATGGGGCATCTGGGCAGAGATGGGAACTCTGGAACAGATTATGGGGAGGAGATTTGGCAGCCAGACAAGGAGAAAGGAACGAGGGCCAGGAATAAGAAGAGGTAATAAGCCACATAGCAAGCATACAATAGAATAAATGGGGCTAATTAAGTTATACATGATAGTGGGGAACACGCCAGATGAGGTCTAAGCTTTCATAACTAAAAATTAGTCTCTGTGTCATTATTCCGAAGCAGGCAAGTTGAGACAGTCTGGTGATATTTGGTGCCCAACATGGGGCAGAAATCCACGTTTAGAGCCTGGGAAAAGTTATGGATGGAAGGCAGGGTAAAAATACTTGCCAGAGCTAGATGAGGTTTCCTAGCTGGATGTGAGCAGAAAACCACTGAAGAGAGGCTAAATGTGGAGGTATGGCTCCTCTAAGAGCCCCTGCTAGCATAGCCAGCTGCCACCTGCTGGGCAGACAAGTGGGACCTATGAGCATTGGGAGGGGAGCTGGGAACCAGAGCCTTGGTGCACTGTCCTGCAATCAAGCAAAGTCATAGGTTGCAGCCAGGCCCAACAACTTCTGAGAGCTTGGGTTGGGAGGCAGGGCTCTCAGCTTGTCCGAGCAGGCATGAAGCTCAGCTCTCACTGAAAAGCAAGCAACAGCTGCAGCCAAGAAATTGTGGGGTGGCCTGCTGTACTGACCTGAGTGAATGGAGTAGGCTGTCAACCCTATGTGCTGAGCTAAACATCTCAAAAGGAACACCAGGAACTGCACACAGAATCTGAAGCACAGAGGAATCTGGGACTGGGTAATTATCTTTGGAATTGTGCTATAGTATTAAAGAAATAAAAGAAACTGGCTCTTAAAAATCATGGAGAAAAGTAATTAGTTTGAAAATAACAAAGTGAAGTCTCCGAAGAAAATATTTTCTGTGTTAAAAATGTAAAACACAATTACAGATGATATTTGAATCGCATATAATTTTGTTTCAATTATCAGCATACAAATAATTATATTTTTGGTAATGATTGCACTTTGATATTTCCTTTTTAAGACAGATAAGAATAAAGCAGATTTAGATAAGAAAAATGCTGAAAACATTTTGCTAAGCTACAAACAATAGAAAAAAATTAGACATTCCTTTGAATCAAAAACAATTTTCAATTCTATCTTAAGCCTACCCTGCTACTTAGTGATGAGACTGCAAAATGGCAGTTTAAAAAACAACAACAACAAACAAACAAACAAACAAAATCTAAAGGGATTTTCCCACTTATATTAAGGGATTTTGCCCCAGATGAAGAAAATCCACAAGGTTATCAAAATTTTTCGTAACGTCCCACAGAGGCACTAGACTTAAAGAGATTTAAAGAAACAGTAACAACCTCTTTGGAATAAATATTTAATAAATGGAGAGCAAAAACAAAATTATATAATCCCAAAAGATTGGAGAGATTTGATAACAACCAATTTAGAACCTGGCCATCAAATCAGATGGCTAACATGGTAGGAAGATGAAGCTTTAGCTATGGAGCAATGAAAAAGACTAGCAGTATTGATTTTGTCAAGAAACCTACTAGGTGAAGGTCAGTATTCTAAATTAAGGGAGCAGATTATGTACCAGGAGCTTTGCTGAAAAGGTAGCGAATTAGGTGTTGGAGCATTGGTGGGGACAAGACTTGGTCTTTCAAAAGTATAGGTTGCTTATTACTAAATAATATGTATTCTCCTCGATTCTTCATTCTGGTTCTAGAAGTCAATGGCTTCAGAAGATTAGCACCCTATGGTTAAACAGCATGGGATTAAGTAAAGAGGTTTCCCTGTGGGTCCTTGGTGCCTCAACCCACACTAGGGATTTCACTAACTCCTTGTTAGGTGTTAAATTTACTCCTGCAGAACTTTTACACAAGCAAATGAACATTGAAACACACATATATTCATCCGTATATCCCTATACTCTTGATTTATCACATACTTACGTATTTACACACACATACCTTACTCACATATGCATATGGAGCAAAAGCCCAAGTGCCAGTGCGGAAAGAACTCACTCATTCTGGATGAATAATAGACTTTAAACTTTTATTGCATAATGAAAGAAAAAGCTTCTACCTTTCTTTTGTTAAATAAAAAAAACAAAAAACAAAAAAAAACAAGTCTGTAAGGAAAAAGCTTCCCCACCCCTGCCTTTGAGAACCTTGATGTTAAAAAAACCTGTGGCATGGTAAGGAGAAGCAGCTTCCTCTCTCTGCTCTGCCTGGTACACTCTCTTCTTTGTTTCTCCTCATCTGCCTAGCTTCTCATCTCTGTAAGGCTTCTACTTTGCTTCTATTCTCCTTCTCCTTATTCTTGTGCGCTACATTAATGTCATCATTCCTAGTTATAGTACTTTAGCAGGACACATAATCAAGTAGTATCCCAATATTCACAATATTTACAAGTTCAAACATAAATTCAAGTCATAAATTGGAATAGGATGTTTAAAACAGAGATGTTTACATGTATTTTCATTAATACTAGTTCTCTAATTAGACATTCATTATCTGTCACTAACTCCACAGGTTCACTGAGAGTCTAAAACTATAATACTTATGTTTAAGTTAACACTGAAGATTTGTGTAGATAAATGCAGTCAATATTTTGTCTTCTGTCCTTGCACCTACAATAAATTATTCAAAACATTTTTATGGCCTTAATGGTTTTATGGCCTAAAGGAAGATGTTCCCGGCTTTCTATTTTAGCACAATTAACTAGTGGCAGGTGAAGAATTGCAACAATCCAGTTCCAGCTTTCATATTACAGAAAGCTCTAATTTTAGATCTTATTATAAAAGGGTCAACAATTACTATTATAAATTTAAGAATTCTTATAGAATCATCTTTACAAATTAAGAAATCATCTATTTTCCTATATAGCATCACTCCAAGACTACACATCTTCATTGGTCCACAGAAAATCTTCCCAGTAAGGAGAGCTAATAACAGGAATTGTTATGTTAATTTAATAATTGAAGGAAAGGAATATTAATAGCAAGGATCAATTCTGAAATATCATCCCTCTAGCCTTGAATCAAAGGTCTCATTCATTGCAATTCCATGGTGAATCATCTCAGGAAGATCACCCAGTAGGCTTAGTCTTTCCTTGATGGCTCCTGATAATTATGTTCAAGATATTTGTTTATTTTTATTTTAGATGTATGAATATTTGCCTACATGATTGTATGTGATCCCCATACATAATACCTCAGGAGGCCAGAGGAAACAGGTGTGTTGGGTTGCTTGAAACTATAGTTACAGATGGTTATGAGCATCCGGGTGGGTATTTGAAAACAATATAGGTCCTCTGAAAAGGAACAAGTGTTCTTGACCACTAAGCCATCTCTCTAGCTCCTATTCTGTTGTTTTCAATGTAATGTTTATTTATTTATTTTTAGAACTTAACTTACACCAAGTCAGATCCTAGTCTTGTGACCCTTTGTCCTAATTAGCCTCATTTATTAGGGCTGATTAGGTGCCAGCATTTTAACAAACTAAAACTCATACCACCCTTTCTGTTTCTTTAATAATTGTGATATATATATATATATATATATATATATATATATATATATATACACATACATATACATATAGCAACACAGAATGTATTATAGACATCAAAACAGGGATTGAGGGATTGATCACAGGGAATTCATATCGCATTAATAATATGTGAAAGTTTTGTGATATATGGTACTTTGAAGATGAGCTTTTTTCATAAGGCTTAGAATTTAGACACTAGATTCAAGGTTTAAGTGCTATGTTGGAGGTGTTGTGGTTAGTGTTTTGTCAACTTGACATAAGCTAGAGTCATCTGGGAGAAGAAATCTTAATTGAGGGCTTATCAGTATCAGCATAGCCTGTAGATGAATCTGTGAGTAATGTCCTTGATTAATGCTTAATGTGAGAGGACCCAGACAGCTCTGATTTTTACCACCTCTAGGCAGGTGGTACTGGGTGAAGTAAAAAAAGAAAGTTCAGAAATCCATGTGGAGAAAATCAATAAACAGAAATATTTCATGTCCTCTGCCACTGATTTTCTGCCCTGAGTTCCCTTCATGGTAGACTATATACACTAAGCTTAAATGTCTTTCTTCTCCAAGTTGTTTTTTTGTCATGGTGTTTACCACCGCAATAGAAATAAAGCTAAACAAATCTGGTTCTAGAAGCTTTGGCATAGAGATCTTAGCTTAGAAAATACTCCAGTTGAGGAAGGTCCTTGAACACATATTATTTCTCTTCTTTCTGGTTGCTTTCAAGCCCATGGTAATATTAACTGAGGGGCTGCATCAATACTTCCTGCTTATGTTGGATTTTAAAATTGAAAATATGATTCAAATAAATCTTTTCTTTTAAAACAGTTTGTAACAGTTATTTTGGTTATAACAATGCAAAAGTGACCAACAAAGGGTATTTGCTAATTCAAGGAACTAGATCCTAGGTATGGGGATTCTCTAATGATCATTTATAAAGCTAGGCTAAGGAAGAGGGGTTGCAAAAGCTGTTGGCTTTGGGCATGTCCAGAAAATCCTGCGTTGGTGTGCTGATGTTTTTACTCTTTGTAACACACTTCTGGTGATTTTAAAGTACTTACCATGCTACCAGGACACAAATCTATACAGAGATGATGATACACATTGAATCTTTGGGTTTGATTTCCATGTCTTATAATAGGGGTGCTAAGTGAGGAAATTATAGAAGAAATTGATTAGGGAAAGTATACTTCCAGACACATTGTTGATGATAGTGACAATGGAGGGGTGACAATAGATATAATTATGAACAAGTTAAGGATCCTCATTAAATTATGACACATAGAAAAGGCGGAATAACAATTATATGTAGCCGTCTTTAAAAATCACTCCTTAGTTCTAATACCCAGATATCTTCCTGTTCAAAAATTTCTAGGAGACAGATGGATTTCCATCAAGATTCTTGTTACAAATTAGAAATAAAAAGGGAGACATAACAACAGATCCTGAGGAAATTCAAAAAATCATCAGATACTACTACAAAAGCCTATACTCAACAAAACTGCAAAATTCGGATGAAATGGACAATTTTCTAGACAGACATCAAATACCAAAGCTAAGTCAGGATCAGATAAACCATCTAAATAGTCCCATAATGCCTAAAGAAATA
>CM052700.1:72169428-72201927 GCA_028551405.1 Uromys caudimaculatus
TGGATGCTTTGGGTTAGAAGATTTTTATATTTTGAATTTTCTTTGAGCTTTGTGTCAATATCTTCTAAGGTATCTTCTATGCCTGAGATTCTTTCTTCTATTTCTTGTATTCTGTTGGTGGTGCTTGCATCTGTAGCTCCTGACAACTTTTCAAGGTTTTCCATGTCCAGGTTTTTCTCCATTTGTGATTTCTTCATTGCTACTACTTCCATTTTTAGGTTTGGTTGTGTTTTCCTATATTTCTTTAAGAGATGTATGTGTTTCCTGTTTATGGGATACTACCTGTTTACCTGTGTTTTCCTGTATTTTTTTCAGTTAGTTATTTATATCTTTCTTTAAGGACTGTATTATCTTCATGAGATAGGATTTTTAGGTCAGCCTCATGTTTTTCAGGTGTGTTGGGGAATCCAGGGCTTGCTGTGGTGGAAGAACTGGTATCTGATGGTGCCAAAGTATATTGGCTTCTGCTGCTTATAGTCTTTCACTTGCCTTTCAACATCTGCTTATCTCGGGTGTTAACTGGCCTGGATGTCTCTGTCTGGATCCTGCCTCTTGTGTCCCTGGGTTGCTTCATGTCTCCTGGGAGACTTGTGGCCCTGGCTGCAGTAAATCTCCTAGGAAGCCTTCAGACTGTTTGGTCTTCCGAGAGATAGATAAACTGATGATATTCCCCAGAGAAAAGTGCAGGCAGGAAAAGTGATAGCTTGGATTTTTATGTGGGTGCTTGGGGTTTTGAAGTCAGGATCTCATGTATGTACAGCAATCATTCTTACCTATTAATCCATCTTCACAATTCTCATGAAGGAATTGAATAAAGTAGTCCAAGACCTAAAAAAGGAAATAAAAATAATAAAGAAATCACAAATCAGAAAAATATGAAAATGAAAAACTCTGGAAGGAGGTCAAGAGCTACAAATGCAAGCATCAACAATAGAATATGAGAGACAGAAGATGAATGGGAATTTAAACCAAATAATCATGACTTGTCACTTACCAGTGTTTTTGGCCTTATAACAGATAGGCTAAATTAGCATGAATGGAAAAGAATTTGGCTCATTACTCTGGAGCTGGAAAGGCCAAGATCCTGTTATATCATCTTATATCAAAGACTCAACATGGGCAATGTGTCGGGAACCAACAGATCTGCAGCTTTCTTATTAGCCTGAGAAAAGCCATTTTTGGTAGAAGTTAGGCTTGTAGGTAAAAGTAGGCCTGAGTTTCAGGCTCCTGAGAACTAGACTTCTGTTTAGGTTCCGTCTCCTAGGAGATGGGTTCTTTCCCAGGTCAGTATAACTCTCTTATACTTAGGTGATCATTAGAACATAGATGGTTGCTTTTGCAACCTGTCCTGGTGGTTGGGAACATGTACTACCTAGAAACTCCTCACTCCTATAGCATTGTTTTTAGCCCTGGTTACTTTGTTTAAGAGTCCTTCTATATTGTTTAAGATTCTCATACTTCCTTCTCCTTATACCCTATAAAAAGCTTGGAAATAAAGTTCATCTTTGGAGCTTGATCAGACATCCTTTCTTGCTCCCAGATATCTCTTGTTTTCTGTCTCTTCTTTTATCCAACAGATCCCTCCTAGGACCCTCATTGAAAGGTCCTGCAGGTCAGGATGCACACAGCAATGTAGAAAGAAGCAAACTGAACTGACCCCCTTTTCTAATCTGTTTAATTCACTGACTAGGGTAGAACCCTGATGTTCCCAGTGTTCTTGGAGGTCTGGACACTGATATTTTGGTGATTGTTGTGGTTTGAATGCAATAGAATACTTCCTAGGATTGCAATGCTCTCTCCAAATTGAAACATTTTCCCAGGCAAAGGAGGAGGAGGCACCGGAGCCTCAGGAGGTAAGAAAAAATTCAGGATAGGACAGGAAAAGGAACATGAAAGATTTTGGAAGGCCCCTACTCAGTAGCAGAAAGACATGGACACTCCTTAGATATGTTTTTTCTGTGGTAAAAATGATCACCAGTGGTGGTTCAAGTGTGATATATTGATGAGACATTATTCCAATTAAAAACAAAATAAAAGAGAGATGTGTGCACTGAAAAGCACCGGCTTACACTGCTAGTTTGTTACTGTACCTGGTAAGTCCAGGAGAGCAAGGTTATATCTCAACTACTCCTCAGATCATTCCATCCCAATCACAATGGTTCCTATATCTCCATGACTGTGGACAGGGAAAGATTTATTTACTTTACAGCTGTTGTTCTAATGCCTGGAGTTGTACAAATATTCAGGTACTACTTCACCTATTCTTTCTCCCTTCCTCCCTCCCTCCCTCCCTCCCTCTCTCCCTCTCTCTTTCTCTCTCTCTCTCTCTCTTACTTCATCTCTATGTTCATCTCTGTCTCTGCCTTTTTCCTGGGTTTTTCTTCCTCTACCTGTGTTTCTATGTTTTTGGAAATCTCAAGCTATTCCATACTGAGTTCTTGTTACCTCTCTCGAGTAAACAAAGCCTCAAATTCAGTCTTGAGAAATGAACTTAGATCTCTCTTCATATTAGGCAATCACTCTATGTCTGAGTAACATCCTTAGACTTGACAAATTTCTTCTCTATCCCTGGCAACTCTGCACTTTGTGGGTATTTTTAACCCATCTTTCTCTTGGGCATCCTCTCTCTTATGATCACTCCTTCATCAAAATATCTCCTATGAGAATGAGGCTCAGTAAATCCAAAACTCCATCCAGTGGACTTTGGAGATGATGCTTTCTCCTATAAAAGCCTCTTTCTTTGGCTTTAACCTCAGTCACCAAGTGCCAACCTCATTCTCTCATGTTGAACTACACCAGATTCCATTAGTCACTATGACACCTCTGTGATTCTTGAACTGCCATTCATCCCGTTTTGTATTTGATTCTATTTCTGTTGCTATAATAAAAATAACATGACAAATACAGCCTAAAGGGGAGAGAGTTTATTTTGGTTCACATTTCCAGAGGGATACAATCCATCTTGGCCAAGAAGAAAGGCAGACAAGCAGGAAAGGCATAATAGTTGGAGCAGTAATCTGGCATTGCATCTTTATCCAGGGGTCAGAAAACAATAAGTAAGACTAGACTTTAAAACTCACAAAGCTCACTACCATTGATAAATTTACCCTAGGAAAGCTTTCCTAAGCTTTCTGTTGGATTCTGAGTAGAAACCAAGAAAATTCACTTCAGATATAGAAGGCTCAATCTACCCACAAGATCTTCAACCCTAAACATGTTTTGCCTATGAGATTTTCAGGGATAAAGATGGGGCAGAGACTGAGGTAGTCCAAACCAATGACTACCCCAACTTGAGACCCATTACATGTGAGAGAGAAAACCCCTGACACTATTAATGATACTCTGTTATGTTTGAAGACAGGAATCTAGCATAACTGTGTCCTGAGGCACTGCTTGACAAAGTTACAGTGCATGGACAACTTGGACTGACCCTCCACTGCCCTTGGTACAAATTTGCTACATACTTTTTACTGTACTTATATTTCTCACTGTTAAAGGTCTTGCTCTGAAAGCTAGAGTTGGGATGACAAAAGTCTGGGGTAAACAAGAATGAAATTAATGAAAGTTTCCTGGAATAAAAACAGTTATGCAGAAAATTGAGTCTTTCTTAAGAATTTATTACTTATGTATACATTTAGATCACTAATGAGTGTTGTTAATAAGCCTGAGACAGAGGATTTGAGAAAAATTATTAAAGAAAAAAACTTAGGAAAATTCTAGAAGTAGACAAACTGTATTTGAATTGCTAGGTTTTTATGTTTTGCCTTAGAAACAAGGAACATGTATGAATAGGAAAAGATTTTTATCACACAGTTAATGACAAGTCTTGGTACCTTCCTGAAGGCAATAGCAAGCAGTTTTAGGTATTATGGTGTTTTTCTATTCTTTACAGAATTTTAGAAAGGATAGGAATCATACTGAAACAAGGGTTCATGACAAATACACAGAAGAAGGCATTTGGCTCAGTGACTTGCCTGCCTTCCTGAACACATTTGTCACACCAGACCTTTTCTGATAGACTGCTTTTGCTTAAGCAAGAGGCTGTACAATATTTTAAGAAGCAAAGAAAAAGGTCAGTGGTCTGATGCCAAATATAAAAGAAATAAAGAAGGAAAGGAAGAATTTAATTAATGGTCAAAGAGCTTAAACTTTTATAGAAAGCCAAGTTTTATATAACAGGTAGTAGGAAATAACTTGATCTATTAAACTTATAACAAACTGAAACAGAATCAAATTCAAATAGAGTCATCCTGTGTAACATTTCTCTAACCCTAAGGCTTTATAACAATAATCTTAAGGAAGAAGATATTGAGTTTAAAGAAAATTGATTTTATCATAGTTATTTTTTTAGTTCTCTTAAAATTGCTGTTTGCTTGCTTTGTACCTCTTTCAGATTTCTCATGTAAACAAGGAGACTTTAGAGGAAAATGTATTTTGAAAAGCTGTGTAATCAGTGACTAAAATTTCTGAGGAAATGATTTCATGTATAAATAAAGCCTTCAAGAGACATAGGTTGTCAGAGTAGGAGAAGCCATACTGATATGTGCTTCCTCTCTGTCCCATCTCTCTTGAAACAAATGACATCTTGTATCTGTCCTTCCTTCCCTTCATCACTCTTGTATTCACCCTTCTCCAGACTCTACCCTGAGCTGAGGCTGGTCACTGACATTGATGCGACATTTTAAAACCAAATATCAAAAATAATTATTAGCAAAATGCCATCAAACTGATTGTCTGTATTCAAGATTTTAAAACAAGCTCCTACCAATCTGAAAGCTTATATATTTTAGTCAAAGCTTCCCTAACCTTGCTATACCTGCTTTTCTGATGAGCCCTGAATGAAATTGAGCTGATATTCGACATTCACATTGTCTAAAACTATAAAACTTCATGGAACTGCTTCCACATTGGAATACAGAATTTGGAGTAACCTATATCCGTGTTCCTGGGCAGTTATTGTTTGTTTGCTTGTTTGTTTGTTTATATTTGTTTCCTGGCAGAAATGTGACACCATCACAGCCAGAATCTGTGTTGTTCTTTTGCCACAAGGAAGAAAACAGGATGTGCAGCCTCTGCTCACATTTAATACCATTTATCTCCCCTGTGTCTGGAATGATAATCTCCTTGTACTGGAGATCTTTCGGATTTGTGTTGCCTTTATTTGTTCACGCTCTGCTGAGTAAGCTATACATTGAATGTTCTCTTACTATCCCAGGCTTGTGATTAACTTCTATTCTCCATCTTTGGAATTCCAAAGTTGTTCATACTTTATTCCCATGCCACAGCTAACAAGGTAAGAGTCCTTTAATACATGGCTTTTTTGTTGTACATTCACCAAGCATTATCCCAAGACATACAAACAAAGATGAGTAGTGCTCTTAGGCCATTTCCTGGAGAGTGGGAGTATCCATATCTATTAATTTCTTATGTTGGAAAAGGACCTGTGTTTTGAGTGGTTGGAAAGGGTGGGAGACAGAAACATCTAAACGATATCAAACATTTCCATAATTCATGTGTCTGACAACTTAGGGGCCAAAAAGCAAACATTAATAACTACACATTAAAAAAAAGGAACTTACAAATGGCTTTGGGTGACATAGGTCAGCGTCAAACTCTACTATCTGATCATCATTTGTAATGAAATCATCTATTCATGGTTACAAGGTCCAGAGAGTGAAAATGGTCTTACCATTCAGTGTTCTATTTTTATTCGATTTTGTCTTCCCTTCCTTCACCTGTTACTTACACTACACAAAAAAATGGCACAGTAAAAAGGTGATACCTGCCATGGAGAATACCATATTACCTAACACTCCTCTAAGGTCTCAGCTATGAATAATTCTGAGTTCTTCAGCTCTTCTCCCTCTCCTCCTCATCTTCTATATCCTCCTCCTCCTCCTCCTCCTCCTCCTCCTCCTCCTCCTCCTCCTCCTCCTCCTCCTCCTCCTTCTATCTAAATGTAAAAGTTTGTTCTGATTGTTCTCCAGACAAGTAGCATATGTGACAGCTGGGCATCCCCATCTGGGTGGTTTTTGTTCAGGGCTGTATCACTGTAGGATACTCTACAGCTTGTTGACAGTAATAAACACCCACATCCTTAGCCTCCACTCTACTGATTTTCATTGTGAAATCTGTTCCGGACCCACTGCCACTGAACCTGTCTGAGACTCCTCATGCATGAGTGGACATCCAATAGATCAGAAGCTGAGGAGACTGTCCTGGCCTCTGCAGAAACCAATGCAAATATGTCTTCCAATCTTTACATAGGAGACTCTTACTAGACCTGCAGGAGATTGAAGCTGATTCTCCATAAGTGACAGGATCGGAGAGTTCATCCTGGGTCATCACAATACCCTCACTGACTCCTGAAATGAAAGATATGCACACACATAATGGTATTTTCTTATGATTTTTTTCTTCCTTTATTAATTTTCTACTTATTGTGTTCATGAATTTCATTCACATTTTAAAAAATGTTCAACATAAAATACCTATGTAAAGAGAGAATATGAACTCTCTAGGAATCTTCTGGCCCATTAGCTTTGGTAATTGTAAGGGTAGCCACGAAAACTTAGGCTCACCCAGGAAACTTTAGTGACACAGGCCTGGCAAACACAACCAGTGATCTCAGGTATGAACAGCACCTGACATCTACATCTGCATCAAGAGGGCCCCGAAATTCCCACCTCCACATTTTCCTTTTTGATCTAATTCTTCACTTACCAGCGATCCAGAGCAGAAGCAGCCCCAAGAACTGAAGAGAGCACCTCATTTTGAGAACTTGGTATGAAGAGTTCTGAATATTCAAGGCAGAAAGAGGGTCAAGCTTTTGTCTTGGACTTGCAAGGAGAAGTGGACCCTAGGGAACATTATGCAAATACATTGGTTAGTACAGCTGTATGAAACATACCAAAGGTAAGTAAAACCCATTCTTATGTGTCGAGTACTTTAAATTGTCTCCGGTGTTTTTAAAGAAACAGATACAATTCGATTGCCTATAGCATAGGGTAGGTGGACACCCTTGAAAATGACTGGTGTGTCTAGAAGTGATTATTTGAATGAGATGTTAGTAATTATATCCTATAATGACAAGCAAGACAAAAAGAACAGAAGAAATAAAATTAATGGCCTTCTCAAAGGAAAGGTAAGAGTGAGAGAAAAATTTTTTCACAAAAATATAAATATGAAAATCCTGTGCAACAAGTCACACAATTTATTACTAATACTATCCTATTGTACATCATCAACGGAAGTGTATGCCACATAAGTCAAAGTCTTCAGAACTTCTTCTGATGCAGTAATCATGTTGGTTCAAGTGGCTAACATACTTGCCTCCAAGCCTTGCCTCCTGCGTTTGATTCCCAGAACTCACGAGATCAATTACCCCAGTTTGTCCTTTCATCACCACTCTGCCATGTCAGCCATGTGCACATAGACACAATGCAGAAGAAAATAGTGTTTTAAAGACTGCTCTATGGGTAATGGGATGCAGTATACTGCAAACATTTCTTCTACTTTTATTTTTTTTTTTATTTTTTTTTCCTTTTTCATTCTTTTATTTAATTTTTTTTTGATATTTTATTTACATTTCCGATGATCCCCCTTTTCTTTGGAAACCCCGTGTCCCCTCACCCTCCCCGCCTCTGTGAGGGAATTCCTCCTCCCACCTACCCGCACCCATTCACATATTCCCACCTTGACATTCCCTTTTACTGGGGCCACTAGCACCCTCAGGCCCAAAGTCCTCTCCTTTATTTTGAGTGTTGTTTTGAGAACTCTACTAAAATCTATTTTTCTCTTTCTACAGAATCTAGCTCTTTCATGGGTGTTATCATTAACTCCTTCTTTGTGGTATTTCAATTGCTTACTTGGTAGGAAGTTAGAGCAGACACAACTAATGTGCACAGTTCAACAGTGTTTTCTGTGCGCTACAATAAGCAAACTCTAATCCATTGAGTTTAAAGCATCACTGCAGTCTTTGCTCATGATTTTTATTTTATAGATCAAGATTAAAATATGTGCTAAAGGCAAGGGATGATGTGTCAGTTCTGTGCCGAGACGGAAATTTCAGATCTATATTGGTTTAATCATGGTACTGCAATCTGAGAAACCCAAGAATCTCACAGTCCTAATAAGCACCATGGAGACTTGAATTGTGAGAAAATAGCAATGATATTCCTGATTGTTTTTTTTCCAACATTATCTATAAAATAATATTTTCTCAAAACATTCTTTGAAATTCCTAAATATTAAGATTATCATTTTATAATAAGATGGGAGTGTCCAGTAACCTTTGTATGACATTAAAATAACTCATTTTAAGTGTCTTTCTCTAACTTAACTCGTGAAAGTTTCTAATTGTTTCTTTCACAATATGTAATATTGTGAATATATTTAAAAAATCTACAAAATATTAAAAATTACTTTTAGTCAAAAATAATTATTTTTAATTTTTGTCTTCTGTTTATACTGAAAACACTATAGTACTTACTCTGAAATTTTCTGTATTGCTTTTAGTATAAAAATAAACTGACCTGGAACCACAAGTATTCACAGGACATTGAACAATGGGTTTTCATTATTGGATATTTTTGTCACTGAGGTATATAAACAGTTAATGCATCTGTGTCACATTTCGAATATTATTGTGCTGCTATGTTAGCTTGATGGGTTTACAATTTTTTGTGCATCAAATATATTTTTACTTAAAAAGTAAATTGAACACACTAACTAGGCACTAGATAACACCATTTCACATATACTACCATGCATCATGTTATCTAAACTATTGATCACTGGAATCATAGGTTAATAGATAAAAAGAATATTATATATCTAAAGAGAAAACAATCTATGTTTAAAACTGCCAAACTATTTCTCTCAAATAAGAAGGAAAATATTATAATGTATTTTATTGTCATTTAGAGAGAATCGTTTGTCCACCAATTTGGACTGATACAAAATAAATTAGGCAAGAGTTGGTCATTGGTTGAGACACCGGTACAAAAATGTCTCCTCCAAAAGCTGGGAAAGAGGGCCTATAATATCATTTCTAATCAAGGATTTACTTCTTTACTTGTTGTGATTGTGTCTTATGTAAATGATCTTGAGTCCTTTTGTTTTAAATACAGTATCAGGAGAAGAGATCACATTAATGGTCCCTTCTCTGAGTTTCTTTTGTCTCCATTTGTTAGTCACATGATGTAATGCTGAAGGTGATAGACATCTGTGATACTTCTCTAGATCCACATTTGACCAGTGTGAACAATCTAATGCAGTTGATAATGCTGCCACTCTTTGAAAGAACAGCACCTGATATTCTTTGTTATATAGGGGCATACGACATGTGGAAATACGGTTATTGGGATGCCTTGCTTTTTATCACAATGTGTTTGGATAAGTCTTTGGTTAACTGACCATTCCATACAGCATCCTACCATGCACCATAATAATGACAGATTATTTAAAATTGAAGAATTAAAAAAAACTGCAAGGGTTCATATATCTTATATTTATATCCTCTAGAGGTTGATATAGAAATGCAAAATCCATGAACCTATCCCCTAAGGGAATAATTTCAGATGTTTGTATGTCAGAAAGTCTCTATATCTTCTCATAGATTTAAAAAGAAAAATATATATTGTAGCTTGTATATGTTACCATCAAGAGTTATTCAGACTTCTGAGTAGGCACCCATACCTACACATAACATTTACTGATGTGTTACATTAACTAAATGATACAATTGACTCATACTAATTCAGTAGAGGACAAGTCAGCAGGTTTAAGTTTTGAATACAAAGCATTTTGGGGGATATTAACCAAGATACAGTATATTCAATAAGTAAGGATAATGCCTTGATTAGGCCGGGACTTTGTGAAATTTCCTAATCAAGAGTCATAATACCAACTCTTGTGATTTTAGAGCAAGACTGTGCCACCTTCATAAAACACATACGAGTAGCTCTTAACACTAAAAAATAATAGTTTCTAGGGCTAGGTGTCCTGTTACATGTGGTTTTGACATTTACTTAAGTATGTACTAGCATGGCCAAAACTGGAAATATTAGACTTGTCAAGTTGACAGATTAATTGTGCTGAACAGTGGTCAGTTTTAAGATGGAAGTGATAGTACTAGCACTGAACCATAGCAGATAAATGGGTATCCTAATTTACCTGGAGATATCAGTAGGTATGTAATTAAAAATTGCATGTATAAAAAAATGTCAGTATGAATATGCATTTTTGCAACTTCATGCCCTGTCTTTGATAACAAGCACAAATCCAGAGTAAAACAGAACAGTATTCCAGTAAATTAATAGGTAATGTTCAGAGACATGACCTTCTTGGGATGGAGAAGTATTTATGCAGTTACTTCTCTGCTCTTGCTGGGTTAAGAGGTAGTTGTGGGGGGGCGTGGACATTTCTGCTGAATAAAAATGTTATACACTATACTGTGGGACTGTGACACACAGTCTGGTAGATAAAGGGTCAGATTCCTTGAGGAAGTTCCTTTGACAAGACTTTGTCCAGATGATGACAACACAGCAACTTGATACAGATGAAGGATGCTACAGAACTGGCTTTGGTCTCTAGTCATAATATGCTTTAGGAGCTCCAAGGATAAATACTGTGGATTTTATTGCTAAGAATAATTTTCCTTAGAGTATAAAGCAAACTGTCCTTAAATAATTTAATGGTTAAATTAGTAGATATTTTTAAACAATATCTAGACTGGTATATTTTGAATTTTAAGTTGTAGCTTAGAAATAAACCTATTCAAGGCAAATTTACTCAGGCATATTTGACTGGTTTATATAACACAACTCTGCTCTTCGTTATGTGGAATCTGGGAAAACAAACTTCTTCAAACACTGTGCTTTAGAATTGAATAGATATGTAAGTGCACCATCAAAATGTATGAACTAAATAAATGTTATTATTAAATTGCAAGAAGAGTTTGTGTTTGCTTAGGAGAATGAATAAGTAAGGGATCAACAGAATGAATATGAGTGCATGGAACCTTCAGGAATTAAGATCTAGATTCCAGCATTGTCGGAAGTGATGGCGTCATAAAGATGTACACTCATGCCAACTCTCATCACATTGTACACATTGAATAGAAGCAGTCTGCTTAAGTCAGATATACATCAGTAAGATGACTTTCATAGGAATACAAAAAATCTCAAGGAACAAAGAGAGATATAACAATTGCAGTTTGCTAGAGCATATTCTTGGTTCTAAACACCTTTGTTAGATGCTGATGGCCTATTCCAAAACTATAAATAACATTTTTCTATCATGGTAAAATTTTTACATAGAGGGAGAGAAAAATGCCTCCACGGTTAAGAGAAGTGCATGTTCTTTTAGAGAAGCATGATTCGATACCTAGTACCACCATGGTAACTTACGACCATGTGTAATTCGAGTTCCAGGAGATCTGACACCTTCTTATAACCTCCATAGGCTCCAAGCACTCATGTGGTGCAAATACACATTGAATACCCATACAGATAAAATAACAATTTGTTCTTAATTTATACTTAGTATTTATTTTTCTATGTATCATGGGTTATGCTTTTGTCATTTTATATAACTTATGGAATATTGGTCTTAATTTTTCCTAATAAAATATCTACAGAATTTATATTATGCTTGAAGAAATAATGAAAAAAGGATATTTAATCTACACAGAATAAGTTAGAAGGCAACCTTTAGTGGTGACACTCGCTGTATTGAGACATAAGTGCTAAGAGTTCAGAGTCTTATTATAGTTCATAAAGGGACTTGACTGGAAAACCAAGAAACACTGATCTCCCCATAAATACATTGCACTCCTAATATTGAGGTTTTCAATTGTTAAATTAAATAATTACTGTTTATGGAGTTAAGTCTTTTTATAAGTACTTGATCTTTTATTTTGGAAATTTCAGTATAGAAGGATTTTTGTAGTTTTCCTAAGATTTAATGTGAGATGTTCATTTAGTTCTATTGGTTTATAATTTTAATTTACCCAATTATTGTGTTTGTATATGATCGATTCTATTTTTTAACTTTGATTCTAATGACTTGTAATCTCTTGTAGATTCTAATCATTTAAATGTAAATTTATTTATATATTTGTCATATACCATCTTTCCACTTGTGAATTCTGATAGTTTTCACCTTCATTTCTTATAATTGTCAATAGTATTAAGGCTGCTCTATCATCATGACATTAATACATTCAAAGGTATTCAATCAAATTTGTCTGGTTAAAGCAAAGGGAATGACAGGAAATGTCAGCAAGTTTCCAACAGAAACAAGATAGCCAAGAAGATGAGCAGTAGTGAAAGTGAATGAGTAGAGAATCAGTTGTGCAGAAAGTAAGCAACTTCTAGAATAAGCAAACAATGTTTACATGGAGGTTGTGTTTCATGTTGGATCACTATGAGCTATGCTTCAGAAACTGAGAACAATTATGAAGCTAGCATCTTCAGGGTCCTGGCCACTGATTGAAGTCATGTATCCTGCCCCATACCAACAGACACTGAAGCATTCTGGAACTCCTACTGTCCTTGTGCTTGCAACTTTAGTGAGGAAACTAGAAGCTCAGCCAGGTTTCTTTGGGTACCAGGCCAAGTAGCTGCTAACACCCTGACCAAACCTGCAGATAATACTGGCTCTTTCTCTAACAGAAAAAGAGACAGAGTCATTTAAGAAGAGCTTCTCTAGTGTCTGAGATTGTAAAGAAAACAGAAAACTCACTGACGTAATCTAGATCATACCTTTGTCCTGCTCAATAGACTGGTTGATTTCCAGTGAGATTTAGCTGCTGTTTGCAGAGCCAACTTGAAATGATGTTTCAAGAGTGAGTTTACATAGACTTGCAGGATGTCCACCTTTGCTCTCACCTGGAAGTGAAACTAAGTGTAGTCAGACTAGTTGAGCTAGAATTTCCATGATTTAGTCTTAGTTACAACAAAGGCAGATTTGGATGTTAATATGGGTTCCAGTTAATAGTGGGGACTGGAAATACCATTCAAATCAGGGGCAACAGCCCCTTCTTCTCTTGCACTAAAGCAACACAGCAACCTGTCTTCTGCAGACAAACCTTCAATAAGACAGAATGAAATACATTGTTCTCATAAAACCTAGTCAATGGGTCTTCCTAACTCAGACACCAACAAGGACAAGATACCAACAAGGACAAGTGTTTGGCATGTTGACATAAGAATTGATCACAGATTTACATGGCTAACATATCATTTTTAATGATTGGCGATCATTATCATGTCTCCTTATCTGGAAGATATGTATTACACATTATATAATGTATCATATACAATCTGGATCCCACACATGAAAGAAAATGAATAGCATACCTCCTTTAGACCCTCCCTTACCTTGCCTAACATGATCATTTCCAGGTGTTATTTTTCTTTTTATATATGCAATATGGTTCCTCATTACAGTAGAAGAAGCAGTTATTTTGTGCACATACCACATGTTATTTATTTAACGTATTTAACCTATTCAAAGAGGGTAGATAACTCTGCTCATTACCTCATGTGGATATTGTGAAGCAGGACAAAATAACTATATATTGGCAGCATCTCACCTAAATACTAATTTGGATATATTCACATATGTGAATGACCAAGCATGGCTAGTTCTATTATTTGGAGGATTGTGTTTTTCTTTTCCAGAAAAACCTGCTTTTTTTTTTTTGCTTTTTTTAAAATTTTTGATACTTTGTTTACATTTCAAATGTTTCCCCCCTTTCCAGGTCTTCCCTTTGGAAATCCCCTATCCCCTCCCCCTCCCCTGCCTCTATGAGGGTATTCCTATGGATATCATACAGACATCCTCTACAACACTGTATACAGATTTCATTTTTTTCTGCATCTTCATCAGAATTTGTTTTATTTCCTTTGTTGTGAGCACAAGTACGCTTGCTGGTTTTTATCTTCTCTTTACTTGGTGGATCATTTACTGGATTCTGGACATGGTCACTGCTGTCGTTACCTGCACAAACTTGAACCCATCAACATTTTATCATGAATGGAGGACAGCCTCATGAGTTACTACTCTTTAGTAACAGACTATTCGAAGATAATGGCTTTTGGAAAAGGCTATGGAATTCTCCTCAGTGGTATAGCCATTGAAAAACTGCTATGTTCCAGTACAAAAGACGCAAGTCATATTCATGCAAATGAAGAAAATTTAGTCATTGATTCAAATAAAAGAAATTGCACTTGGGGGTTTTGAGAATAATAGTTTCAATGTTAAATGAAAGAGGAGAATTGGAAGTATATAAAAATAGTTATTTTTTATGTTTTTAAATGATGTACTTTCCAAAGTATATCATGCATGAAAATAAAAGGAAATAAAGCAAAATGAAAAACACAGGGCAAAAATGTGATAACACTGAATGAATACAAACTTATGTTGTGGATATCCTAGTAAGAGCAGAAAAAGGTCAACATATAGAAATCATAGTTAATGAAGTATTATCTAAACTTCTGGGTCCTGGAAACTCAAAGTCTTTTAAATAAATTCAATGCAAAATACCTGTTCAAAAGTTCTGCTACCAAAAAGAAAAAAACCCTAAGTTATGAAAAGACAGAGAGAAATGGAGGGGGGCTAAGTTATATTTAGGGGAATCCTGTTAGACTGACACTAATTTCGTAATGATATTCTAATGGTGAGGAAATAATTGTGTAATAGAGCCAAAGTTCTAGCAAAAAAAAATAGTAACAAAATAATTCCTTTCCAACCAAAAACCATAATTACTAGAAAAACTCACACATGAAAGAAAAATAAGTACTCTCTGGAAACAAAGGAATTGTAATTTAACCTGAAAATAGGTATAAATTCATTAAATTTACTCCACTATAGAAGAATATATATATATATATATATATATATATATATATATATATATATATATATATATATATATATATATATATATATATATATAGATCCCTAGAACAGGATTTAAAACAGGTTGTAAACCATCAGGTGCATGCCCAACCCAGGTCAGCCAGTGCTCCTTTCTGTGGAGCCATCTCCCCCTTGTTATCACTTCATCTATGATTTCAAGTATTCTGTCTGCATTTTTCTTTTGAATTTAACTGCTCTTCGTTATTCATAGTGTGACACATCAAAAAGCTCTAAATATATAATTCCCCACAGAAGTTCCCTTAATCTCATTTTGCCCCAGTTTCTCCATTGATTAAATTATGAAAGCAATAATATTTACTTTGTAGTATACTTCTGTAGTTTTAAGCCTCTTGGATCCTATCTGTAGTGCAGGACAGAGCTCTCATCATTTGAATGATTTTGCTTTAATTGGCAAATCCCCCAGGATTTCAATCATGGACTTTCTCAAGCACTTCCTTCTTTATGTACTGTCAAACATCACCTTTGGGAAGGGAGATGGGAAGTTATTCTCCTTTCTTACATACTCTTCACTCAACGTTTTTATTCTAACCATTTCATACTGTTTACTCAATGGCTTGGATTACTTAAAAGTGACAACTGTCACCCTGATGCACACAGAGAATTAGTTCTTCAAACAATTCTTTTAGATTTTGTCATATAACACAGTTAAAAGCAATTCTATATTGCAACTGGCATAAAATAAAGATTTTTATAACTAACTGATATGATGAATTTTACTGTCCTTGGTTATTAATGGAATCAAATGTTAGAAATCTCTAAATGTCTATCTCCCCAAGAAATCACATTAATCTCCTTATTCATGATTAAAGAATTCATAACAGGGTATTTAAATGACTTAAAATTAAACAAGATGACAACATATAGCAAAAGAGAATAAAATAAATAAATAGAATAACATAAAATCTCAAGCTAGTGTCCACATATTAATGGTCTGTTTTGCTTTAGGGATAGATAGGTATATGGACAGATAGATGAAGATTATCTAACACCTTCCACAGATTAATGACCTGTTTTGTTTTAGGTGTAGATAGGCAGATAAACAGATAGATAGAGATTATCTATCTATAACTTGAATTTCTGTCGGACTGTGTAGTCACCATGTGTGCACTGAAAGTGTGGGATTGAAAATCCCAAAATCTAAGGGTTACTGGCTTTAAAAATAGTGGAGTACTATTCAACCATTAAAAACAATGACTTCATGAATTCACAGGCAAATGGATGGAGCTAAAAAATGCAATCCTGAGTGAGGTAACACGTCACAAAAGAACACCCATGGCATGTACGCACTGATAAGTGGATATTAGGAAAAAAGCTCAGAATACCCACGATACAATTTACAGACCATATGAAGGTCAAGAGGAAGGAAGACCAAAGTGTGGATGCGTAGGACTTGGAAGGAATAGAGGAGGGGGAGGAAGAAGGGGGAGCAGGATCAGGTGTAGGAAAAGGCTGGGGTAAGTATGCAGAGAGTCGGGAAATTGAACAGAGGTGTGTAGCAATGGGAGATGGAGAACTGGGGGTAGCCAACAGAAAGTCCCAGATGCCAGGAAAGCAAGAGCCTCCCAGGACCCCACAGGTATGACATTAGCTAAATGCCCAACAAAAGGGAGAGAGAACCTGTAGAGACCATAAGAAGAGGTTAGTCATGGTCCCCAGTTGAGTGATTAAGTCATGCACCCTTCTCAAAATTTTAACCTAGAATTGCTCCTGTCCAAAGGAAATACGGGGACAAAGAGTGGAGCAGAGACTAAAGGAAAGGCCATCAAGAGACTGCCCCACCTGGGGATACATCCTATTTGCAGAAACCAAACTCAGACACTATTGCTAATGCTGACAGGAGCCTGATATGGATGTCTCCTGAGAGGCTCGGACAGAGCCTAAGGATACAGTTGCAGATGCTTGCAGTCAAACATCAGACTGAGCAGGGGGACCCGAATGTAGAAGTTAGAGGAAGGGTTGAAGGAACTAAAGGGGTTTGCAACCCTATAGGAAAAACAACAATATCAACCAACCAGACCCCCCAGATCTCCCAGAGACTAAACCACCAACCAAAGAATACACATAGAGGGACCCATGGCTCCAGTTGCATATGGAGCAGGAGATGGCCTTAACTAGCATCAAAGGGACGAGAGGCCCTTGATCTTGTGAAGGCTTGATGCAGCAACATAGGGGAATGCTAGGGCAGTTGGGCAGAAGTGGGCGGGTGGGTGGGTTAGCACCTTCATGGAGGCAGGGCCAGGGGAGTGGGAAGGCTGGTTTTCAGAGAGGAAACCAGGAAGGGAGATAACATGTGAAACATGCTTCAACAAAATAACCAATAAAATAAATACATACATAATAGGTTTCGTTCCATTCAAAAAATAGTAGTTTTTTCCAAGTTCAGCAACTTTTTCCCATTATATATATCATAATTATGTATTAGCTATACCATGATAGCTAATACATCACCCTTGCTTTGAAAATTAAAAAATAGCCAAAAATTAAAACATCAAATATTTGCTAAGATGGAAACATTACAGAGTGCAGATTCGTACTATGATCTCCTTGCTGTTATGGTTAAGGACCACAGAAAGTACATACAGGAGACAGAGACTAATGCAGCTCCCTTTGTAGATGAGCAGGTATCAGCACTACAACTTCTGACACAATAAGAATTTTTGTTATTTCACTAAAAGTTTCTGTTCTAACAAAGTTATCTGACTGGGGTATAAGATAAGACAGGAATATAGAGGAAAGGAATAAAGCAAATTTTATTTTGGTGCCTCTTCCTCATGTTGTTCCTCTAATTCTTTCCACTCCGACTATCTACCTTCACCACTTTGTTTGCTTCCTAGGAGGGATGGTGACCTAGTTGAATCTATTTCACGAGACAACAGCCACTTCATCATTATGCGCTGTATCCACATAGTTCATCCTTCTGACAACTAAAAATTGAATTATATAATTATCTCCATAGTGTCTTAAAAATCACTTCAATGGGAGTCATAAATATTTAAAGAAAAAAAAACATAGTCACACAAATATCTTACTGTCATTTGCGATCCATAATGCTCAGGGAAATATAATACCCAGTGGAAAATATTGGGCATTTTATGCCTCAGATAGCACTAAAGACCAAATACTCTTGCCATTTGTATCTAGAACAATACCCCAGACACAACAAATATACTAAGAAATGAGTAATGAAATACATGAAATAAAGTGGTTTTTAATATTAGGATACAAATTCATAAAGAACAGAATCTCAACATAAATATTTAGAAGTAATAACAATAAAATATCTATCAACTGAGGATAGCAAAATATCTCTTGCAAAGGGCACACAAATGCATAGAGAATATATCTATGTTCCCTATGTGAACTACTTTTAAAAACTGTATGTGTATTTTGCTTTCTAGTTTGAAAGAATATTACGTATATGTCTAGTGCCCTCAAAAGACAGAAGATGGTGCTGGGTCCCCTGGAACTGAAGTTAAAGACAGCTGTTTGTGACCTTTTGGGTGAGAATCCTATCCAGGCCCCTTTCAAGAACACAAATGCTCTTAATCACTGGGCATTCTTGCCAGTCCCATAAATGACTTTTAAATCTACATCATCTCCAATTTTGAAATGAACTCAAAGTAATACAAATAATATTCCTGAAAGAATTTCTAAACTTGGTGAACTCAGTCTAGAATTTAGATAGAACAGCACAACTAAGAAAATCTGAAGCCTAGAAGAGTGGTATTATATCTTCTGATTTTATTATACTCTATTGTATAAAATGAGAATAATTAAGACTGTTGTCCACCCTGCCTTATAGAGGCTTTGCAGATGTTGCTGTGTCACATGTGTGTCAGTAGGTGGCAGAGAGACACTGTGTCTGCTCAGTGTTTTGACCTGTGAACATCTGAATGATTACCTTAACATTTCCTGAGAAAAAGAGAATCTGAGAAGAGAAGACTAGTGCTAGGCAGGCCCAGATAGCCTCTCAGAATGGGGAACTGGAAACTAGAAGAATCCCACATAAGTTCAGGGGCCCTGGACAGGAATGACAGAGAGTCACTGCAAGGTTCCACTCGGGCCAGCAGGGCAAATACCAAGCCCAAAATGACCACAAAACTGGCATCATGGGATCCAGACAGAGAGTTGGCCTGAAATGACCACAATTCCAGAACCAGCCATGCCTAGAGGACAGACTATGCCCAAAACAAACCCTGCCTGGAGCCATAATGCACAAGCAGGGCATAGCACTCCTGAGACCACTTTTGAGATGATTCCCAGACACTCAAAGACCATAAGACCTTATAAGACGAGCAAGTGAGTAGTGGATAAATGGAAGAGAAGAAGAAATAGAAGAATGTGGTCACAAAGAAGAGAGGCAGAACTGGAGACTAGAGGGTTATGAGAAACAGTCTTACATGAGTAGTTGGTGATGACACCTAGGGCCATGCTGAAGTACTGGTCTGTGCTGCCACCATGGGACCATGACTGGGTCCACAGCCTTGCAACAGCAGGTGTCTGTTACCACCAAAGGCCAGGCAAACATACATGGTCCGAGCTGCTACCCTGTGGACATGTTGTTGTCTGAGAGCTGGGCAGAAATGGCTCCACCCATCATCTGAGCATGCTAGGAGAGCTGGTCCTGAAGGCATGAGAGCAAGAGAGATGCTGCTGGCCCTAGCCAAGTACAATACCCAGACATTGCAGGAGATGTGGGTGTGCTGGCCCAAACAGCATGGCAGAACTTGCACTAGCAGGTGTCATCACCATTCATTGGACCTCCTCTTCACAGCTCTCCACCTATGGCAGCAAGAGCTTGGCCCTGGAGTCATAAGAGCAGCAAAGCTGTCCCTGACCCTCACCAGCTACATCACTCAGGACCGAAGGGCCTGCATCTTGCCTGGGAAGCACAGTAGAGCTGACCCTGCAGGCCAGGGCAGACAAGCTGGACCAGAAGATCTTATTGTGGGGAAGCTAGCCCTGCCACCTCTCTGCCATGTGATGACACAGGCAAGGGAAAGAGGCTGCCTCCTCTTATCTCTTGACACATGCAGCAGGCAGGACATCTGACCCCATGGTTATGGAGTGGGGGGGTGCTAGCTCTATCCCTCAAATGCTTCAGCACTTAAGAGTGCAGACCGCGCAATATTCCTGGGCAGTAGACCTAACCCTGAATATGTGGTTTACAAGTGAGTCAGCCCTTAGTGTGTTATACTGGGAGAACTGGCCCTATCTCTTTTTTGCTGTGCAGTAGGGTTGGTGAGGGAGAGATCTTCTCCTCTCCCTTTTGCCCTTGCCACTGGGAGGGGGAAGAAGAGTTGGTCTCAATGGGGTCATGAGAGCAGGGAGCTGGTCCTGACCCACACCTGCCACAGCACTCGAGAAAACAAAGCATGCATCTCACAACACAGTAGAGCTGACCCTGTGTATGGGGGTTGCAATTGAACTAACCCCAACGGCATGAGCACAGCAGAGGTGTGCCTGCATAATGTCTGCTGCTTAATGGCTCAAACAATGGCTTGTACTCCTTCCTCATCCTTCACAATCTGTGAAAGACAGGAGAGCAGGCCCTAGAGTCATGAGAATGGGAGAACTAGCCTTGTCCATCAACAGCTGCATCACTGAGAAGAGCAGACACTGTATGTCACCTAGGCACAAGGTTTAGCTGGTCCTGTTTGTGGTGGTTGCTGGTGAGCCTACCTCAAGACTTGAGAGTAGAAGAGCTGGAGGACTGACCAGCTCAGATATTGCTCAGGCCTCGTTCTGGGGTTTTGAATTGGCCTATCACAACATGGCTAATGCCTTGACTGGCCCCATCAATAACATGCTTTACCTGAAGGGGCCAGTTCTACAAATCTAAAACTGCAGGGACTTCATGACACAGGCAACAAAACGATATCCAGTAGGAGCCCCAGTGATGTTGCACTATTAACAGAGTAGCAGAAGCCAGAGGTCTTGTACCAGGCCAATGAGTCAGTCCAATGAAAATTTGTAAGCAAAGAAGTGTAGACAAAAAATTATACTGTCTGATACACTGTGATACACTATAGACTCCACGACAAGAATTTTTCTTTTTGGGGGGGTTAGTTTAAAAGGTGGAGTGTCAGTATGAAGGGAGGGGGAGATGAATGTAATTGGATTACATGATGTGAAATCCACACACACAAAAAAAAACAATAAAAAAATTAGTAAATAAAAGAAACTTAGCTTAAAGAGACTGGGTATACTGGAGGTGAACAGACAGGTGGGTAGGTGAATGGGATATTATGACAAAACAAGAAATAGATCTTACCTATACATGATTTCTAAAAACACAAGGGAATAAAGGATAGATCTCTATTGTGTTGGTGTTTTGTTTTGTTTCTAAAACTATGCTGTGGGATATCAATTTTGCCTTGATAATACGTCTGGAAACATCTTTAACAACCCTTTATTCTCTATGTTTTCATATAGGCAAATCTGAATTACATTTCATGTAGTGGAATTATAAGTCATATAGTGTGATTTAATGATGTTTGATTCTTCTAAGTAAGCCTTCAGACATAGGAGCCAGAAGAAACCTACATGACGTGCTACAGACATCTTGGAGTGAAAGCACCCTCAGTTAGAATTTCAAGAAATATCAGAGAATGGTGTTCAGACAGCTTTCCCTTTCCCTGACACAAGTGCTCTAGTATTTCTGAGAAAACCAAAAAGTAAGAATCCCTACTGTCAGTTTCTCTAGGTAATAATTCTTTGCCCCTTAAATACTGAAATTTATAAACAAATGTTTTGTATTTAAACAGTGTGTGCTTCACCATGTACAGAAGCTTTTTTTGTTCTCTATGAGTCCCAGCTGACGATACAAGGACTCACGTGTAATAGTTATGTCCTCTGTTAAGGCAATGGTACTCTGTATTGCCAGAGATGAAAAGAAAGAAATGCAGTTAGGCTAAATAGAGAACCATTTAGCTTTTCTAACAAAACGAGTGACTCCACGAGCTTTGCAAAAGTCCTGTGACATCTGAGAAACAGTTTCAGTGGATGACTCATGAGGAGGAGCAGTTGGGGCAACCTCTCCTGATTCTATGAGTGTTTAGTTATGACTTGTATCATTATGGGAAGAGACTTATCATACTGTAGACAGATATAGACTGCCATCTCTTGATACTCCAGGTTGCTGATGATGAGAGAATAATCTGCCCCAGACCCACTGTTACTGAACCTTGAAGGGATCCCATCTTCCAAGTTGGCTGTATGATATATCCGGCTCTTTGGAGCTTTCCCTGGTTTCTTCTAGAACCAGTTTAAATTATAATTAATGTCCTCACTTACCCAGCAAGGGACAGTGACTCTGTCTCCCAGAGATGTAGACAGGGAGGGTGGATACTAGGTCATCTGTATGTCACCTAGAGGTGAAAATGTAATAGATATCCACATAGTTAAGCATGATAAGAAAGGACATCCCAGAAATTCCAGTTACCACTAATCACAGTGTAACAGCAAAAGTCTCATTTTACTTAGTTTTTACCTGGAAACCAGAGCAACAGGAGCCCAAGGAATGAAGCAGGGGCCCTTATGTTCATGCTGAATCCTGACTGCAATGACAATGGCACAGGATGTAACTGGTAAATAAAGAACTCACCACGGCAGAGTAGTGAGGTCATGCAAATCATTGGGACCAGGTAGTGGTGGGCACAGCTTCTCATCTCAGCAGTTATCACAAGTCTAGTGACCCCAGATTCCCAAAGTCAGACCACACATATGCCTCCAGAGAATGCATTTCTATTCAAAGATTTAAAATTGTAGATGACATTACTAAAGTATCTGAGCTCTCTTTTGAATGATATATTTCAAAGATATACTTGAGTAATATAGAAGAATATCCTACTGCCAGGGTGTATACAACATAGAAGAAACTATTAGATCTTTAACTCACTCAAATAATTCTAATTAAATAAAAATATTGTGTGTTCTCCTTGTAAAGTGTTTGTTAGTTTGGAGTAGACATTTCTTTACATTAAAAGGATAATTTATCAGTATCATTTTTACTGAAGTAAAAATAATATTTTACAGTTTTAACATTGCTAACTTCAGTTCAAGAAGAGAGCAAACACAGTAGGTGCACATATAATACCCTGATCCCAACAACCTGTGTCACTTGAAATTCTGACTCCAAATGAAGATGGAGACCTTTTGGACTAAATGGGTACACTGTTGTTTAGTTTGGGATCCTTCATATTTTGCTCTTTTCTACTATTTGCTACTGTTTCCTACAATTCCTTGCATAAAGGTTTGACTAGTGATGTGACTTGAATATTATAACAGAAAACACTGCTACTCAATACATGGCTTTGCTGTATATTACAAATGATACTTTCACCTTTCATCATTGAGCAGTAGATGGAGAAATTATCCTGATTCAGGCATCAGTCTCACTATCTTCATGTGGGTCAAAGTCTCCAAACAAGTTATGATCCAGAAATGGTTGTGCATCCTTATACCACAAATATTTGAATACAAAAGATTACACATCTTTGTCTTTATCCTGACTATCCAGCCTTACTCATCATCAGGAGAAGCATAATCTATTTAGCCATCAGTACTTTTGTCCTGGAGTCAGGGAATGCTTAGGGTCTCTTAGAAACATGGGATCCAGCTCAAGTGGAGGTCCCAAGGCCTGACCCTATTACTGAGGATATGGAACTCTCACAAAAAGGGACCTATCATGACTATCCTCAGAAAGACCCAACAAACAGCTGAAAGAGTCAGATGCAGATATTTGCACCCAACCAGTAGACAGAAGCTGCTGACCCCTGTGGTTGAAGTAGGGAAAAGCTGAAAGAAGCAGAAGAGGAGACTGACCCTGTAGGAGGACCAGCAGTCTCAATTAACCTGAACTCCTGAGATCTCTCAAACACTGGACCACGGGCCACCAACCAGGCAACGGACACCAGCTGATATGAGGCCCCCAACATATATATACAGCAGAGGACTGCTGTGTCTGGGTTCAGTCAGAGAAGTTGAACCTAACCCACAAGAGACTGGAGGCTCCAGAGAGTTTAGATGTCTGCTTGGATGGGGGTGGGGATGGGGAATACCTCGTGGAAACAGAGGGGTAGGGAGGAGGTATGGGATGTAGAACAGTTGGAAGGTGGAGGGGGAAATAAAATCTGGAGTGTAAAAATAAATAAATAAATAAATAAATAAATAAATAAATAAATAAATAAATAAATAAATAAAAGCTTAAATTAAAAAACATAAATAGGAAAGGCCAGTCAGTGTTGCAGAATGAGCCTGAACCTGCTGATTTTCCAAGGGTCTGGACGTGAGTGATGGGTGTGAACAAACACCTCGTATAAATCATCTTCTTCAATATACAGAGCACCCTCCCCATCAGAAAGACTAAACGCAGCTTTTTGGCGGATTACTAGTAATGTTGCCTTCTCTGCCTCTTCCCTGAACTCTCTTTCTGCTAATATCTACCAGCTGTATATGTGTCTTTCTTTGATCTTTGAGACTTGGAAGACATTTCTGCATTCTCACATGATTGCCCCAGGATCTGAGGAACATTTACTCAGGACCCTGAGTAGATGATAGCACTAGGATGACAGTTCCTCTCAATCTAAAACATCAAGTGAATTATTTGTTTGCAGGGCATCTGGGATGTGAATTTCTACCACACTTCCTTTGAAGATATGTCAATATGTAGGACTTTCTAATTTTTTTCAGCCTTGAAAATGATCCATATTAAGGAGATAATAGTTGGGGATTAATAGAACTCACTCACCCTTCCCATAATTATCCAAGTCAAGGCTTTAGAACTTTGTTTTTAATTAATTTTTTCTTATTCACTTTACATCCTACTCACTGCCCCTTTCTTGTCACCTCACAATTCTTCCCCCATCCCTTCTCCTGTTCTCCTCAGAGGAGGTGCTCTTCTTCTTATGCATTCACCCCACCTGACACTTCAAGTTTCTGCCAGGCTAGGTGCTTCCTCTCCCACTGAGGCCAGACAAGGAAGCCCAGCATGTAAAATATATCCCATGTAAAGGCAGCAGCTTTTGGGATAGCCTCATTCCAGTTATTTGGGACACACATGAAGGTCAAGCTGCACAGCTGCTATATATGATTGAGGAGACCTAGTTCCAGCCCATATATGTTCTTTGGTCGGTGGTTCAGACTCTGAGAGTCACAAGCGTCAAGGTTAGTCGACTGTTGGTCTTCCTGTGGAGATCCTATTTCCTTTGGTCCTGCAATCCTTCCTCCTATTCTTCCATAAGTTTCTCCATCCACTCTTTGGCTGTGGGTGTCTGTATCTGCCGGAGTCAGCTGCTGGGTGGAATCTTTAAGAGGACAATATGTTCCTGGCTGCAACCATAACTGAGTGTCATTAATAGAGATAGGGATTGGTGCTTGGCCATGGGATGTGTCTCAAGTTGGGCTGGTTATTGGTTGGCAATTCTCTCAGTCTCTGCTTCTTTCCCAGTGCCTGCATTACTTTTAGACCAGGATAAATTTGGTGTTGAAAGTTTTTGTGGTTGGGTTGGTATCTCTATAGCTCCACTGGGGTTCCTGCCTGGCTACAGGAGGTGGCCTCTTCAGGTTACATATCCCCAATGAAGTAAGTCATGGCTCGGGTCACCCCCATTGGTTCTTGGGAGCCTCCCTTATACCAGATCTCTGTATCATTCTGAACATGCCCCACACCTCCTCACCACAGTCAGTTGCAGATTTTCATTCACTTTCATGGCCATCTAGCCATTCCATCTGTTGTCCTCCATATCTGATCCTAAATCCCCCATTCCCCTCCTCCCCCACTCCATCCCAGTTCCCTCTCTCCATCTGCTTCTTATGACTATTTTATTCTTCTGAGTGAGATTCCAGCTTCCTCCTTTGGTCCTTCCCTCTTGTTTAGTTTTTTTGGGTCTGTGCAGTATAGCATGGTACCTGCATTTTTTTTGGCTAATATTCACTTTTAAGTGAGAATATTCATGCATGTTGTTTTTGGACTAAGTTATTGTACTAGCTAGTTTTGTGTGTCAACTTGACACAAGCTGGAGTTATCACAAAGAAAAGGAGTATTAGTTAAGAAAATGCCTCTGTGAGATTCAGGTGTAAGGCATTTTCTCAGTGATTAATGGGGGAGGGTCCCTTGTGGATGGTACCATCTGTGGGCTAGTAGTCTTGGGTTCTATAAGAAAGCCAGCTGAGCAAGCCAGGGGAAGGAGGCCAGTAAGCAGCATTCCTCCATTGACTCTGCATCAGCTCCTGCTCCTTGATCTGCGTGAGTTCCAGTCCTGACTTCCTTTCATGATGGACAGCAATTGGAAGTGTAAGCTAAATAAACCCTTTCCTCCCCAACTTGCTTCTTCATCATAATGTCTGTGTAGGAATGGAAACTCTGACTAAGACAAATTGATACCAGGAGTGGGGTATTCCTGTGATAACCTAACCATGTTTTGGGGAGGACTGTGGAAGGACTTTGGAACTTTGAGCTAGAAGAGTCATTTGGATGTTAAAAGCTCTGTGGAATGTTCAGTAGGAGCTTGGAAGATAATGTTTAGAACAGTGCAGAAGATGGAGGCTTGGTTTGTGAAATTTCAGAGGGAAGATTAAAGACTCTTATCAGGGCCATTGCTAGTTTGATTTAAGATTCTATGGTTTTGGTTAGCTGGGGCTGAAGAAATCAGCTGTGATTAACAAAATACCAGAACTACTAAAGCAAAGCCTTTGCATTGCTGGGACTATTGAGGCCGGTTAGTTGGAGCTAAGATATTAGCAGTGATTAAGATGAGACCAGCATCATTGAGGTGAAATCTTCTGAGAAGTGTTTTCTGAGAGCACAGAGGCTGCATTCTAGAGATAGCCAGGGTTGTACCTTGTGCTGTGGCTGAACTTGGTAATGTGTAAGAGTCACCCAAGTAGTACTGGTTTTGAAGGCATGAAGAACTCATAAAGAGCAGCTGAGGCCTGGGCACTGTGAGAGGCCATGGAAGGCCACTGGTGAAGGTGCAGCCTCAGTTACAATTGACAGCCTAGGACTGAAGGCATCATGCAAAGGCTTGGCACCATGAAGAGAGCCTTTGAGAGGCTGTTGGTAAACCTAGTTGGAGCGGAAGACAGCAGTGTTTTGGAGATGCCAGCACCATGAGATGACCACCAGGAACAGCAGCAGCAGTGAATACAGGAATCTGGAGCCTAGAAGACACGATGTGTGCTACAAAGGGCAGAGCTGGAGAAATGACTCAAGCACTTAGAGGAATCTATAAGATAGTGAATGGATCCAGACATTGGACGCTTGGAGTTTGATTTTGCTTTTGATTGAGATTGTGCCCTGATATTTTTCTCGAGTGAAGAAGGTATTTTAGTGGAGCCTACAGTTAAGAGACTTTGAATTTTTAAAATACTTTGAATTTTGAGAAATTGGATGTTTAAAAGGGTCCAAAATGCTAATATGTAAGAATTTGCAAAGACTGTGGGACTTTTGAAGTTATTTATATCTTAGGGATGAATAAGAAAGTAAGGGTTGAGGCTTATGGTGATGTGTTTGTGTGTCAAGTTGCCAAGGGGTCAATTGTACTGGCTAGTTTTGTGTGTCAACTTGACACAATATGTAGTTATCACAGAGAAAGGTGTTTCAGCTAAGGAAATGCCTCTATGAGATTCAGGTGTAAGGCATTTTCTCAATTAGTGATCAAGGGAGGGGGACCCTTGTGGGTGGTACCATCTGTGGGCTGGTAGTCTTGGGTTCTATAAGAAAACAGGCTGAGCAAGCCAGGAGAAGCAAGCAAGCCAGTAAGCACCATTCCTTCATGGCCTCTGCATCAGCTCCTGCTCCTTGACCTGCTTGAGTTCCAGTCCTGACTTCCTTTCATAATGGACAGCAATTGAAAGTGTAAGCTAAATAAACCCTTTCCTCCCCAACTTGCTTTTTGACCATGATGTTTGTGCAGGAATAGAAACTTTAAGACAGTTTCCTCACTCAGAATGATATGCTCAAGTTTCATCCATTTGCCTGCAAAATTCATGATGTCTTTGTTTTTAATAGTTGAATAGTATTCCATTGAGTAGAAGTACCACATTTTCTTTATCTATTCTTCAGTTGAGAGACATCTAGGTTATTTCTAGTTTCTAGCTATTATGAATAAAGCTGCTATGAACATAGATTAGCAAGTGGTTTGTGGGATGTTGGAGCATCATTTGGGTGTATGTCTCAGAGTGGTGTAGAAAGGTCTTGAGGTAGAGCTACTCCCATGTGTCTGGCAGGAAAAAAAACCACAAAGTAGTTGTACAACAACTGGATGGTGCTGGTTTAACTGGATGTCAGTGTATAGAAGAATGCAAATAGATCCATATCTGTCACCATGCACAAAAATCAAATCCCAGGGCATCAAAGACCTCAATATAAAACTGAATACACTAAACCTAACAGAACAGAAAGTGGAGAATAATCTTGAACTCATGGATATAGGACACAACTTCCTGAAAAGAACACCAATGGCTCAGGCTATAAGATCAACAACTGATGAATGGGACCCTTTGAAACTGAAGTGGTTCTGTAAGGCAAATATGCTATAAATAGAACAAAGCAGCAGCTAACAGAATGGGAAAAGATCTTCACCAACCCTACATCTGACAGTTGGTTAATATGCAAGATATATAAAGAACTTGAGAAGTCAGACACCAACAAACCAAATAACCCAATTTAAAAAATGTGATACAGAGCTAAAAGGAATTCTCAACAGAGAAATCACTAATGGCTGAGAAGTACTTTTTTGAAAGATCAATGTTCTTAGTCATGAGAGAAATATAAATCAAAATGTCTCTGAGATTACACCTTAAACCCATCAGAGTGACTAAGATCAAAAACTCAAGTGAGACTAAAAACTAGTGCAATCACTCTGGAAATAAATATGGAGGTTCCTCTGAAAATTGTCAAGAGATCTACCTGAAGATCCAGCTATACCATTCTTCGGCATATACCAGAAAGATGCCCCACCATGCAACAGGGTCACGTGTTCCACTATATTCTTTGTGGCCTTATTTGTGATAGCCAGAAACTGGAAACAACCCAAATGTCCCACAATAGAAGAATGGTTACAGAAAATTTGGTTCATTTACACAGTGGAATACTACTCAGCTATTAAGGACAAGGATATCATGAGTTTTACAAGCAAATGGATGGACCTAGAAAATTCTCCTCCTTAAAATTACCTCCTGACTGAGGTAACTCAGACTCAAAATGACATGCACAGTATGTTTTCACTAATAAGTGGACATTAGCAAAAGAAGTAAAGAGTACCCAGGATAAAATCCCATAACTCAAGAAAGTTAACAAGCCATAGGGAACAAGTGAGGATGCCTCAATCCCACTTGTGATGGCAAAGAAAGCAATCATGGGGAGGGAGAGGGAGGGAGAAACCTGGGTGGGGGAGGGTAGGGAGAGAGGAAGAGAGGAACATGAGCAGATATTGGGGGATACAGGAGTGAAGCCTTGAATACCAGCAGAAAGAATTGAAATGGGCAACCTTGGGAGGTAGGACATAAGGAGACCCTCTAGGATATACCGGAGACCTAGGAGTTAAGAGAATCTCAGAACTCAAAGGGAAAGACCATAGAAGACTCTTTCCCCTGGAATCACAGACAGGACATCTGAAGACTTGTTCAGTAAAACATCACCTCCAAAGGCTAAAACTAGACATAATACATGACTGTGTACATGAAAAACATCACTAAGCCACTTAGAAAACTAGAAAGAGTATGGTATTTTCTCAATTTTACATTTAAACAGTAACAATTCAATATAATGCAGAGTTCCCAAATGAATAAGGTATTTGATATTTGAGTAATATCCCTTCATTTTCAGTAGTCTAACTTTAAGTCCAGAGGAACATAAGTCCAATTACCTGTACTACTGACAGCATTTACTTACATTCTCTTTGTATATGTTTATCATCTGGAAGAACAGAGACAGATAACATCATAATGTTCTAAGCATCCAGGAGACTAATTGAAAGAGGTAGTGAAAATGATGGAAATTTCAAATTGTTTTGAGGCTTTTGGTCCCTACTCTGAACATAATGTCTTCCTTGCTGGACACCTGATAAAATCTTGTAATTTGATAAAGTCTGTGAATGCTTTTCCAGATACAGGGTTAAACAGTAAGCATAATCTAATACAATTGTTTGCATTGCTGCATTTATTTGGAAATGAGAAAACCTCATATGTTTGTTTTCAAGTCACAGCTATATTGACTGCCTTACTCAGTACTGCCTGAAAAGTCTTTAATTGTCTGAATATGAAGTACAGTCCTTAAAACACTACAGAAATATCATTACTTAAATAATTGGACACAATAATTGGACGCATGAAACCAGAAACTCCAATAATTTCCATGTATGATACTGTATATTCCAGAGTATAAAATGGAAGCTTTATAACCATATATCTGTCTCCCGACTGGGGAAGTTTTTAGAGGACTATATATCAAAATGCTAGGGGAACAAAATACTCATGGGAGCAAATATGGAGACAAAGTGAGACTGAAGGAAAGGCCATCCAGACACTGCTCCACCTGGGGATCCAGTCACCAAACCCAGATACTATTGTGGATGCCAAGAAGTGCTTGGTGACAGGAGCCTGACATAGCTGTCTCCTGAGAGGTTCTACCAGAGCCTGACAAATGCAGAAGCAGATGCTCGCAGCCAAGCATTGGACTAAGCACGGGGTCCCCAAAGGAGGAATTAGAGGAAGGACTGAAGGAGCTGATGGGGATTGTAACCCCGTAGGAAGAACAACAATATCAACCAACCAGACATCCCTGAGATGCCAGGGACTAAACCACCAACCAAGGAGTATACATGGAGGAACCCATGGCTCCAGCTGCATATGTAGCAGAGGGTGGCCTTGCCAGGCATCAATTGGAGGAGAGGCCCTTGGTCCTGTGAAGACTCAATGACCCAGTGTAGGGGAATGTGAGGGTGGAGAGGCAGGCCTTGGTGGGTGGGTAGAGGAATACCCTCACAAAATCTGGGGGAGAAGGATGGGATAGGGCGTTTCTGAGGGTAAAACAGGGAAAGGGGATAACATTTGAAATGTAAATAAAGAAAATATCCAATAAAAAAGGGAATAAAAGATGAAAACCAAGTTTTTCATTTGCATGTCTTGCAACTGAGATTGAAGTAAATAATGGGTAAAAATATCTGAACTTTTGAAACTATACACACTATCTCTCATACATGGTATCAATTTATCTGTCATGAAGAGCAATGCTATTAGTCAGCCTGAATAAGAAGAGGCCACATCATCATGATAGTGATTCAAAAGCATTAGCTCTGTCCCTTGTGCCACAAGGCAAGCTAAAACATATTTCTTAAATTTAGAAAATATCTGGACTTTGTCAAAAATCTTTAATACAGAGTCAAAACACAGGACATTAATATTCTAGAACAAATGTATGTCATCATCTGCAACCACAAATAAAGAGTTCTTCACTACTCAAATATGGTTCCCAGATCATGAGATCCTGCTAGACATATGTGTGACACCTACCAATATGTGTCTAATTTCCCAAACTTAGAATCCAGACTTGCCACGGTTTACAATTCACTGAGTCACAACAGTTTTAAGCAGTAGTTCTAGCATTGACCATAGCAGATGAAGCTCTTTTAAGGTCTGTCTACTGAAGTGAAGAGAACTCATGAAAGCTAGAAGATCCTGGGCAGAACTCATACAGACCCAAAGAGAACACAACTGCCAACCCAGGCTGCTATACCCAGCAAAACTCTCAATTACAATAGATGATGAAACCAAAATATTCCATGACAAAACCAAATTTATACAATATGTTTCCACAAACCCAGCCCTACAAAGGACAATGGATGGTAAACATCAACTCAAAGAGGGAAACTACACCCTAGAAAAAGCGAGAAAATAATCTTTCAACATACTCAAAAGAAGATAGCCACATAAAAGTAAAAATAACATCAAAAATGACAGGAACCAACAATCACTATTCTTTAATATCTCTTAACATCAATGGACTCAATTTCCCAATAAAAAGACATAGACTGACAGACTGGATCCATAAAGAGGACCCAGCATTTTGTTGCATTCAAGAAACACATCTACATGATAAAGACAAACACTACCTCAGAGTAAAGGGTTGGAAAACAATTTTCCGGGCAAATGGTCCCAAGAAACAGGCTGGAGTAGCCATTATAATATCGGATAAAATCGACTTTCACCTAAAAGATATCAAAAAGGATAAGGAAGGACACTTCATACTCAACAAAGGAAAAATTCTACCAAGAAGAACTCTCAATTCTGAACATCTATGCTCCAAATGCAAGGGCACCCACATTCATAAAAGAAACGTTACTAAAACTCAAAGCACACATTGTGACTCACACAATAATAGTAGGTGACTTCAACACCCCATTATCATCAATGGAAAGATCTTGGAAACACAAACTAAACAGAGACACAGTAAAACTAACAGATGTCATGAAACAAATGGATTTAACAGATATCTATAGAACATTTCATCCTAAATCAAAAGAATATACCTTCTTCTCAGCACCTCAT
>CM052700.1:72207942-72225741 GCA_028551405.1 Uromys caudimaculatus
CAAACTCCTTTTCATCATGGAACAAGATGATCATGTGGCTTTTTCTTTCAGCCTGCTTATATGGTGGATTACATGGATGAACTTTCATGTGTTGAACCATCCATGCATTCCAGGGATAAAGCCAACTTGATCATGGTGGATGATGTTTTTGATGTGTTCTTGGATTTGGTTTGAGAGTACTTTATTGCATATTTTTGCACAGATATTCATAAGCAAAGTTGGTCTGAAATAGTCTTTTACTGTTGAGTATTTGTGTGGTTTAGGTATCAGGGTGATTGTGGCCTCATAGAATGACTTAGGTAATGTTCCTTCAGTTTAGGTTTTGTGGAATAGTTAGAAGAGTATTGGTATTAGCTCTTCTTTGAACATCTGGTAGAAGTTGGAACTAAAACCAACTAGCTCTGGGCTTTTTTAGTTGTGAAACTTTATTTACTACTTATGTTTCCTTAGGGATTATAGAGCTATTTAGATTTGTTATCTGATCTTGGTTTAATTTTTGTAAGTAATACCTATCAAGAAAATCATGTTTCATTGAGATTTTCCATTTTTGTTGAGTGTTCTTTTTTCATTTACAACCCAAACACTGCTTTCCTACCAGCCCTCTCACAGAGTCCCTCCTCCCTCTGAAATCCCCTTCCCCTCTGAGAAAGTGGGACTACAATGAATATCCCCAAACCAGGCACATCAAGTCTCTGCAGGATTAGTCATATCCTTCCCCACAGAGGCCAGCCCTCTGTTACATACATGTTGGGTACCTACATCTTGCCTTTGTACACTTTTTGATTGGTGTCTCAGTCTCCTCCCAGGGCTCCAAATTAGTTGATACTGTTGGTTGGTCTTCCTATGGGGCTCCTATTTCCTTAATGGTATTCAGTCCTTCCCCAAACAATTCCATAAGAGTCCCTGCCTTCTGAATAGAGCCTCTCAGAGGACAGTTATGCTAGGCTCCTGTCTGTACACATAACAGAGTATCATTAATAGTGTGAAAGATTGGTCCTTTCTCATGGGGTAGGTCTCATGTTGGGCCTGTTATTGGTGGGCCATTCCTCCAGTCTTTGCTATATCTTTATCCCTGAATTTCTTTTAGATAGGACAAAATTTGGGTGAAATGTTTTATGGGTAAATTGGTGTCCTTATCCTTCTACTGGGGATCCTGCCTGGATACAGGAACTACCCTCTTCAGAGTCCATGATCCCACTCTTAGGTATCTTGGCTAAGGTCACCCACATTGATTTCTGGGAGTATTCACTATCCAAGGTCTCGGGACTTCCCAGAGATTCCCCAAAGCCCTCAGCCATAGCAGCTACAGATTTCCTTTCATTCTTGTGGCCCTTGGGGCCTCTTCTATCTCTCCTCACACCTGATCCTGCCCTCCTATTCTTCTATCTGAAGATATCCAGTTAGACCAGCATCATTTGTTGAAGATGCTTTCTTTTTTCCATTGTATAATTTTGGCTTCTTTGAAAAAAAAATCAACTGTCCATAAGTCTGTGGGTTTATTTCTGGGTCTTCAGTTTTAGTCCATTGACCAACATGTTTGTTACATACCAGTACCATGCAGTTATTACCACTATTGTTTCATAGTACAGCTTGAGGTCAGTAATGGTGACTTCTCCAGAAATTCTTTTGCTTTTCCTGATTTTACTAAGCAATTCTGTTTGTTTGTTTGTTTGTTTTTTCATATGAAGTTGGGATTTACTTTTTCTAGGTTAATAAAAAGCTGTGTTGAAATTTCGTTGGAAATTGCATTGAACTTGTAGATTGCTTTTGGTAAGATGGCCATTTTCACTACCAATCCACAAGCATGATAGATCTTTCCATATTTTTATATCTTCTTCAATTTCTTTCTTCAGCAACTTGAAGTTCTTCTCATACAGATCTTTCACTTGCTTGGTTAGAGTTACACCAAGATATTTTATGTTATTTGTGGTGATAGTAAAGGGTGTTGTTTCCCTAATTTTTATCTCAGCCTATTTATGATTTGTACATAGGAGAGCTACTGACTTTCTTGAGATAATTTTATATAAAGTCACTTTGCTGAAATTGTTTATCACCTGTAGAAGTTTTGTGGTAAAGTTTTGGGCTTGTTTATGTATACTCTCATATCATCTGAAACTAGTGATACCTTGAATTCCTACTTTCCAATTTTATCACCTTGATTTCTATTTGTTGTCTTACTGCTCTGGCTAGAATTTCAAGTACTATATTGAATAGATAGGAAGAGAGTTGGCAGCCTTTTCTTGTCCCTGATTTTAGTGGAATTGCTTCAAGTTTCTCTCCATTTAATTTGATGTTGGCTATTGGCTTGCTGTATATTGCTTTGATTATGATTAGGTACTTTGAATCCCTGATCTCTCCAAGACTTTTAACATGAAGGACTGTTGGATTTTGTTGAAGGCTTTTTCAGTATCTTATGATATGATTATATGAATTTTTTCTTTCAAATTGTTTACAAAGTGGATTATGTTTATGGATTTTCATATATTGAACATTACCTGCATCCCTAGGATGAAACATATTTGATCATGGTGAATGATGTTCTTGATATGTTCTTATATTTCGTTTACAAGAATGTCATTGAATACTTTTGTGCTAACTTTCATAAGTGAAGTTGATCTGAAGTTCACTTTCTTTGTTGGTTCTTTGTGTGCTTTGTTTAGCAGAGTGACTGTAGCCTCATAGAATGAATTAGATAATATTCCTTGTGTGTGTGTGTGTGTGTGTGTGTGTGTGTCTGTATGTCTGTGTGTCTGTGTGTGAAATAGAGAAGTATTGATATTAGCTCTTCTTTGAAGTATGATAGAATTCTGTACTAAAACCATCCTGCTCTTGGCTGTTTTTAACTGGCAGGCTTTTAATGACTGCTTCTATTTCCTTAGGCCTTAGACTAAGGCTGAAGGACTTAGTGACTGCTTAGATAGCTTACCTGATTTTGATTTAATGTTGGTGGTATCTCTCTAGAAAATTAGACATTTCTTTTAGATTTTCCAGTTTTGTGGAGCACAGGCTTTGAAGCATGACATAATGATTTTTCTGATGTTTTTTTTATTTTTTAACTTCCTCAGTTGGTGTTGTTTTCTCTCCCTTTTAATTACTGATTCTGTTAATTTGGGTACTGTCTCTGTGCCTTTTAGTTAATTTGGATAAAGGTTGGTCTATCTTGTTGATTTTCTCAAAGAACCAGCTCTTGGTTTTGTTGATTCTTTGTATTGTTCTTTTTGTTTCTAATTGATTGATTTCAGCCCTAATTTTGATTATTTCCTGACATCTACTACCCTCAGGTCTGTTTGCTTGTTTTTGTCCTTAAGATTTCAGGTGTGCTGTTGATTTGGTAATATGGAATCTTTCCAATGTCTTCATGAAGGCACTTAGTGTTATGAACTTGCCTCATAACACTAATTCATTGCACTGCTTTTATTGTGTCCAATATGTTTGGATATGTTGAACCTTCATTTTCATTGAATTCTAGAAATTCTTTAATTTCTTTCTTTATATCTTCCCTGATCAAGCAGTCATTGACTTGAGAGCTATTCAGTTTCCATGAGTATGTGGGCTTTGTGTTGTTTCTATTCATGGTGAAGTTCAGTAATTGTCTGTGATGGTCTGATAAAATACAAGGAATTATTTCCATCTTATTGTATCTGTTAAGACATTTTTTCCTGACTATATGGTCTATTTGAAGAAGGTTTCATAAGATGTTGAGAAAAAGGTATATTATTTTTGTTTTGGAATGAAAGGTCCTGCACATATCTGTTAAGCCCATTTGATTCATAACATCTGTTAGTTTCATTGTTTTCCTGTTTAGGTTCTATTTCAACAACTAGTCCATTGGTGGGAGTTAGGTGATGAAGTCTCCCTCTATTATCATGTGGCATTCAATGTGTGATTTGAGATTTACTAAAGTTTCTTTTACACATGTGGATGCCCTTGCTTTTGAGGCATATATTTTCAGAACAAAGATGTCTTGATGGATTTTTGCCTTTGAATTATATTGAGTGTCCTTCCCTGTGGGACTGTGAAAAGCAGCCTGGTTTCTGGATGAGCTAAGGTTTTAAACCCCGGTTGATCCAGTAACAATTAATCCTAGAAGGGACGGCAGTTGTTTGGCCATGCTTCTGGAAAAAGGTTCCTGACATGTGGTCACAGCTCTCCATAGATCTGTGACCTTCAGTCACATAAATGGAATACCCCAAGCCCCTCCACAGGTAGAGGTGTGGTCACTTAGCCTCAAGACATCCCCATGTTAATGAGGGTTCAAGAGGCTTAGCCACTCCCCTTCCCAGTCACTATTTCAACCTTGCCCCTCCCTGAGGTCATGGGGGTAGGGATTCACTCATGCCACTCTCTGCCATGACAATAAACACCCTGAAACCCTGGACTGTCTCTCTTCATCAGGATCTGTGGTCGGGAAAAATGGAACAGACCTTCATCTAAAAAGCTGCATCTAGTCTCCAGCAGAATGTCTCCCAGCCCCGGCCACCAACCACACCAAACCAAGTCAGCTAGTCGATGACAAGCCGCCAACACCATGGTCTTGTGGGACCCAGCCGGTCTCCTGCCTGCTTCTCTCCCTCTGCTCAGACCAGATTTGGCCTGTGGCCCCCACTTCACACTCAGTTCTTCCATGGCATCTCGGATGCTCAAGAGTATGGGAACAGATGGAGCCGACTTCCGGGTATTCCCCAGGACCACAGGCTGCGCTACTCCACCCCCAGACGGTGTCTCCTCAGGGGCTTCTTACAGTCCTACACCCACCTGGCAGTGCTATGGGGTGAGCACAGTCGAACTTTCTGTGTCCTGCCTCTCCAAAAGGCCCGAAAGCCTGGGGCAGAATGCAGGACTTCATTCCACCACAGTACCATTTAATCCAACTCTTCCTCATCTCTTTTGATTTCTTCTAGTTGAGTGTGTATTTTACTAGATATTAGAATGTCTACTCCAGCTTGTTTCTTGAGTCTGTTTGCTTGGATAAGCTTTTTCTAGCCCTTTTCTCTGAAGTAGTGTCTACCTTTGTTGCTGAGGTATGTTTCTTGTATGCAGCAGAATGTTTACATATCCAGTTTGTTAGCTCTTGTGTTTTTATTGGTGAATTGAGTCCACTGATATTGAGAAATATTAATGACCGATGATTATTAGTTTCTGTTATTTTGATGTTGGAGGTGGTACTGTATATGCATGAGCCTCTTCTTTTGCTTTTGCTATAAGATGATTAATTTCTTTTGTTTTGTTGGGTATAGTTCTCCTCCTTGTGCTGTAGAGTTCCTTCTAGTATTCTCTGTATGGCTGGATTAGTAGAAAGGTATTGTTTAAATTTTGTTTTTGTTATGGATTATCTTGTTTTCTCTATCTATGGTAATTGAGAGTTTGGCTGAGTATAGTTGTCTGGGCTGATATCTGTGGTCTCTTAGGCTTTGTAAGACATATGTTCTGGATCTATACAATGGAACACTATTCAGCCATTAAAAACAAAGATATCCTGAAATTTGCAGGCAAATGGATAAAGCATGAGATTATAATCCTGAGTGAGATAACAGACCCAGAAAGACCCTCATGGTATGTACTCAGTTAGAATTGAACAATGGTCATAAAGTGGAGGATAGCCATGCTATAATCCACCGAACCAAAGTAACTGGGTTCTATGGAAGGCCCAAGAGAGGATGTGTAAATCTCACTCAGAAGGCGATATACAATGTTCATCAAAGGGAGATGGAGAGAGGGAACTAGGTAAGAAGCGTGAATGAGGAAAGATAAGGGATGGCAATCACACTGGGGATGAGAGGGCTGGGAATAAGAATGCAAATTGGCATGGATGCATCTTTGAGACTAGCTGGACACCTGGAGTGGGGAGGCTATGTATGTCTATGAGAGTGATCCTAGTTGAAATTCCTACTTTCGAGGAATATAAAGACTGAAGTAGCTACCTCCTATAATCAGGCAGGACTTCTAGTATAAGAAAGGAAATCTCTTCCCACCTACAAAATCTGCAACCCAAAATGTGTCCCATCTACAAGATACACAGAGATAAAGATGGAACAGAGACTGTGGGGATGACCACCCAATGACTGTCTCAACTTGAGATCTATCCCTTGGGAGAGAGTCAATAGTGTTAATGATATGCTTACAGACAGAAACCTAACATAACTGTTTCCTGAGAGGCTTTAGCCAGCAGCAGCTGGAAGCAAATATAGATACTCATGGCCAAATATCAGGCAGAACTTGGAGAGTCTTGTGGAAGAGTGTGAGATAGAATTGAGTGAGCTGGAGAGGTCAAGGCCTCCATTAGAACACCTACAGAGTCAACTAACTGGCCAATGAGGGCTCACAGAGACTGAACCACGAACCAAAGAGCATTCAGGGGCTGTACCTAGACCCCAGACACATATTTGTAACAGATTTGCAGCTTGGTGTATTTGTGGGTCCCCTAACGATTTAAATGGGAGCTGTCTGTGATTCTGTTGCCTGTGATTTGCTCCCCTTCCACTACCTGGACTGCCTGATTGGGCCTCACTGGGAGGGAGGGTGCTTAGTCCTGCTGGTATTAGATGTCACAGGATAGGGTGGTACCCAAGGAGGTCTTCCTCTATTCTGAGGAGAAGGGGAAGGAGTAGTAGAGGCAGGAATTTGTAAGTGTGGGACTAGGAGGAGAGGAGGAGGGGGTTGTGATTGGGATGTAATATGAATAAAAAAATTATGAAAAAGAAAAAAAAGAGAATATGGATAGACATCTAAGCATTTAAAAAGTTAAATGAAAATTTAACAAAAACACATACATCATTAAAAGGAAGCAACAGAATGAAACTCAAGAGATTAATGCAACATGATTAAAGGGTTAAAATCTGCAGCAATAAACTAGATTAATGAGTTGAATTTCTGTTGATGCAGTGCCAATACCATACCTGTTACAGCTAGAAGGAAATTGCAGGCACTTGAAGTCTACCCAAACCACTCATCCAGCCAGATGAGTCTAGCCAGAGCTCTCAGTTGCAAACAATTACTCATGTTGCCCATGTTCTTCCTCTCACACAGACACAGTGGTCTGCTCCTCTCCAGACAAGCAGCACATTAGCAACTGGACTACCTCAAGCAAGGACATTTTTTGTTAGGATTTGGATCATTGTGGGAAGATCATGGATAGCTTACATGCAATAATAAATCCCCAAATTCTCAGCCTCCACTCTGCTGATTTTGAGTATGAAATATGTTCCTGATTCACTGCCATTGAACCTGTCTGGAATCCCAGATTCCAGTTCAGACACCAAATAAATTAGAAACTGTGAAGACTGACCTGGCCTCTGTACAAGTCAGTTCAAATAGGTGTTTCCATTACTATCTAAGAGACTCTGACTTGACCTGCAAGAGATGGAGGCTGATTGTCCAATGGTAACCAATAAAGTGAGTGGAGTTTGGCTCATCACAACATCCCTGTTGATTCCTGAAATTGTAATAGAACAATGCAAAGTCATGTGCTAATTTCCCAGGCAATCTTAGTGAATTACTTTATGTTACTCATTTCAATTGAGATCCTGGTATGTTTTGTGATTTTTAAAAATATCAAATGCTTTTTCACAAAAAAATTCAGCTGAAAGTCCCAAGGGTCATACATTTTCCCATCTACATTAGAATCTTCATCTTAGCACAAATCCTATCTCATCTATAATTTCTCATTATGATGTGACTCAACCTCATATGTCCGTCTTAGAAAATAGGACGTGCCTCACCTCACATGGACCGCCCACATCACTGTCTGAACTCACCCTCCATCCCCAGGGATTCTACTCCTGCACCTCATTCTCTCCTTACTCACAACCAAAGCAGTAACAGAAACAGGGACTGGACAGGACTCCTCATTTTGAGATGAACTTAGGAGAGTGATCATTGAAAGCAAGACTAAAACTGAGCTTGTATCTCAGTACAACAAGGCAAGGACATCCTTAGGGAGCAATATGCATGCACCCTGCCCCAGAGAGCAGTGTACATAGGGGACAGTTTTGTGGGCTTCTTGTATTTTTAAAATTACTCACACAGGTCTTCTGTATCAGGAGTGAATGTAATAAAATGTGTTGACTGATGGGAGACTAGTTGGGTGCTAAAAAACTGACAAAGTGGTTCAAATCAATTTTGCTTTTATTATAATTTCTTTTGACATAAACTATTGATGCAGATTCTGGTAATTCCCCAACTCTTCCATGAATAAAGCATTCTCACATTTTGACAAGCAAAGAGGTTTTAGGAAATAAAATATCTGTTACAATGTTTCTTTTTTTTTGAGTACACTGGAATTGAGAAAGAAAAAATAAGGAGACTGTAATCACTTAGATTGAGAGTAAATTTTTTATTTTTACTTCCAGACTATCCAGACTGGTATTAAGTAGGTTCTGGTGCTCTATGTGAATGTTAAAAACATCTTAATGAAATTAGGTGGGCTGTTGCCAAGTCTATGCTGCTGGAGATTAGCAAGAGGAGGAAAACAAGAGTGCAGCAAGGACTCCATCTCTCTGTCTATGGCTACCTTCAGTGACACTCAAAGCCTGCCTACTTCTCAAAAATGCTCTCAGCAGGTGGTGGCACAAGCAAAACAGCTGTGTCAGTCCAACCTCTTACTTCTTCTTTCCTGTGGGGTGTGTGTTATGACTTGTATCACTATGGGCTGAGGAAGTTACTATACTCTTGGCAGTAATAAACTCCAGCATCTTCAGACTCCAAGCTCTTGCTGCTGAGAGTAAAATCCGTCACAGACCCACTGCCTCTAAACCTTTATGAGACACTGTGTTCCAAGGTGGATACTAAATAAATTAGGGGCCTAGTAGCTTTCCCTGGTTTCTGCTGATTACAAACTGTGCTAATGGCCAGTGCTCTCATTAAACTGGTTAGTGATAGTGTAACCAGAAACACTGGAAACAGAGTTATCTGGATGTCACATTGGGTACCTGGCACTGGAAATGAAAGTATACATTGTTATTCATACCACTGGAAAAATGCCCTTTAAAAACACAGCATTGACCACAGTACTCAGTACTCTAGCAATTTCTGGACACCATCTTTCCTTACCTGAAAGCAAAGCAGCAGGAGATCGAAGGGATGATTTCTTTATCAGTCAATTTGTCCTTTATACACAGGAAGTTTACTGATTTTTGTGCATCAGTTTTCTATCTTGGTGAAATTGTTTATCAGCTACAGAAGTTTCCTGGTGAAGAGTTTATAGATTTTATGCATAAAATCATATTATATGTTAATAAAGATACTTTGAATTCTTTCTTTCCTATTTGTATTCTTTTGATCTCATTCAGTTGTCTCATTGGTATAGCTAAGACTTCCAGTGCTTTCCTTTTCCCACTGTACAGTTTTAGCTTCTTTGCCAAACTCAATTGTCTAAAATTATGTTGGCTTTCTTTTGGGTCTTGCATTTGATTCTATTATACAACCTGTTTGTATGTCTACCAATACCATGGAGTTTTTACTACTATTGTTCTGTAGTACAGTTGATAACTAAGATGATAATACCTCCAGAAGTTCTGTTATTATTCAGGATTATTTTAGCTATTCTGGAATTTTTTGTTTTTCTATATGAAATTGAGATTTGTTCTTTCGAGGTCTATAAAATTGTGATGGAATTTTGATAGGACTTGCATTGGATCTGTAGATTGCTTTTTGTAACATGTCTATTTTCACTATGTTAATCCTACCTATCCATGAGATGTGGGAGATCTTTCCATATTCAGATGTCTTGTTCAGTTTCCTTTTTAGAGACTTAAAGTTCTTACCATATAGGTCTTTTACTTGCTTGTTTAGAGTTACAGCAAGATCCTTTATATTGCTTGTGGCTATTGTGAATGTTAGCATTTTTTCTAGGCTCTGCCCCACAGTTACCTAGCAACAACCAGGTATGCCTGACTCAGTATGAAAGGGGCTGATTGCCCTCTCCTCTCTCTCTTACTCTGCTACCCTCTTCCCTTTCCATCCATCTCTCCCCATTCCCCTCCTCCCTCTCTCTACATGTTCATGGCTGGCCTCTATTCTCTCTCTCTCTCTCTCTCTCTCTCTCTCTCTCTCTCTCTCTCTCTCTCATACACACACACACACACACACACACACATCTTTCTCTGCCTCCACTACCCCTGCAAATCCCTTCCCCATGTCCTAAAAAATCTCTAGTCTGTACTATACTAGGTTGGTCAATTGTGTGCCTGGTACCTTAGGAGGAAGGGATGCCTCAATATGGGCCCACAGAGGCACCCCCTTCCACCTTACCATACCACACCTCTACCAAACATATCCCTGTTTTCCATTTCTTTTTTATAAGACACAAAAGTGAAAGTTGTTGTATTCCTAATTTCTTTCTCAGCCCATTTACGATTTGTATAAAGGAGAGCAATTCTTTGGGTATTTCTTTGAGATAATTTTATATCCAGCCATTTTGCTGAAGTTGCTTATCATATGTAGGAGAATTTGGGGGTTACTTATGTATACTATCATATCATCCATGAAAAGTGACAACTTAAATTCTTCCTTTCCAATTTGTGCCCCCTTTATCTCCATTCATTGTCTTTGTACTGTATCTACAACTTCAAGTACTATATTGAATAAATAGGAGGAGAGTGGGCAGCCTAGTTTTGTCCCTGATTTTAAAGGGATTGCTTCAAGTTCCTCTCCATTTAATTTTATGTTGGCTATTGGATTGCTGTATGTTGCTTTTAATATATTTATGTGTGTGCCTCGAATCCCTGATCTCTCCAAGACATTTAGCATCAACAGGTGTGGGATTGTGTCAAAAGCTTTTTCAGCATCTAATGAAATAATCATGTGATTTTTCTTTAAGTTTGTTTAGATACAAGATTACATTGATGTATTTTTGTATATTGAACCATCCATGTATCCCTAGGTTGGTTCATACTTGATCATGGTGAATGACATATTTGATGTCAGTCTGGTGGTTCCTCAGAAAATTGGAAATAGTTATACTTGAAAACCCAGCTATGCCACTCCTAGGTATATACCCAGAAGATTCTCCAAAATATAACAAGGACACATGCTCCACTATTTTCATACCAGTCTTATTTATAGCAGCCAGAAGCTGGAAACAGCCCAGATGTCATTCAACAGAGTGATTAAATACAGAAAATGTGGTATATTTACACATTGAAGTACTATTCAGCTATTAAAAACAATGATTTCATGAAATTTGAAGGCAAATGGATGGAACTTGAAAATATCACCCTGAGTGAGGTAACCCACTTACAAAAGAATCCACATGGTATGCACTCACTGATAAGTGGATATTAGAGAAAAAAAAAAAACAGATTGAAATATCACGAAACAACTTATAGACCATATGAAACCCAAAAAGAAGGAAGACTACATCAGACATCAAAGCGTGGATGCTACAGTCCTACTCAGAAGGGGAAAGAAAATAATCTCAGGAGTTAGAGGGAGAGCAGGATCTGTAAGGGAGAGAGAAGGGGAAGGGAAATAGGGAGGTTGATTCAGACAAGGAAGGAGATGGGGGAGAAGTACAGAGGGTCAGGAATTTGAAAGGAGGTTTGTAGCAGTGGGAGAGGGAGAACAGAGGGATATCCACTAGAAATTCTCAGATGCCAGGGACCCAAGAGGTTCCCAGGACCCAACAGACATTAGCCAAAATACCCAACAAAGGCATGATAGAACTTGTAGAGACCATATCTAGAGGTTAGGCAAGGCACCAGTTGTGGGATGGGGCCACCCACTCATCTCCAAAGTTTTAACCCAGAATTGTTCCTGTCTAAAGGAAATACTGGGACAAAGTGTGGAGCAGAAACTGAAGGAAAGGCCATCCAGAGACTGCCCCACCTGGGAATCCATCTCATTTACAGACACAAAACCCAGACACTATTGTGGATGCCAAGAAATATTTGCTGACAGAAGCCTGATATAGTGAGTGTCTCCTGAAAGGCTCTGCCAGAGCTTTACAAATAGAAAGGTGGATGGATGGTCTCAGCCAACCATTGGACTGAGCACAGGGACCCAAATGGAGGAATTAGGGAAAGGACTGAAGGAGCTGAAGTGTTTTGCAACTCCATTGGAAGAACAACAATATCAACCAACCAGACCCCCCAGAGCTCCCAGAGACTAAACCACCAACCAGAGATTACACATGGAGGGACCCGTGGCACTAGCTGCATATGTAATAGAGGATGGCCTTATTTGACATCAATGGGAAGAGAGGCCCTTGGTCCTGTGAAGGCTGGATGCCCCAGTGTAGGAAAATGCCAGGGTGGTGAGGTGGGAGTAGGTTTGGGGTAACACTCTCTTAGAAGCAGGGGGAGGAAGAATGAGATAGGGGGTTTGTGGAGGGTAAACCAGGAAAGGAGATAACATTTGAAATGTAAGTAAATAAAATATCCCCAAAAAGACAAGACATTTAATATTTCATCATTTGTACTTTGAAGTCCTTGTGTGTATATGAATATACTCATTCTCTATTTCTGATTGCAGATGCCTATGAGAACATTGTGATGGCCATTCTCCAAATCCTTGATGTGTCTGAAGGAGACAGGGTCACCATGAGATATAAGCCCAGTCCAATATAGCATGGTACCAACAGAAACAAGGGCATTTTCCTAAACTACTGATCTACCTGGCATCCAACTGTGACTTTCTTACTCGTTTTCAAATTCATGGTCTCTTTGTAATTGTTGTTACATATTCATTTTCATATACATGTATAAATATGTATACATTTGCTCTAAGAGAAAGATAAATCAGAAAGACATATAACATAAACAGTACTTGATGTTGGAGGGATCTCTAATACCTGCTTTCATAATAAAGGCACTATGATACAAAAATAAATAAGTAAATAAATAAGTTAATTAAATTGAAATAAATGCATGCCTAAAAGCTTCTTGGTTTAGACTTAGAATGATCCTAAGCAGAAGTCCCTGCAACACCTTTCCTAGTTATGGAGGGTGCAGGCATGAGAATTGATGATCTGCTATGTTAATAGTCATTTGTTACTTAAGAAGAGGGAAATCATTGAACCATACATTGTGAGATTATCAGAGATTTATACAGATGACATCTTCTCACCATGGCATGAGATTGGGCTAATATCCTAGGCATGGGCAACAGTGTGTTACATTACTCCTTGTTTCATTGCTGTCACCTGCCTAAATGTTGCTGTAACCACACAAAACTGAACTCTACAAAAGCACAAATAGAAATATCAGCATTGAAGAATGACAGGCTCTGTCCTTTCCGTGTAGTATGTACAAAGGAACTTTGTATAAGTGTTTTCTATAAGGTTCTAGAAAATAACTGAGGGTGATCCAAACTGAACTTCATTGCTGCCTACATCTTGTGTGAATACCCCAGATGCTTCAGGTGCCCAATACAGATGTTTACTTCTATGCAGAAAATTACCTAGGTTCAGATTGTTTTTCTAAGGCACACTAGTTATGTTCTGTTTTGTTTAGAACAGAGGTTGGTTACTCATTGTATTTAATAATTAAACTTTATGTTTGATTAAGTCCTAGATGGCATCCTATAATACATTAATTTGTTATGGTTTGCCTACAAATTATCTTCCAAAAAGTTGGTGTATAAAAAGTCTTGGTTCCCACTGGGTAAATATAACTATTGGGAAGTGAAGGGATCATGAAGTTTCTGACCTAATAATTACAATAAGTCATTGGTAGTGTATAATAAATGGCATTATCAGAATGTGATGGAAAGGAAAAGTGAAGAATAGTGTGAGGAGGCAGGTTACCAGAAATATGTCTTTGAAAAGCACTACTTGTTCTGGGTGTGCTCTGTTTCCCCACTTGCCCCTCCCCTCCCCGACTCTCCTCTCACCCCTCTCCTCTCCTCTCCTCTCCTCTCCTCTCCTCTCCTCTCCTCTCCTCTCCTCTCCTCTCCTCTCCTCTCCTCTTCTGTCCTCTTCTCACTTCTCCTCTCCTCCACTCTTCTTTCTTTTGGAACTAGGTTACAGATAGCAGTTAACTGCTTTGTGGGTGCTGAGAATCAGTTCTGGGTTCTCTGGAAGACTAATCAAGTCTCTTAGCATCAGTAACCCAATGCCATCTTCAGGCATCTGTGGGTACTGCATGCACAAGATTCACAGAATACATACAGAAAGAACACCCATACACAGAAAAATATAATTTATTTTTAAAGGCCTCACATGGAATTGTAGGCAGCCAACACCTTAACTTCAGATCACTGAGTCTTGTATTAGACTTCTGATTTTGAAAACTACAAAATGATAACTTTCTTTTTTCACAAGGCAGAAGAAATAGCAAACATACACAGAGAAAATAATTGTATTTTGCTTCAAGAATCTGGGAGACACTGTGGTTATTAATTTTCTACTGAGTTTTCTATGTTTTCTCATCAGTGTGCCAGGCACACTGGCTGTCATTCAGATGAGTGAAGTGTCTATGGCTGGGTGTGGTGAAGAAACCTAGTGAGGCTCAGAGAGGAGATTTGTGTTGGAGGCTCAAGCACAATGCCATACATAATAATAATTTTTCAGATCTTTCATATGCACAGTTGATTGTGAAGATGAAATTTGTCCTAGATTTACAGTCTATGGTGTGATCCTGTACCCCAGAGTTTTAATGGATGTCCAGAAGATCAACACTTTAGAAGCTGCTCTGCTTTCTTTTGATGCAAGGCCAACTGGTCCTTCCAGGTACAGTCACCAAACAGAGTTCGGCCAGATTAGAGGTAGTGGAAACCCTATCTCCCACTGGCACAGCCATGGAGGATGGAGATTGGTTCATCACAATGTTCCCATGAGCACCTGCAATTGGAAATAGATAACTGTCTTACATACGTTCACATTCAAATCCTCCATAACATAAATATTGATATTTTAAAAATGTCTATTCTAAACCAGGTGTAGTGACACACACATTTAATCTCAGCACTTGGGAGGCAGAAGGAATAAAATGTCTTTGAGGCTGAGGGTAGCTTGGTCAACATAGTAAATTCCAGATATATATACAGACCCTGTCTCTGAACGACAACAACAAAAAACTTCTATAATGATGATATCTGTATACTACTGAGTTCATGAAGGAATAGCAGTTTTTCCCAGGCATTCTATACTTATATGATCTTTTTCTATAAAACTATTACCATAAGATTATAATAATTTTAAATTTGTCACCAGATACCTAGAACAGCAGAGATATAAGGACCTAGGTCTCTGAATACATCTTGTGCTGCCCCTGCATGTCTGATGCAGCTCAGTGTTCACAAAAAATGTCTGCTTTATAAAATCTGAGCATCTGGACTGCCTGTGGGGATATGCAAAGTGGTCATCAAATGTGGAAGCAAACAGCATGGCAGAATGTGAGAGTGGCTGGTATCATTCAACAGCCAATAACATAAGAGGGTATAAGCACTCTCTGGGAAGGAAATCAACACAGAAGCTAATGCTCCAACTTAGAGCTCTTAAACCATACATTTCTAGATGCTCTAATCACAAGCTTCAGGTCACAGTCAAAGACATGCTTATACAAGTTCACAGACATGATAAAAGACCTAACTCAGAATAACAATCTATGCAAAATAACATCATAACATCCTGGGTAAAAACAAAAAACAACAACAACAACAACAAAAAGGCTGGAAAAGGAAGTGAAAATAAATAAAAGGATGAAGGACAGGAGGAAGAAATGAGAAGGGAAGGAAAGAATGGAAGAAATGAGGAAGAGAAAGACGGAGTGAAGGAAAAGAAGGAGATACAGTGATAGGAAGAGAATGGGAAAAAGAAAAGAGAAATGAAGAAAAGGGAAAGGTAAAAATGAAAATGAGAATGGGGAATTGACAAATTTTGGACCAGTTTTATATAATGCTAACCCAAAATGTCAAAGTTCCAAAGTCACTCACATCCTGATGTTAAAGGAAAGTAGTGCAAACTCTTGAACTGTAGTGTCCAAGCTGAACATCATCCAGACAGCAAAGGCAGGCCAAGAGTTCACTTGATGGAGATTTGTGGCATCCACATTTAACAATAGGGTTATAAGGGTTTTAATGTCATTGTAAATGTAAATCAAAGAGAAACTTGACACTAACATTCCAAATGCTAGAAACTGAAGTGGTGCTACCAAAAGTAGAAAAGGGAGGGAAAAGTAAAAAGGCAAGAATTCCTCTGTAACTCATGCTGTAATCTAATGCTGAAGCCCAACACTGACCAAGTTTGCCTTCATAAAGAAATGTATGTCCTAGGGCTCAGGTACTAAATCTGTGGGTCATGTAAGAGAATCTATAGGCCATCAAAAATTCTCAGTAAAAGGTTCTGAATGCTTATCAACAAAAAGTAATTGAAAAACAGATGTAGAATGAATTTGAGATGTTTCTGGCATTGTTTGCCTGTGTTGCACTATGGGACTTCACTGTAGCCTCAGTTCTGAACACACAACATGCATACTTTGTACTCTGCATGACAACACATCATGTCATACTGCAGATGAGGTCTTAGCTCAGATTTTAGACTGTTATATGTTATACACCAAATTGTTTTCCCTGTTCATATAAAGATTTCTGCTCTGAAAAAAACACAATAATTTAGTCACCTAACATTATTCCTCACATATGAATATTAACTTCATATATCATTGGGCTGATAGTGTTACAATATTTAACTATAGGTGCTGCTGTTTGAATTTCAGACTGGAGTTACTTGAAAAGTGGTTAAATGAATTTTAGCTTAGGATTGATTAGAAAAAATTTCCAAAAATTCCTGAAATGCTCCTAAGCACATTTTGTCATTATCTGATATATATTTATCTGATATGTATAGTAGGACTATGACCAGTGATTATTATAATATCACATTGTATGCCAACTCTGAAATTTGCTGATGCTGTGCTATACATTATGGAATTAAATATTAGACAACATTGACTTCTTTTGTAAAAATAAGTAATGATACTCATATTTCCAACATGCAGATTTCCTTTCATCTTTAATAAATAGTAAAATTATATAATACCAAAACTGTTTTAAAATAAATTTTCCTATTAATTATTAATACTTTTAAGATTTGTTTACTCATTTTAATGAGTACCCTGTAGCTGTTTTCCGACACACCAGAAGAGGGCATCAGATCCAAATACAGATGGCTGTAAGCCACCATGTGGTTGCTGGGAATTGAAATCATGACCTCTGGAAGAGCATCCAGTGCTCTTAACCACTGAACCATCTCTCCAATCTCACTTATTAGTACTTAATTTTTTTTATTTTTTTAATTATTATTATTTTTTCTATTTTTGTCATAATCTAATTAACATGTCTATTATTATTTAGCATTTTAAAGCATAACAAAAGTGCATTTATTTTTTGTTTATTTTTGATACTTTATTTACATTTGCAATGTTTCCCCTTTTCTGGGTCTCCTCTTTGGAAGCCCCCTATCCCCTCCCCGTCCCTACCGCTATGAGGGAATTCCACCTCCCACTCACCCGCAAACCCATCCCCCTGTTCCCACCTTGAAATTCCCCTTTACTGGGGCCTCTAGCACCCTCAGGCCCAAGGGCCTCTCCTCTCTCCCTGATGGCCATCAAGGTCATCCTCTGCCACATATGTGGTCCGAACCATGGGTCCATAGATGTGTATTCTTTGGTTGGTGGTCCAAACTCCAGGACGATGGGGGGGGGGGGGCAGTCAGGCCCATTGACGCTGTTGCTCCCTCCATGGGGCTGCAAATTCCCTCAGCTCCTTCAGACCTTTCTCCAACTCCTCCATCTGGGACCTTACTCTCAGTTCAGCGGTTACTGTTAAGTGAAACTTGGGCATTCTGAACTTTTGGGCTAATAT
>CM052700.1:72226241-72249132 GCA_028551405.1 Uromys caudimaculatus
TTTTTTTTTTTTTTTTTTTTTTTTTTTTTTTTTTTTTTTTTTTTTTTTTTTTTTTTTTTTTTTTTTTTTTTTTTTTTTTTTTTTTTTTTTTTTTTTTTTTTTTTTTTTTTTTTTTTTTTTTTTTTTGCTTTTTCGAGACAGGGTTTCTCTGTGCCGCACTGGCTGTTCTGGAACTCACTCTGTAGACCAGACTGGCCTTGAACTCAGAAATCCACCTGCCTCTGCCTCCCAAGTGCTGGGATTAAAGGCATGCACCACCACTGCCCAGCTATCACTTCTTATAATAATCCTTATAGATTAGGGTGGAGATATTGGGTGTCAGCTTTTTTATGTCAAACATTTTCTCACAGATTTACTGATATTATTTCTTCCTATAGACTTCAGGTAGACTTATTTGGAAACACTTTATGATACTAATCAGCACTGTCCATTCATTCAGATTATAAAGAATTCAGTGAAGCAGCTGCATGAGCTCTATACTTGACTCTACTCGATGAAAGATAGAGAGAGTAGGTGTGACAGCTGGTTCACAAAACAGGAAAGATCACTGTTAAGGGCCAAACTCCTGGAATTGGCTTTTCTCCATCTGCAACACAAAGAATTGTCAGAACCTCTAGTCTTCACTGACTAAATCTGAGTATGAAATGTGCCCAGACCACTCCCACAGAAGTGGGCAGGATCAATGAGAAAATGATGGATGACAGTGATTAGAAAGTATAAATGTCTCTTGTCCCTATTGTTAAAGTTATTGATAGTTGAAATGCTGAATTTGGCTAGGTAGACATATATTGTTGCTTCTCCTGATAGAGAGATTGATAAAATGAGTACAGAGTCAAGTCTTCATCCAAGTGGAGCCCAGACAATAGTTAATGGTAAATTGTACTGTGCTCAGCAAGAGCTAATGAACCAAACTAAGACTATATATTCCTGTGAATGAAAGACAGCATTAGGAAAAATTCTACAATCTATCACACATGAATATGTGCAGAACACACATATGTGCAATCCAACTGTTGCAATGCTTCCTACTAAGAAGTTAGAAAATATTAGCAGGTATGTAATTTAATTGATGCACTTCTTGCTCACTATGGAATGAACCATGGTTAGAGTCCCCATCATTGAGTGAACATTTCCTGTTGGTGCAGTCCTCTAGTTCCAGCCTGTAAATTAGAAAGTTGAGGTTCCAGAAGTTCTACGTCATCCTCCAGTACAAGATTGTGGCCAAAAATATCTACATATTACTTCCAACACATACATTCAGTCCTTATTTGAGTTGCATCAGATAAACCTGTGTACAATGGAAACAGGTTTAACCAAAAATACAGTTAATATAACTAATCTTTGTAACACGCTAAACATATATTTGATTTGAACTTACATTTGGCCATCATGTGGCAAGATCATCCAATATAAAACACTTCCATATTTTTATAACACATTTTAGACTATTTCATGCAGCTTACAAAATATGTTATACAGTGTGGTATATTACTGTTTTCATGCTGGTTCTCAGGATGTCTGGCATTGCTTCTGCTGATTGTTACTGCATCACAGGGTCAAGTATAAACACTTGAACCACAAACCACAAAGTAGTAAGAGGTCAAAAATTATGAAAAGATTGTATTGAACATGTAACGTATTCAAATAAACACTTTCAAATTATTCAGCTGAATTACTCTATGTAGGAACCTAATTGAGAAATTCTGAATATAAGAATATATATGTATGTGTATACCACCGTAGTCTAAAATTTAAAAACCTAATTATACAGCGTTATCAATCTACACTTTTACTTATAGAATGAAGAAAACTTATTTTGTCATAAGCTGGCAGTTTTACAAATTTTTATATTGGTGATTATTAGGTCCATCCATTTTTACAGTCCTGCAAACTCTACAAAAATGCAGCAAGATACTATTACTATATATGCACTATTATGTTCCCCATGCCAAGAAAGAGAGAAGAGTACTTGGTTTTCATTATTTCCATCTTTCCCCTTTATACATAGACAGTCTTTGATGAAAGACTACTGTGGGGCAGAGCTGTCACTCCTCCCTAAACTGGAAATTTTATGAAAATATAAATCTTAATGCCCTATATATATTCTCAAAAGTCCAGTGACATCCTCCCTATGATCAGTGCCTGGGTCAGGAAATCTAATTTATAACTCTCAATCATTCCTTTACAGCAGATGACACAAAGATGGGGCCTCTGGCTATCTTATTCTATTATTTCTTTACATACATTTTCTCTTTTTTCCAGGGAGGGGCTGCTTAATGTCCTTGAGTGAAACTCAGACCTGCATCTGTTGCAGACATATTGGGAGATTCTATCACGTTAGTCAAACTCTTGACCATATTGTATCTTCTGAAATGGAAGCAGTCAGTTCCTGAGAAAACAAAATGTGTTTTTGTTCTGGTTTGTTGAAGGCTGTGAGTGGGATACTGATCTTCTGTTGATAGTAGTAAGTAGCATCCTCGATGCTGCTCATTATGAGAGAGTAAGAAGTCCCAAATATACTGTTCTAGTCCAGATTTATTCCCACATATTTTTTCATAGATAGGATTGATCTACATGGATGACAAGTACTACAATATATAGGATTTTTATTCCCACAATAAAGTTCAGCTGAAGATGACTGGAATGTACACACAGGAAAATCTGAGGCCATAGGTTTGCCATGCCCTTTCCCTGTTGGCTGCTCAGCCAAGGGTCAACTAATCCATGTGAGTATAATTAAGTGGTTCTGAGTCTAAAAAGATCTGCAGAAAACAAACAAAATAAAACAAAACAATGCCAGTATGTGATCTGGCACTGGAACTCAGGTATTTTCAGAATATTACCACAGAAGTCACATGCAGAAAAACCCTCCTTTCTAAAGCAGAAAAAAACACAAATATCAATTTGTAGTATCAATCACAAATCTAACATTCTGCCTCGTGCTGGTTTTAGGAGGGCCTGGGGCTTCTGATCCTTCTGAGCCAGAGTTGTTAGGAATAGGAGTATCTGGGAGAACCTTGTCTTCCCTTTCTGAAGACACTGAATTTTCTGGGTCTCCAGCTTTCAAAGTGTTTGTCAATGAAATCTGCTCAGGCAGGTCTCATAGTAGTAGCCAAAGCTTAAAGACATTTGTGGAGGCTAAGTAGATCCAGAGGCTGCAAGCTCTTTCTCTTATTCATAGTGTTACAGTGGTTGTCAGTACTATGTATGGGTTCCCTGACTAGATATATGTGTGATTGTACTACCCCCTGCTGGAGAGGTGGGTAATATTTCACATACTGTATTACAGTGGGGATATATCAAGTAAAACAATGTAGTTCAGAAATATTATGACCCAAAATTTCATTGGACACATATAGCAAACAACCTAAGGTGAAATGTGCTCAGAAACCTACATTGGTATAAGGTAGGACAGGGTCATCTAATATAAAGGTATTTAATAATACACTGTTGAACATTCCTTGAAATTCATTATATATAGTACACTATAATTTACTGATGCTTTGACGGGTGATTTGCTGCCCCTGCTCGGTAGCAAGGATGTATTTACAATTATAAGCAAGATTCTATTGAGCATGCAAGCTTTCAGAAAATAATAAAGAAAAATTCAGGTGAACCAATTTAAATCATCTCACTGAAAATTGAGAACTGCATATACATGTTGCAAATAAATTTGTGTCCTCAAAACACTAAATCTGATAGGATAAAATATTTTCCTATTTCATACTATGAGATATAGGACTAGTTATGAATCAATGTGCAGCTCTTAAAAAATTACTATGATAAATAATGCTTGTAATTTCTATAGCTGTATTGGAAATGTCATGTTTGGGCTTCTTGGCAAACTTCGTCAAAAAGCAAACTCAATGAACACAGGGAAAATATAGCATCCAAATAAAATTTAAGATATAAGTCAGTTAGCAGAAAATAAAATGACTTTATAATTATTTCTATTGTTAAATATGTCACATAACATCATACTAAACATACCCTTGAAGTATAAGACTTTGTCTGCTGTATTACTCTGAGCCATCCAAATATAAAAACAGCATAATGAACAGGTGTAAACCTGTGAGACAAGAGATAAAGTAAGGAGGGATGAAAAATGGATTTAAAGTCCTTTAATCCTGTATGTTTCCAAAGAGGATGGCTAGAATTGCAGTTTAAATTGTTTCTGAGTTATTCCAGTTGAGTAAGTTTAGGGGCGGGGTGTGCACAGGAGAGTTGCTATCAAAATGTAATGATTTTCTGACCCCAGTACAATCATGTTTGAGTTTCATATATTCTATGAAACACCAATTTAAAGATAGTAGTCAAGCATTAGTGAGACTCTAGAGTCAGCAGGCTTCATGGTACCCTTGATGAACACCCAGCTTGTTTTTCTTCCTTTATTTTTTTGATTGATCGAGACACTGGGGAAAAAAATGAGCAGCAACGAATTCGATTTTAGATCTTCATTCTATTGAGATCCCAGTTGCTTTCTCTGCCATGAGCTTAACAGGAAACATACACTTTTCTGAAGACGGATGAAGAGACAAACGTCTGCTTGGGTGATGTCTTATCACACTAAGAATGAAGAATACACCATTACTAGTGCATAGTGGATCATTCATTCTGCAGCAGACACACACACACGCACACACACACACACACACACACACACACACACACACACACACTCCATAGCATATGTATAAAGTTGGCTAAACCCAGGGACGTCCACCTCACAGCTCCAGGGGTGTATTGTCCAATCCTCCAAAACATGATGTCAGGGAGTGGAGCTTATATCAGTCAATGTCTGCTTACTCATCTTCCTTCTTCTTAAGAAGTGACACTTTAGATTCTAGACAGATGTAGTGGCAAGTTTACTTAAAGACAGCTTTTTTTGAAGCCTTAAAGCAACTAATAATGTTTTACATTAATAAATCATGTAAACATTATATATTAATAAATCATATAAAACATTACAGAAAGGTAAAATATAGACGTTCACAAACCATGAAATTTATTTAATTATGGGGTGTTAAAGACCTGCAACCTTAAATAATTTATATCTCTAAGTAACAAACACATTGAAGAAATTATCACTTGTATGATCAATAACTTTCTTATATTTTAAAGAGTATCAGCGGTGGTCATGTGACAGCTCAGAGTATAAAGGCGTATGTTGTCCAGCCTAAAATCTTTGTTTCAATTTCTGACAAGTTGTCATCTATCTTTCATATGTACCATGGCACATACTTACCCTTGAACTAAATTCAGAAATATGAATATGATACAAATTTTAATAAATGACAAACAGCGGCCTGTCCTGGGACCATTGCAAATGGCTTTAATAGTATTGAAGTCAATACTATTAAGTAATCAGTTTATTTTTATGAATGGAAACAATTCCAAAATGACAGGTATGTTATAATTATAGCACAAAATATTCACTGCTATAAGCCATACATTTTTATAGGAAATTAGAAACAAGATAGCTCATATTCAAAGATTTACAAAGCATCTTTCATATGCAAAGAATGTCCAATATTTCTTACTAAATAAATTACATAACTAGGCTCAGGTTCAAATCAAATGGAATATTTTCTCCCAACTGCATTTGTGCAGCAAAATGTCTTCCAGGGAAAAACAGGTTCTCTGCAGGCAATTTGTGGTATTCTGAGACATATGGTGCCCTGAGTTGAGCCCAACCAATCTTGAAAACTGCCTAGCCATGCCAAGCTTGTAAGGTTTGCATGTACCTAGTGTAGAGAAAATATCTTATAAGCCACACTTGCCAATAAAAAATATCATGGCAAATGAGCTCAGGCAAGAAATAGGAGGTAAGATATTGGCAGGAAGAGAGGATTCTGGGAAATAGTGAGAGAATAAAAGACAGATTCAAGAGAGAAGCTGGGGGAGATGTTGAGAAAAGACACTAAGGACAAAGCTTGTCAGGACTGAAAAACTTGGAATATTCCAAGTTGTAGACATAGACTAGTTTAAATGGGTTAAATAAGTTATGAGTTAGTCAAAGAATGAGCCAAAGATTATGATCTAGACATTTATTAATACATAATTAGTCTCAGAGTTCTCATTCTGGGAGCAGAGGCTGAAGAAAAGTGGATTATTTTTAACAACTTAGAGTGCACCTCACTAACCAGAAGACTTCTTATTAGATTAATCTCAGATTGAACAGCAGCCAGTTGAAGACAGACATCAGAAGAACTTGAGGGAAGCTGTTCAGTTTCTAGGGTACTGCTGCTTTGTTCCCAGGTAAAGAAGAGCAAAACCAAGAATGTCCTAGCTCACTGTGCTCTTTAGCAGAGTCTTCATGTACTTGGTTAGTTTACTACACTTCTTGTATCCTTTTATCGAAGATATACAATGTGACACCCTGATAACAGAGTATCCATCTTCACTTTCTTTTTCCATATGACAGAGGAACCATCAATTACAGGCAAGTTACAGTATTGGAAATTATATATCCTGGTATCAGCAGAAATGTGGGGAAGTTCCTAGTCTTATACATAGTACATCCACAGTACAACCTGAAGTCTCATCAGGGTTTACCAGCAATGGATCTCGGACCCATTTCAAATTCACAATTAGCAGCCTGGAATCTGAAGATATTGCCACTTGTTGTTGTCTAAAATACAGTAGTAATCCTCTCACAGTGTTGCAGATTATAATAACATAAACCTCACAGGTAGTAGAAGTGTGAGGCTAGGAGTCCCATTTGCTGCTCAGCATCCTCCCTCTTGCTGACATTTCTCAGCCTCAGTCTGGTTTTGAAGCTTATGAGGACATTTTGGTAGAAGGAGCTATCTCTACTGTGACTTAACTCTCTTTCTGTTGAGCTCACAGCATAGATGTAACAATTTTTCTCCAGAATTAATGACAGACTAGGATATGAGACACGTGCTTAGACATTATTTGGACTCCTAAAACAAAACAGAAATTACTGCAGTCATTTCAAGGAAGAATAGCTTTAAATGGGATGAATGGGTGTTCAAAAGCAATCTTTAACATTTTTTGGACTATTTAGTGCTGAGGAAAGTTGTAAAAGTAAAGATGAAATCATTGTTTTTCTCAATGAACACATCTGATAAATTCTGTAGAGCACTGGCCCTCAGACCTGTTGGTGAATACAATATTTTGGTTGCTGATGTTTACATCTACCTATAGCACCCTACCTTCTCTATGTTTGTTCATATTTGTGATGGTTCTAGTGGATACTGTATCTTTAATAGTTGCTCTCGTTACATTTAATGAGAATGTGTTTATTAATACCCTCAGGAATCTATATATGATTACTGATCTGTTTTAAAAGCTAATACTTATGTTCACCAAGTAACCATAATACTTACATTTTAGTACTCTCTCCCATCTTAAGTTCTATTCTTCTTATTGCTAATTCTACTTTTCAAATGTATTTTTAGCTAGATTACTCTAAAAGTAATATCACAAATATGAAAATAGAGATGTCTTTTTCAAGGTTGTCTAGTGGGTTAGTCTGAAATTAATTCATGAATTCAACAAAGAAAGATGCAGTCAAAATTATAGTCATCCTTACACTATGAATTTAATTCTTTTCATTCAGCCATATGACTTAGTCCCCAGCCTCCTTATATGCGTCTCTCAAAGATAATGTCACCATCATTTCTGTGACATATCAGAGTATTAGTAAGAGATTAGCTTGGGCTCAGCAGAAATCCAGCAAGACTCTTAAACTTCTGCTCTACTGTAACTATATCCACTTTACCATTTATGATTCAAATTGTAAATGTGAATTTTATTTGCCTGATGTAATTATTAGCAGTAAGGTAAATACTGCTAAATAAACTCACTCTTTCTTGTTCTTTCTGAACTCTGGCTGGATGTTTCAACTAAACTGTTCTGGTTCAAACTCCTCTCCGAGATGACTGATGCAATCTTGCTTATCTCAACTTCTCAACAAATTGCTCTGTTGGGATAATTTCGTGCAAACATTGTATTTGTATCATTCAAATGTTGATTTCTATACCAGCAGAGAGCTGAATACTGTCCAGACTTTGCTATTGTAATTTATAAAAAGCATTGTCAGTTTCAGAATTTTGGGAACATTGTTCTCTATCAACTCTGATTGGTTTAATAAAGAGCTGTTAGCCTATAGGAAGGCAGGAGAGGAAAGATGGAGCATCTGGGCAGAGATGGGGACTCTGGAACAGATTATGGGGAGGAGATTTGGCAGCCAGACATGGAGAACGGAATGGGTGCCAGGAATAAGAAGAGGTAATAAGCCACATAGCAAACATGCAATAGAATAAATGGGGCTAATTAAGTTACACATGATAGTGGGGAACATGCCAGATGAGGTCTAAGCTTTCATAACTCTGTGGCATTATTCAGAAACTGGCAGGTTGAGACAGTCTAGTGATATTTGGTGCCCAACATGGGGCAGAAATCCACGTTTAGAGACTGGGAAAAGTTATGGATGGAAGGCAGGGAAAAAGTACTTCCCAGAGCTAGATGAGGTTTCCTAGCTGGGTGTGAGCAGAAAACCACTGAAGAGAGGCTAAATGTGGCTCCTCTAAGAGCCCCTGCTAGCATAGCCAGCTGCCACCTGCTGGGCACACAAGTGGGACCTATGAGCATTGGGAGGGGAGCTGGGAACCAGAGCCTTGGTGCATTGTCCTGCAATCAAGCAAAGTCCTAGGTTGCAGCCAGGCCCAACAACTTCTGAGAGCTTGATTTGGGAGGCAGGGCTATGTCAGATTGTCCCAGCAGGCATGAAGCTCAGCATTCCCTGAAAAACAAGCAGCAGCTACAGCTGAGAAATTGTGGAGTGGCCTGCTGTGCTGACCTGAGTGAATGGAGTAAGCTGTCAGCCCTATGTGGGGAGTTAAACATTCCAAAAAGAACACCAGGAACTGCACAAAGAATCCGAAGCACAGAGGAATCTGGGACTGGGTAATTATCTTTGAAATTGTGCTATAGTATTAAAGAAACAAAAGAAACTGGCTCTTAAAATTCATAGAGAAAAGTAATTAGTTTGAAAATAAAGTGAAGTTTCAGAAGAAAATATTTTCTGTGTTAAAAATGTAAAACACAATTACAGAGGACATTTGAATCACATATAATTTTGTTTCAATTATCAGCATAAAAATAATTATATTTTTGGTAATAATTGCAATTTGATGTTTCCTTTTTAAGACAGATGAGAATAAAGCAGACTTAGATAAGAAAAGTGCTGAATAAATGATGCTAAGGTACAAACAATAGAAAAAAATTAAACATTCCTTTGAATCATAAACAATTTTCAATTCTATCTTCAGCCTACCCTGCTACTTAGTGATGAGACTGCAAAATGGCAGTTTAAAACAACAACAACAACAAACAAACAAACAAACAAAAATCTAAAGCGATTTTCCCAGCTATATTAAGGGATTTTGCCCTAGATGAAGAAAATCCACAAAGTTATCAAAATTTTTCATGAATCCCACAGAGGCACTAGACTTAAACAGATTTAAAGAAGCAGTAACCACCTATGGCTTACATTCACCCTATTTGGAATAAATATTTAATAAATGGAGAGCAAAAACAAAATTATATAATCCCAAAAGATTGGAGAGATTTGATGACAACCAATTTAGAACCTGGCCATCAAATAGGATGGCTAACATGGTAGGAAGATGAAGCTTTAGCTATGGAGCAATGAAAAAGGACTAGCAGCATTGATTTTGTCAAGGAACCTTACTAGGTGAAGGTCAGTATTCTAAATTAAGAGTACAGATTATGTACCAGGAGCTTTGCTCAAAAGGTAGCGAATTAGGGCTTGGAGCGTTGGTGGGGACAAGACTTGGTCTTTCAAAAGTATAGGTTGCTTATTACTAAATAATATGTATTCTCCTTGATTCTTCTTTATCCTGGTTCTAGAAGTCAATGGCTCCAGAAGATTAGCACCTTATGGTTAAACAGCATGTAATTGAATTAAGAGTTTTCCCTGTGGGTCCTTGGTGCCTCAACCCACACTAGGGATTTCACTAACTCCTTGTTAGGTGTTAAATTTACTCCTGCAGAACTTTTACACAAGTAAATGAACATTGAAACACACATATATTCATCCATATATCCCTATATTCTTGACTTATCACATACTTACATATTTACACACACATACCTTACTCACATATGCATATGGAGCAAAAGCCCAAGTGCCAGTGCCGAAAGAACTCACTCATTCTGGATGAATAATAGGCTTTAAGCAAAATGAAAGAAAAAGCTTCTATCTTTCTTCGTTAAATAAAAAAAAAAAAAAACCAACAAGTCTGTAAGGAATAAGATTCCGCTCCCCCCCTTTTAGAAACTTGGTGTTAAAAAAACCTGTGCCATGGTAAGGAGAAGCCGCTTCCTCTCTCTCCTCTGCCTGGTCCACTCTCTGTCTCCACATCTGCCTAGCTTCTCATCTCTGTAAAGCTTCTACTTTGCTTCTACTCTCCTCTTCCCTATTCTTCTGCTCTACATTAATGTCATCATTCCCAGTTATAGTACTTTAGCAGGACACATAATCAAGTAGTATCACAATATTCACAATATTTACAAGTTCAAACATAAATTCAAGTCATAAATTGGAATAGGATGAATACAACAGAGATGTTTACATGTGTTTTCATTAAGACTGGTTCTCTAATTAGACATTCATTATCTGTCACTAACTCCACAGGTTCACTGACAGTCTAAAACTATAAGACTTATGTCTAAGTTAACACTGAAGATTTGTGTAGATAAATGCAGTCAATAATTTGTCTTCTGTCCTTGCACCTACAATAAATCATTCAAAACATTTTTATGGCCTTAATGGTTTTATAGCCTGAAGGAAGATGTTCCCTGCTTTCTATTTTAGCACAAATAACTAGTGTTAGGTGAAGAATTGTAACAATCCAGTTCCAGCTTTCATATTACAGAAAGCTCTAATTTTAGATCTTATTATAAAGGGCTCAACAATTACTAGTATAAATTTAGGAATTCTTATAGAATCATCTTTACAAATTAAGAAATCATCTATTTTCCTATATAGCATCACTCCAAGACAACACATCTTCATTGGTCCACAGAAAATCTTCCCAATAAGGAGAGTTAATAACAGGAATTGTTATGATAATTTAATAATTGAAGGAAAGGAATATTAATAGCAAGGATCAATCCTAGAATACCATTTCTCTGGCCTTGAATCAAAGGGCTCATTCATTGCAGTTCCACAGTGAATCATCTCAGGAAGATCACCCAGTAGGCTTAGTCTTTCCTTGATCTCTCCTGATAATTATGTTCAAGATATTTGTTTATTTTTATTTTAGATGTATGAATATTTGCCTACATGAATGTATGTGAATCCCATGCATTCTAATAACTCAGGAGGCCAGAGGCAACAGGTGTGTTGGGTTGCTTGAAACTACAGTTACTGATGGTTATGAGCATCCAGGTGGGTATTTGAAAACAATATAGGTCCTCTGAAAAGGAGTAAGTGTTCTTGACCACTAAGCCATCTCTCTAGCTCCTATTCTGTTGTTTTTAATGTAATGTTTATTTATTTATTTTTAGAGCTTACTTACACCAAGTCAGATCCTAGTCTTGTGACCCTTTCTCCTAATTAGCCTCAATCATTAGGGCTGATTAGGTGCCAGCATTTTAACAAATTAAAACCCATACCACCCTTTCTGTTTCTTTAACAATTGTGATATATATATGTATATATATAAATATATATTTATATTTATATATATGTATATATAAATGCACATATACATAGAGCAACACAGAATGTATTATAGATATCAAAGCATGGATAGAGGGATTGATCACAGGGAATTCATATCTCATTAATAATATGTGAAAGTTTTGTGATATATGGTACTTTGAAGATGAGATTTTTCATAAGGCTTAGAATTTAGACACTTGATTCAAGGTTTAAGTGCTATGTTGGAAGTGTCGTGGTTAGTGTTTCGTCAACTTGACACAAGCTAGAGTCATCTGGGAGAGGAAATCTTAATTGAGGGCTTTTCGGTATCAGCATAGCCTGTAGATGAATCTGTGAGTAATGTCCTTGATTAATGCTTAATGTGAGAGGACCCAGACAGCTCTGATTTTTACCACCTCTAGGCAGGTGGTACTGGGTGATGTAAAAAAGAAAGTTCAGAAATCCATGTGGAGAAAATCATAAACAGAAATATTTCATGTCCTCTGCCACTGATTTTCTGCTCTGAATTATCTTCATGGTAGACTGTATACTATAAGCTTAAATGCCTTTCTTCGCCAAGTTGTTTTTGGTCATGGTGTTTGCCACAGCAGTAGAAATAAAGCTAAACAAATCTGGTTCTAGAAGCTTTGGCATAGAGAGCTTAGAAAACAGTCAATTGAGGAAGGTCCTTGGACGTATATTATTTCTGTTCTTTCTCGTTGCTTTCAAGCCCATGGTAATATTAGCCAAGGGGCGGCATAAATACTTCTTGCTTATGTTGGATTTTAAAATTGAAAATATGATTCAAATAAATCTTTTCTTTTAAAACAGGTTTTATCAGTTATTTGGTTATAGCAATGCAAAAGTGACCCACAAAGGGTATTTGCTAATTCAAGGAACTAGATCCTAGGTATGGGGATTCTCTAATGATCATTTATAAAGCTAGGCTAAGGAAGAGGGGTTCCAAAAGCTGTTAGCTTTGGGCATGTCCAGAAAATCCTGCATTGGTGTGCTGATATTTTTACTCTTTGTAACACACTTCTGGTGATTTTATTTTGTTTTGTTTTTTTAAGACAGGGTTTATCTGTGTAGCCCTGGCTGTACTGGAAATCACTCTGTAGACCAGGCTAGCCTCGAACTCAGAAATCCACCTGCCTCTGCCTCCCAAGTGCTGGGATTAAAGGCGGGCACCACCACTGCCCGGCTACTTCTGGTGATTTTATAGTACTTGCCATGCTACCAGTACACAAATCTATACAGAGATGATGATATACATTGAATCTTTGTGTTTGATTTCCATGTCTTATTATAGGGGTGCTAACTGAGGAAAGTATAGAAGAAATTGATTAGGGAAAGTATACTTCCAGACACATTGTTGATGACAGTGACGATGGAGGGGTGACAATAGATATAATTATAAACAAGTTAAGGATCCTCATTAAATTATGACACATAGAAAAGGAGGAATAACATTTATATGTAGCCATCTTTAAAATCCATCCTTTGTTCGAACACACAGATATCTTCCTGTTCAAAAATTTCAAGGAGACAGATGGATTTCCATCAAGCTTCTTGTTACGAAGATGCTACTGTTGACTTACTCATTTTGGCATGTGTTCCTAAAAATTCCTCAACTCCAGACAACTCCATGATATCTATAAGTGAGAATAGGAGTATTTTATATCTAACAACTCTAGAGGAATAAATAGAAAGGAGTAATATCTTCAAATTGATGATTATTAGGTTACAGAGAGATAAGAGTGTCATTTCAATAATCCAGGAATACTGAGGCAGGTCTTAGAAGAGTATCTCTAATTTCTTTCATCAACCATTCTGGGCAGCTGATGCCAAATTAAGTCTGTTAAAGGCTACAGTGTAGACTATAAATTCCTATAGCTTTCTTTTCTGTAGAATCCAAATGATGAAGCAAGCCATATGTCTCAGAGGTCATAACTTCTGATCCAAATAAAATATAGGACTCCCCATAAAGAACACAGGAAAAGAACACAGAGAGATTAGACTGGAACCGGGATCAAGTTGAAACTATCATTCTAACCAAAATGCAACCTATTTAGTCTAAGAAGACTCTACTGCCTAGTGTCCTCCATCTTGTAAAATGATGTACTATGTATAGACCAACTATTAAAACACACACGAGGCAATATTTTCTGTTCAAATCGTAACAATGACCTTATGGTTCTTTGTACTATCTCTTCCCACACATTCAGGGCAAGTTCCTTCAAATTTCAAGGGTTATTTTTGCTCTTCTTTTAGAAGTATGTAAATCTTCAATATACTAAAAACTTGGCATTTAATAACAAATCATATTTATCAAAGATGGGCACAATATCCGAAGTTTCACTACCATCTGTTCCAAAACAGCATGGATTAATATTGTAACCAGACCATTAAAGGAAAAATAAACTAACATACATACAAGCCAGAAATAGAGAGACAGACATAGAGAGAGACAGAGACAGACAAAGACACAGAGAAAAAAAGACCAATAAAGCTAAAAATTATAATCTCTATTATATAAATTTCTCTATCAAAAGACTAATATTAGACAGAACCCACCTCACCAATTCTATTACCTGACTCCATACCCAGTCTTCCTGTCAAAAGCCAGCTTTGACATCACAAGTAAACTGAGGAAGGTAGCCAGATGTGCTGTCTGTGGGAGCTAAAAGCTGGTAATTCCAGGCAATTAACTCTCTCTTGATATGCTGGGGTCAGAGCAGATAGCATCAGGCAATTAACACTATTTTACTATTCTGGGGGAAAGACCTGATGGCATCTGGCTGTTGGCTCTTACTGCTAGCAGCAGGGCATTATAACAACAAACTTAGTTACTTGAGATAAAAAGAAAAATTGACCTATTTTACTCAAGAATAGCCATCTGGGAAGAGGCTCATTAACTCTTTGTGAGCTAGCAAGAAAGAAAAAGATGGAGAGAAAGTCATGCACACACACACATAGACACACATACAGACACACACACATACAGACACACACACATACAGACACACACACACACACACACACACACACACACACACACACACTGAGACAGGCCTTACCACAAGTTTCATCAATTTTACCTGTGCACATGCATACATACATAAATACCCACATATCTAATACATGCTTATGTACATACATATAGACAGACAGACATATATACATATTGTGCATACATACAAAGATATACATATACGTATATGTACATGTATGTGCACATTCACAGGCACCGGCACAAGCACAGGCACACACATTTATACACATACACATATATGTACATATAAACATTTGGTGAATATTTATTATATAAACATATTTATTATATAAACTCTGTGTATTAGTCAGAATTCTGTAGAGTCACAGAACTTACAGGTAGTCTCTATATAGTAAGGGAATTTGTTGATGACTTACAGTCTGTAGTCCAACTCCCCAACAATGGTCAGCAGCAGCTGTGAATTTAACTCCAAGGATCTAACAGTTGCTCAGTCCCACAAGGCATGCAGGTGAAGAAGAGCGAATCTTCTTTTTTCCAATGTCCTTATATAGGTCATGAGCAGAAGGAGTGGCCCAGATTAAAGGTGTGTACCCCCACTCCTGGATCTGGGATTTGCTTTGTTCCAGGCTGACCTTGAAATCCTTGAGATCTCCTTGCCTTAGTCTCCAGGGATTAAAGGTGTGTACTACTTTGCCTGGGTCTAAGCTTTTCATGGCCACTATGCCTCAAGATCTCCATGCCAAGATCTAGGTCAGAAACCTGTGTCTTCTAGCTTCAAGATCTGGATCACAGGTGAGCCTTCTAATTCTCGATTGTAGTTCACTCCAGATATAGTCAAGTTGATAATTAGGGATAGTCACCACACATGCATATACATATATGTACATGTATGTGCATATTCACAGGCAAAAGCACAGGCACACACATTTGTACACATACACATATATGCACACGTACATATAAACGTTTGGTGGTTGAAACAGAGCCACAATAGCCACACTTTATTTTTTTTCTCTCAGACATTTTATATTCCTAGGACAAAAGCTCTATATGTAAGAAAAAAAAATTACCTAACAGGTAAAATGTTACACAAGACACGGTTATATCAGGATGTTGTTAATAAGTTCAAAGAAGTTTGATTTGTATTGTGTTTTATATTCTCATTATAAGTCTGAAGTAACTGTTCCACAAGGCCTTGACTTGGTATAAAGTTCATGGTATGAACTTATAGACTCATCCTTGAATGAAAATGACCAAGAATGAATGTTTTTCCTGGATCACAAATCTGTTCCAAGCCTATTTTACCTCAGTACAATTTATGAAAGCTCATTGTCTTCCTTATTATGCAGCCTTTACTTACTGTTCTATGAGGAGGAGGCACATTTTATTCTTGATTCTAATTTTATTATATCTTTCTGACAAAACAACTAGAACCATCTCCTTTAACTTTCTTTCTAAAATTATTTAAATCAAATCAGGAATTCTATAAGTCATTTATTCAACTGAACAGCATTACTATATGAAAGTACATCTTCGTATTGATTCTGCAGTATAGCTACCCAACTGAGTGTTTAAAAACTAAGAACAAAAATGTAGGCTATGTCACATAGATGAGAGATACAACTGGAACAGGCTTATTACCAACAGCAAGAGACTCTGGGATGAAGTATCTGAGGTCCATGCGTCTCTAGAGCATACCCATTGGAGTAATGCAAAATGGTGGGCCATCTCAAGGAAACTCATTGCTTGCCATAGCCTTTCCTGCATGGCTCCTGACAACTTGCCGTGTATTCTTTCAGGATCTAGCCTGATGATTAGGCCTCATTGCCCATACTTGGTTTTTGCAACCCACCAAATTTATCCAGGATCCTAGTCAGTGTTTAGGTCTAGTCTGGCTACCCAAGTCATTTCCAACTACTAGACTCAACTTGTCCCCACATCTTCTTTTCTTTTCCAAATTAGTCCATCCATAACAAACTCAAAACTAACAAAGTCTACATTCAAATATATCAATGCAGGAATGTCAATAAACTAAAAGGTCAATCTATCAACCTTCCAAAACCTACCAGTCCTGTAGAAATTCTTAAAACTGATAATTTTTTATGAACTCCAGGACACTGAAATTTAAACAACAATCATAAATTTTCTCAAAGAATTTAAGGAGTACAGAAAAGACAAAGACTTCATTAAAATCAAGGAAAAAGAATTTAAAAAGCATTTTGATGCCCAAGAAAACACAAGCATAAAGGTGGTATAAATAACAGACAACTCAAGATTTGAAAGCAGAGTTTAACAAAAAGGAAGAAATATTGAAGAAAACTGAAGCTAATATGAATATGGAATTGAGAAAAACACAATATCCCTAAAAGAAAAGTCAATGGAAAGCTTTACAAGTAAAACGAACAAAGCAGAAGACATTGGTTCTCAAAGATAAAATAGAGGGTGTAGATCAAATAAGCAAAGAACATCATTTTGTGGTTGTTATTTTGGGTTTTATAGTCAGGGTTTGTCTGTGTAGCCCTGGCCATCCTTGAATTCTTTCTGCAGACCAGGCTGGATTAAACTCAGAGATTTGTCTTCCTTTATCTCCTGAGTGCTGGGACTGAAGGTATGTGTCATCAGCCCAGGCTACCTTTTTTTTTTTTTTTTTCAATTAATTATCTCTCAGAGAGCTAATTTATTTGACTTCTGAGCCACCCCAAGGAAAGAGACTTTGTGAGGGTCTGCATCACTTTGATAGAAGCATGTGTATGTTGCATGCAGTTATGAACCCCCAAATCTTCAGGCTCTACTATGCTATTTGTGAGAGTGAATTATATGCCTGACTCACTTCCACTGAACCTGTCTGTAACACCAGAAAATCTCTTGGCTTTCTCATAAATAAGAATCTATGCAGACTGGCATGGCTCCTACAGGACCAATGAAAATAAGTAATTCCACTGCTTTGTGCATGGCTCTGACTAGACTTGCAAGAAATAGAGATTTGCTATTCAAGGCTGGCAGGCAGGGAGAGAAGAGTTTGTGTCATCAAAATATCACTGCTGGAAGCTGAATTAAAGACAGAGAAGTGCAAAGTTGTTGCCAAACTTCACGAATATTCTTTGTGATTTCTTTTCTGATACTTATTTCAACTGAGATGTTTGTTTTTACAGAGAGTTATTTATACACTAAAATTCCCTTTTTAACAAAATGAGTGAATTAAAAGGGTCTCTTAGGGATGACTTAGAACATCCCATTCTATCTGTGTCATAATCCTTATTCCAGCACAGGTTCTCTCTCATATAAAACATCGTGCTCACAAATATCACCCTGATAGGTCCCAGCTTGGAGGATAAGACCTGTCTTGTTATTCATGGACAGAACTGCAGTGGGACCTAGGCCTCATCCTCCCTACCCATCGTCCTCTCTCACTTCCCTCTGTCCTCACCAGGAATCCTAAACAACAGCATCACCAACAGCCAAACAGGCAGCTTCATTTTGGGAAGGCAGCCTAAGAAGACTGATCACTCACTGCAACATGACACCTGAGATTTTATCTCAGACTAGCAAGTATGGGTCCTCCTTTGGGAACTATATGCAAAGGACATGGTTAGTATGTCTGTATAAATAGATGGGAGAACTAGGAAAGCTTCTCATGATTGCAAAAATTATATAAAACATCTACATCAGGATGACAATAGTAAAACAAATGTGAATCCAGATGGGGGAAAAAAGCATGCTAAAAACTGTCAACCTGAACATCAGACACAAGCATTGTATTGCACAAAAACTGGAAACTGAAAATGAAGACATGTAGTCAAGCATTCTTTACAAATAGAATAATTCTGGATTTATTCCTCTTTCATCAGTTTTATATAAATAAAAGTGTTGATTTAAGAATGTTAAATGGGAAACTTGTGTGCTGTCTTTCCTGTGGTCTATTGAATTTTTCTTTATGGGTGTACAAAGTAAATAAAAGTGCTAGGAAGTTATATCTTAAGTACTCATCATGAAAATGTAAAAGTGATAGATATCTTTTAAAATTTTCCATAAGCAATATGAATTGGAGAAACTTTGAAAGTGAGAAATCCCCATCCCCCACATTCTTCTTCTTTATGTTTGTTTCTTTACATAACAGGGATCCAGAACACAAGCATCCCCAGGATCTGAACAAAGTAACTCATTCTGAGAACTTGATATGAAGAGTCCTGAATATTCAAGGCAGAAAGATGGGCTTGGACTTGCAAGGAGAGGTCGACCCTAGGGAGCATTATGCAAATCCATTGGTTAGTACAGCTGTGTAAAAAGTACCAAGGTTAAGGAAACATCTGTTCTTATGTGTGGAGTAACATAAAGTGTCTCTTTTGTTTTTAAAGAAACAGATTCAATTCCTATTGCCTATAACAGGGTAGATGGACACCCCTGAAAATGACTGGATGTACATGAATTCCAGTTATAATCCATCTACAAGGCCAAGGCATGCCTAGTTGATCCAGACTGAAGTTTCATGCAGGTATATGTCTTGAAGTGGATATTTGAATGAGAAAAAGTAACTATATCCTATGACAAGAAAGACAAAAAAAAAAAAAAATGAAATAAAGTGAATGGACTTCTCTAAGGAAAGGTGAGAGCGGGAGAAAACGTATAGTATAAGTATGAAAATTCCCTGTAACAGTTCACACAATCTATTACTAATGAATCCTCTTGTACATTCTCAATGTAAGTGTATGCCATAGAAGTCAAAGTATTCAGGATTTCTTATGGTGCAGCAAATGTGTTGCTTAAGTGACGGGGTCACTTGCCTCCTGAGTTTGATACCCAGAGCTCATAAGATCAGCTACTCTAGTTTGTCCTCTGATCATCCTTTTATCATGTCAGGCATATGCACATATACAAAGACACACACAATACAGAAGTAAATATTGTTTTAAAGAATGACTTAGGGGAATGAGATATAGTATACTACAAATATTTCATCTACTTTGGTTTTGAGTATTGTTTTGAGAAGTCTACTAAAATCTATTTCTTTTTCCTTATGAAGAATCTAGTTCTTTCATGGTTGTTATCTTTGTGGTACTTTGATTGCTTGCTTGACATGTAGTTGGAGCAGACACAAATAATGTGCACAGCTTAACAGTGTCTTCTGTGCATTACAATAGCAAGACTGCAATGAAGTGGAAATTTTAAGGATTCTTTGGAAAGTCAGTTGGGTGGTGTTTTGCTGGGGCAAACACGGGAAGGAATGTTTTGTTTCATTAAAGTGGACACAGGTATGAAAGGCTAGGACAGACTTGTTAAGGAATGTTTTACTGAAGCAGACACTAGAGAGGGGATGCTCTGCTAAAGCAAGCATATGAAAGGACACGTGATGAAGGATTCTTTGCTAAGGACATACATGTATTGGTCCACCTTACATTGCACAGACCAAAATACTTCTGGTGTTGTACTGCAATTTCATGCTGCTTCCATGGACTTGTGCTGATTAGATACACATAGTGAGACAAGACACATGCTGAGGCAGGGTTTGTGTTGAGGAAAGACACGTGGAGGACACATGATATTTGGAGAGTATAAATAGGACTCCACAGAGTGATGGAGACAGAGCTTGGCTTATTGCTACAGCTAGCTGTACAATGCTTGTGGGTCTGACATCTTTGCTGATCTTGGTTTCCCTGAGAGAGACACAGTGAGAGCTTCTTCTGGTGTTCCTGTTGGTACCTCCTGCTAGCACAAGCTGAGACTGAGGCCTGGCTGTCTGCTACGTCATGTCAGCACTGTTGCTAACACACTTTACTGAGCTAGACTACTGGTGTATCCATGAAGTGATTGTGAGTGGATCAATCTGCCACTGCCTGCTAACCTGTGAATAGATCTGCTGATTTCCAGACAACACAGATAGGAATTGCTCCAAGGAACATTTCTAGACACTTTCCCCATATCCTTCTTTTCACTACCTCTGGTGGGTAGTAGGCTTCAATGGAGGGAAAAACATTTAAGGTCCATCATTACAAATCAGTTTTGAAAACTTTGAAGTTATACCGTAATCCATTATATTTAATGTATCACTGTACTCTTTGCTCATGATTAAAATAGGTGCTAAAGGCAAGGTTGTGTGTCAGAGCTGTACCAAGAGGCTAATTTCAGATCTATATTGGTTTGAACATGGAGTTCATGGTACTGCAACCTGAGACACCCAAGATCTAACACCCCTAATAGGCACCGTGGAGACTTGGATAGTGAGAAAATAACATTGATATTCCTAATCATTTTTATTTCAGACATTATCTGTAAAATAATATTTTCTCAAACATTCATTGAAATTGCTTAACTATTAAGATTATCATTTTGTAATAAGATGAGAATGTCCAATAACCTTATGTGACATTAAAATAACTCCTTTAAGTGTCTAAATCTAACTTGACTCATGAAAGTTTCTAATTGTCCTTTTCACTGAAATATATTGAAAAATCTACAAAGTGTTAAAAATTAGTTTTAGTCAAAATTAATAATTTTTTTATTTTCTTATATTCCTTTTATAGTGGAAACCATACAGTGCTTATTCTGAAAATTTCTGTATTGATTATAGTATAAAAACAAACAGGCCTCGAGCCACAAATATTCACAGCACATTGGACAAGTGGTTTCTTTATTCGATATCTTTGTCATGAGATATATAAACAATTAATATAACTGTGTCACATTTCAAATATTATTGTGATGCTATGTTAGCTTGATGGGTTTTCAATTTTTGTTTGTGCATCAAAAATATTTTTACCTAAAAAGTAAATTGAACACCCTAATGGGGCTCTAGATAACTCCATGTCACATACTCTAACCATAACATCATGTCAGCTTAACTACTGATCACTAGAATGATAAGTTAATAGAGAAGAGATGATTATATATCCAAGAGAAAGAAAATCAGTGTTTAAAACTGCTTAAATATTTCTCTCAAATAAGAAGGAAATGTTATAATGTATCATATTGTCATTTAGAGAGAACTGTTTGTCCATCATTTGGACTGGCAAAAATGCTAAAATAAATTAAAAGCACGAGATGGTCATTATTTGAGACAACAGTATGTAATCTACTCCTCCAAATACTGGGACAGAGGGTCTATAATATCATTACTAATCAATTATTTACTTATTTACTTTTTGTAAACTCATTTTTATAGTACATAGTGATTATTCTATAAGAAAAAAGTTTAAAAATGCCTTAAACTATGTGAATTATACATATAATGTATAGTATATATCATAAATGAAATATTTGCTATAACCAGAGAGGGAGACATGTTGCATTGTGGGATTATTCTGCCATCTATGTTTCTTTCTGTAAGGTTCCATTTTATGTAAATGATCCTGAGCTCTATTTCTAAATAAAGTGTCAGTGGAGGAGATCACATTCATGGTTCCTTCTCTGAGTTTATTTTGTCTCCCTTTGCTAGTCACATGATGCAATGCTGAAGATGACAGACATTTGTGAATGCTTCTCTACATAGAGGTTTGAGCAGTTTGAACAATCTAACGCAGTTCTTTGATAAAAGTTGCCACTCTTGGGAAAATTAACACCTGATATTCTTTGTTACGTGGAAGCATAACACATATGGATGCAAGTTTTCAGTGGAAACTCTAAAGCCTGGAAATGTAGTATATATTCTGAATTGATTTTTCTCATTTGTATAAAAATGCAGTAATTAAGTCTGTTTGTTCTCCACATGTAAAGTCTGTATGTCCTCTACATGCACAGGTTATATGAATGGCATCATTAAAAGATAAGAAATAGATCTTACACACAACTTGTAAAAACACTAGAGAATAAAGTATGGATCACTTATGTGTTGATGTGTTGTTTTGTTTCTAAAACTACACTCTAGAATATCAACTCTTTATTAATAACACTCTTGAAGCATATTTAAGACAACCCTTTACTCTATATGACTTCATATAGACAAATCTATATTACACGCCACATGGTGGGGTTAAAAATCATATACATGTTGTTCAATATTGTTTTATTCTTAAATGTGGTTCAGTGGACACAGGAGCCAGAAGAATCCTATGTGAAGTGCTACGGAGAGATGAAAGCTGAAATTTCACACCCATTGCTGGAATTTCAAGACACAATAGAGGATCATGGTAGGCAGCCTTCACTTTCTCTGACAAATGTGCTCTAATTTTTTGACAAAACTGGGA
>CM052700.1:72249632-72291281 GCA_028551405.1 Uromys caudimaculatus
GTTCTGCATCTATTGAAAAATGTCAATGTGAAGTTGCTTATCCATTACTGTAAGTGATGTCTGGTAATTTAAGTAATTTCTCATTAACTTGCTTTATACAGACGTGTATTGGTTTGAATCTTTATTGCCTGTTTTTCAGATGTCACATCCAGATAACCTAGACTCCATCTTTCTTATCTACATCTACAGACAAAAAATTGCCTCAGCTTACTAGTCTGCATAGTATCAGCAGACATCAAGACAGTATGAAATTCTTCATCTACAGTGTGTCCAATATGGAAGATTCAGTCTCATTGGGATTCAGATGCAGTGGACAGATTTCACCTTCATCACCAGGAGCCCAGGGTCTGGAGGTGTTTCACCTTACTTTTGTTGTCACTATTGCAGTATCACTTCCACAGTGGGGAAAGTCAGAACACAAACTCAAAGTAACAGGAGTATGAAGCTGAATGGCTGTCACTGTTCCTGAACTGCTGCTCCCTATATTTCCTCAGAATATGTTAAGATGTAACATGGCTTAACAGGATATGCTAAAGTTTTAGTAGAAGCAATAGCCTAACTCAGTGATATTGTCCTCTTCTTAGAAACACATATTTTGTTTCTAAGCACAGAAACACATATTTTGCTCATCAGCACATGTGTCATTGCATACTGGGCATCTGCATTGCACCAACAATTGTGTCTATACAGCATCATGAACGTACTTTGTACATGAAAAGACACTATAACACAGAAATTGTGGAATCAGCATTATATACCTTAACTGTTTTTTTATAATGTGGTGTCTGATGGTCAGCAAATTGCTGCTCTATGTAAGGTAGATTCAGTATATTCTCTAGGATCCAGGGCTCTCTGGGCAATAAAAACACAAAATGGCTGAACCTGTGCTTCAGAAACTTGTTCCCTTGCCAAATAAGATGATCAGTATGGTTCTATACTCTTTACATCTATTCACACATCTGCTTATAGTTGGAGGTTGATACTGCTCTCTCCTATTTTGATTCTCAAATCTTATTATAAATTTTCTAATTAAACAATACTCTGGGAAATCATACTAGAAAAACAAACTATTGGTCAAAATAGTTGTTAAGTCAACAAATAGCCTTTTATATATGTAATCAGCCAGATAATTGGAAATAGAATCAGCACACTGTCTCGTTGATTATCTGCTTTTTTCATGTTAAAGAAATGGAAATATTAGCAAAATTGCCGTGTAATCAATGCCATTCTTCTTTATGCTACTCATTATGTGACTCAATAAGGATCCTCACTTAATAAAAAAAAAGTAACCAATTGTCAACTCTCTTACTGGTACTTCCAATATTATATTTCCCACATTCTGTTTTTTTATAATGTTTTCTTTTTTAGCCCTGCATTATGAAGGAAATATTACTACTTTGTATAAAACTCCACAAGGTGACATTTTAGGAGCTGGAAAATCTCCAGTGCTCTGTTTCAAGGAGCAAAGGTTATGAATACCCAATCATCGATATATCTATAGAGAGAAAGAATGGCTTGGACATTTATACTGTGAATGAGAACTAAGAACCCCAAACTTATAATATTTAACTTTCTTGAAATGGTTGGAAATAATAGATTCCTGGTGTTAGTGACTTTTGTATTGCCATGATGAAAATACTTGACAGAAAGGATGTTAAAAACACTGATTAAATTTGACCAGTCTTTTCAGTTTGTGGGTCCAAAAGAGAGGGGGCACATTTGGAGTAACATCATTGATACCATGCTGTGTCTGAAATTAATAGTTATGTTTGAAATAACCAAAGATAACACATACCCAAGGGTCTGTCCCTTTTGCATTACATCTTCCATTTTTAACAAATGCACAAATAAGATTAGTCAAACCGACCAAAATAATTTCCAAAGCTGAAGCCAACTCTAAAAAAAAATGAAAGTTTCACGAGATATCACAGATTCTAATAGAAAGCCATATTCCATGAAGGTGCTGTTAACCAGGTATCAGTTCCCTGAATTAAAATAGCCTAACTGGAGGTACACTTAGAAGGTCTTTTTTGCTGTATAAATTGCAAAAATAGCACAGTTAGGATATTACCCAAATATAAAATAAACTGCTCTTCAGTAAACTGTGAAACGTTTTTGGCACCACTGTGGTCTTGGGCTTGAAAGGAGGAGAGATTAAAGGAAGACAGGCCACACTGCAAGGTTCATTCAACACTCACAGTGATTTTCAAAGCCCAGGAGCATATTACAAATATTAGCAAGTGCAGGTGCTTCACAGAGGAGATGAGGCAGCTCAGACTTATTCTGCTGAACCCCTAAGAGGTTTGTGTTATGAGTTGTATCATTGTGAGAGGAAGATTGTTAGCCTGGACACAGTACTAAGTGGCAATGTCTTCACTCTCAAGGCTGCTGAGTATGAGAGCATGGTCTGTCCCAGACCCACTGCCACTGAACCTCCATGGGACCACAATATCAAGTTGGATTCCTTACAGATCAGTAGTTGAGGAGCATTCGCTGGTTTCTGCTATGGCCAGGATAATCAAGTATTAATGTCCCCATTGGCATGGCAATTGATAATTACTCAGTCTCCAAGAGATGCAGACAGAGTGGATGGAGACTGGCTCATCTGGGTATCATATTTCATACCTGAGATTGAATAGGTACAACAGACATACAGTATTAAAAATATAGCATGGTTATTTCCATAAAAATTATGTAAATGAAAAAATGAAGGTAGCATTCACCACACTGTGCTTCAATTCTGTCTCACCAACCTAAAAACCAGCAGAAGCCTGAGGACTTCAGCAAGGCCACTCGTGTTAATCCTATATACTCACTGAAACTGACTTCTGGTCATGGTATAAACATCCTCTGAAGAAATAGTCAAAGAGGTGGACTGTGCTAGCCACATGCAAATCAACCGGGGAATACAAGGCTGGAGCCACCTACATTATTAGGTATCCAAGATAGGAGAGCAGAACATATCAGCCTTCAGACAAAAAGTTACTTTTTATAGGTCAGGAACTGAATCAATGGGAATATAAAAATGCTATGATGTTTTTATCACCTATTTCCTCTTATTCCCTTTCTGGAGTACATTCCCATTAAGAGTGGTGACTGACCTTAAATAATCCAAGAAATTTAAAGAACAATTATTCATTCATATATATTTGAAAAAGGAATTTCTATGTGTTACCATAAAAAAATTGCAGATAAATGACATTATACACCAAAATTATTTAGAATCAAAGTCTATAGAACTCAATGAACTTCTATATAGATAGAATGAAAGGAAGGAGAGCTTTGCATTAGATTTTATTCTTTCAAATGGATTTTCTTTACATATATACCACCCAAATCCAAAAGTCTATTACTGGATTACAAAATCAACTAGTTTTATACCCACTTTTATGAGTTGTCTCTATTATACTCATTTCATTTTTGACTTTTGATATCATTTATCTCAAAATACTTACTCTTTCTCTGATCCTTTAAGGTTCTTGAAGTTAACATGAAGAACACTTAAATTTGTTTTTATGTCATGAGTCTCTAGAAGAATGAGTCTTTCAGCTTCACCTAGGTAATCTTGTTTTCTGACAATTATCTTTGTTCTACCAAGTTACTTTTTTTTCATTTACTTTAAAATTTTTCATTTATTGTATGCTATGTGTATGAGCATTTTTTTTTTATTTTTATTTTTTGATACTTTATTTACATTTCCAATGTTTTTCCCTTTCTAGGTCACCTCTTTGGAAACTCTCTATCCCCTCCCCCTCCCCCACCTCTATGAGGGTATTCCAACCCCCACCCACCTGTCCACGTACTTCCATATTCCCACCTTGACATTCCCCTCTACTGAGGCCTATAACACCCTCAGGCCCAAGCGCCTCTCCTCCCTGATGGCCAACAAGACTCTCCTCTGCCACATATGTGGTCCGAACCATGGGTCCCTCCATGTGTATTCTTTGGTCCAGCCTCCACGAAGACTGCGGGGGCCAGTTGACACTGTTGCTCCCTCCATGGGGCTGCAGACTCCCTCAGCTCCTTCTCCAACTCCTACATCTAGGACCTTACTCTCAGTCCAGCGGTTACTATAAAATGAAACTTGGGTATTCTGAACTTTTGGGCTAATATCCACTTATCAGTAAGTACATACCATGTTCGTACATTTGTGACTGATTCAAGAAGTTAGACTCCAGAAAACCAAATAACCCTGTCAAAAAATGGGGAACAGAGCTAAACAGAGAATTCCCAACTGAGGAAATACGCAGGGTTGAGAAGCACCTAAAGAAATGTTCAACATCTTTAGTCATCAGGGAAATGAAAATCAAAACAAGTCTGAGATTCCACCTCACACCAGTCAGAATGGCTAAGATCAAAAAGTCAGGTGACAGCAGATGCTGGCGAGGATGTGGAGAAAGAGGAACACTCCTCCATTGTTGGTGGAATTGCAAGCTGGTACAACCACTCTGAAAATCAGTTTGGCGGACCCTCAGAATAATAGACATAATACTACCTGAGGACCCAGCTATACCACTCCTGGCATATACTCAGAAGATGCTCTAACATGTAATAAAGACACATGCTACACTATGTTCATAGCAGCCATATTTATAATAGCTAGAAGCTGGAAACAACCCAGATGTCCCTCATCGGAGGAATGGATACAGACAATGTGGTACATTTACACGATGGAGTGCTACTCAGCTATTAAAATCAATGTCTTAATGAAATTTGCAGGCAGATGGATGGAACTTGAAAATATCATCCTGAGCGAGGAAAGTCAGTCACAAAAGAATGAACATGGTATGTAATACCAAGTTACTTTTATCAAAGCAATCTAATATCAGGAGTCTTCTGAAATCCCCAAGTTCCTTACATTTCTCACAGTACATTGTACACTTTTCATGATATTCTTTCAATGCTTCAAAATACTATTCTTATCTCTATACCTTCTCATCCCATAAAATATGATTTTCAAAACTAGAGATTCATTCCCTATGAAATGCTAAACGACTCTCAAGTTCTATGCTCTATGCCATCTACTCCCATCAACAAATCTGCCTAACTAAGCTCCAAGGACTACACGATTTTACATGTTTGTATTTAGGTCAGTGGAGATCAAGTAAGTAGAAAGGACAAGAACACATCAATGAACATGAAAGATACACATATGGGAGCTGCAGTCAGAGTAGAATTACTAAGATGTGCCCACACAGGCATTATAATATTGAATATTCAGTATGTATGGCCAAGAAATTTGAGATGAGGACATGATTCTCTTCATAAAAAATTAAGGAAAGGAGAATCTTTAATGTAAAATGCATCAGTAACCTCTCTTTCTAGTTATTTACTGTACTATCTCCTTAGCTTAGTTACATTTCCTGTTGCTGTGATAAAATACCATCACTAAAGCAACATAAAAGTTATGGCGAACGCCTTTAATCCCAGCACTCAGGAAGCAGAGGCAGGCAGATTTCTTAGTTCGAGGTCAGCCTGGTCTACAGAGTGAGTTCCAGGACAGCCAGGGCTACACAGAGAAACCCTGTCTCGAAAAATCAAAAAAAAAAAAAAAAAAAAAAAAAGTTATTCTGGCTCACAGTCCAAAAATCCAGTTCAAAGGCAGGAAAAACAGCTCATGAGCTAAGAACCCTACCTTTTTTTGTTAAGACATACATTCAATTTTAGCACTCATGTGGAAGCCTGCACTCTCTCTAATGCTCCACTAATATATCTGGTGCCCTTTTCTCAAATCTGAATACCTCAGTCACATATGTAGTACATAGACACACATGAACGCACACACAAGTGTGTGAAACACATCTATACCCAAAAATAAAAAAAATTAAATGAGAATAATTTTTTGATACTTTATTTACCTTTCAAATGTTTCTGCCTTTCCAGATCTCCCCTTTGGAACCCCCTATCCCCTACCCTTGCCTCTATGAGAGTATTCTCCCACCCACCTGCACAACCACTCTTGTCTTCCCTCCTTGGCATTCCCCTCTACTGAGGCATCTAAAACCATCAGACCCAAGGGCCTCACTTCCCCTGATGGCTAACAAGACCTTCCTCTGCCACATATGTGGCCAGCACCATGGGTCCCTCCATGTGTATTATTTGGTTGGTGATCCAGTCTCCAGAAGCATCGGGAGGTCAGGTCAGTTGACACTGTTGATCCCTCCATGGGGTTGTAAACTCCCTCAGCTCCTTCAGTCCCTTCTCCACCTCCTCCATCTGGGACTTCATGCACAGCCCAATGGTTTCTGTGAAGTGAATCTTGGGTATTTCAAACTTTTGGGCTAATAACCACTTATCCTTGAATATATACTGTGTTCATTCTTTTGTGACTGAGTTACTTCGCTCAGGATGATATTTTCAAGTTCCATCCATTTGGCTGTGAATTTCATGAAGTCATTGTTTTTAATAGCTGATTAGCATTCCACTGTGTAAATGTACCACATTTTCTGTATCCATTCCTCTGTTGAGGGTCATCTGGGTTGTAAAGAATGCAAATTGATCCATTCCTATCTCCCTGTCAAAGCTTAAGTCCAAGTGGATCAAGGACCTCCACATAAAACCAGATACACTGAATCTTATAGAAGAGAATGTAGGGAAAAGTCTTGAACACATGGGCACAGAGGAAAAGTTCCTGAAGTGAACACCAATGGCTTATGCTCTAAGATCAAGAATCAACAAATGGGACCTCATGAAATTACAAAGCTTCTTTAAGGCAAGAACACTGTAAATAGGACAAAACGGCAACCAACAGATTGGGAAAAGATCTTTACCAATCCTTTGTCTGATAGAGAGCTAATATCCTATATATAAAGAACTCAAGAAGATAGACTCCAGAAATCTAAATAACCCTATCAAAAAATGGGAAACAGAACTAAACAGAGAATTCTCAACTGAGGAAACTCATAGGGCTGAGAAGCACCTAAAGAAATGTTCAACACCCTTAGTCATCAGGGAAATGCAAATCAAAACAACCTTGAAATTCCACCTCACACCAGTCCGAATGGCTAAGATCAAAAACTCAGGTGACAACAGATGCTGGTGAGGATGTGGAGAAAGAGGAACACTCCTCCATTGCTGGTGGGATTGCCAGGTGATGCAACCTCTCTGGAAACCAGTTTGGCGGACCCTCAGGAAAATGGACATAATATTACCTGAGGACCCAGCTATTCCACTCCTGGGCATATACCCAGAAGATACTCCAACATGTAATAAAGACATATACTCCACTATGTTCATAACAGTCATATTTATAATAGCCCGAAGCTGAAAACAACCCAGATGTCCCTCAACAGAGGAATGGATACAGAGAATAAATTTTATTATGTCTAGAAAGCTACATCTGCATGAATTTGTCAGAACTGGTTGCAATATGTCTAAACTCAGGATTCAGATAGCAAAGCCATGTGGAACCCTAACTTACTTCTGCCCTTCTCCATTTTATGCCTCATAAAATATCCACCCACACTATTAAATTACTAGGGAGTGGGGCATCATAAAGACTTAACCCCTTCTTGAGAATCAATAGGCAGTTAGTGATTGCTTAAGGTTACAAAATTCATATTCCAGTGTCGTTGCTGGTAAAATACTCTTGTCTAAGTAAAAATAACACTGACATACTTTATAGGCAATCTTAATTAAAGATACTAGACTCTGAATAAATAAAATAACTTGATGATAGGGAGAAGTGTCTGGAAAAGAATGGGCTGTATCACTGAGAGGAGGGAAAAATAGGGAGTAATGGATATTAATAGACAAGTGTATGATTAACACTTTTGTGTGTGTGTGTGTGTGTGTGTGTGTGTGTGTGTTTTAGAGAGAGGAGATGGAAAGAGAAGACAGGGTGGGGGATGATCTTTATGAAGGTGGCTCTGTGCATACCACGGAGCATGTATGATATCCAGGAGTTAACTCTCCATCTTGTATTAAGGCAGGGAACCCATAACTTTTACTGCTTTGCTGGGTATTCTTACTCTAACTTAGTTGTCCTGAAAAATTTCTAGTGATTCTTCCCTACCTCCTTCCTAATTCACCTTAGAGATACCCAGATGAGCACTGTTGCATTCAGCTTTTTCCATGGGTTCCATGGATCAAAATGATAAATCTCAGGTCACTTAATATGCTAGACTGCCAAGTGTATTAAATCACTGAGACATCTTCCATGCTTGATGTGTTTGCATTTTAACTGAGACACGTCAATCCTAGATATAGATATGTGGTACTAAACTATCATTGAGAGGGTTGTATACATAATGAGTGCAATTCTGAGAGACTTTTATAAAACCAAAACTCAACATTCCTAGTTGTAATGAGCCAGCCATTTCCTCTCTGATATTCTAACTCCCTGAAAGCTTAAAGAATGTTCTACAATTGCATGTTGCCCACTGAAAGAAAAAAAAAGTCAAGAGTCCCTAAATCTATCAAGCAATTTGATCTAACATAAACACATGATTCTTGGAGGTCTATGTATACAGAGCTGTATTTACCATCCAAAATAATTCTTCTTTTTATTATCTCATCAAATCCTTCCCTTAGTGGAGAAGATTCTGTTTGTATTACACATAAAACTGTAATGCTCCTATTCACTCAGCACTATTAAATTTTTTTATTCTTCTACTTAATACATATAACATCACAGGTTATTTTAAATAGTATTGTCTTTCCAATTAGGATAAATAATTTAAGCAGTAAGGGCTTAATTGAAGCATTGAACACAATACATGTGCTAATGGTGAATACTATGGGCTTTCTTGGTACAAATATCATTTACTTTAGCTATCTAGTAAATTCATGCAAATAATTTTTCCATCAATTCAGGTAGAATTTTTCATGGAGATCAAACCAGAAGAACTTTCTGTCTTGGTACCAGCAGATGCAGGATCAACCTCTAAGCTTGTTACCTATGAACATACTGGCTGACATCTTGGGTCCATGAGTACTTCAGTAGTAGTGAATATGGGATAGATATTATTTTCACAGTTAAAAGCTTAAGAGTTATCAAATTTTACTCTCAGCATTATTACAGATTACACTCCCCTCACCCCTGCATGGTGCTCTCCATTGGAGGAAAAAGCTATTTCTCACATGATGGGTCAGGGAGTCTTTGCCTCAACAACTTCTTCTGTTCAATCATGGTTCTCCCTTAACTGTGTGAAGTTCATCATCATGCATAATTTAAAATTGTGAAAGAGTGAGTTACACAATTAAATATAAGAGCCTGTCCTAAAACTCCTGTACAAAGGAACCATGGCCAGGAGGTGGATCCCTTTTGTACGTCCTGCTTTACCTTGTACAGGACTTTCTGCATCACTGAAAATTTTTGATAGGAATGCTTTTATAGTATTGAGAAAATATATGTTTCAGTGAAGCAGTTGAGGTTGTGTCTCTTGTGTTCTCTCGATCAGATTAGCTACCTCTTCCCTTATGGCTGATTTACCTGACTCTATATGTCTAAAATTTGCCAGGTGCCAGGTCCATTACTCTGACCTTTACTTTCCAGGTTTTATTAAACCCTCAACTGTTTCTCTGTTCCAAGGGTCTAAAATTCCTCTGTTGGTCATAATCTCTTACTCAGGCTTTCTGCATTTTCACTGTGGAAATTTCTTTCATAGATATATTCTTTCCCATTTTCCTTTCTTTACTTGTCATAACTGTCTTACATTCTATTTATTCTTACATAGGCAATGTGTGGAAGATAAACCCATGGCATTATTTGCTCTTCCTCCAGCCGCTCCCTTTTTCTATGACTACTCTCCTTCATGCTAATGGTAAAAAATAATTTTTGTGAAAGACCAACCTGTTCTGTGTCCACTAATAATCACAAAACAGCATTGATCTCACCACCCCACATTCTGACATATCATTCTTACTTATGGTCATCTACCATTTTTTGCTTTACTTTATTTTCTGCTTACATGTATGAGTGTTCTGCATGCATGTATGTTGGTGTAGCATGCATGTACTTGCCTGGTGCTAGTGGAAGTCATAAGCAGGCATCAAATCCTCTGGAACTATATTTATAAATGGTTGATAATCACACTTGGGCACTGGAAAACTAAAGCAAGTCCTCTCCAAAGCAGCAAGTGCTTTTAAGTCCCAAACTATTTCTTTTTGCCAAAATGTTTTGATATTCAACCATCTTATGAATTTTATTCTTCACATTCCACAAACACATATTTAATTATATATATATATGTATATATATATAATCACGAATTTGTATTTAAAATATATCTGATGGTAATAAAAATATATATGTGATACTTCACATTCTTCCAGCCAGTCTTTCTACTTATAAACCTATAATAGAGGCTCAGTCACTGAGAGCACCAGGACTCTGACCCTTCATGTCAGAGAAAGAACAAATTCTACAAGTTCTATTGAGTACTTCAATCAGAGGCTTCCAGATGTGCAGATTAGTGTTCTGTTTGCCATCAGCCTCATTCTCTACCTGGCTTTAATGAAGGTACTTGTGTGGTCCAGCTTCCCCACTTATGAAGAGCTATGCATGTGCCTTCCTTCGGCTTACAGTGACGAAAGCATACTCCTGGGACCTAGTCTCACATCTATGTGTACATATTCTCTTGATCACTCACAGATCTTTCTTTTTATATTTCAAGGGATTTATTTCCTCTCCTCTGTGTGTGGATTGTATATGATAGAAGTCATTGCATTTTCAACAACTCTTCGATTTTCAATCCACTGAGTCTTCCCTCTCTCATTTGTTGTGTGGTCATGGATTCTGAATCAAAAGGAACTCTGTAGAAACACACAGGCAATACTGGTTGATATGAAGAGACATGTTACTTTATTTTTAAACATTTGAAAGATTCACAAATAACTATAAACTATGCTTGGAATTAGATTGCAATGTTTGGGGCACATGAGTTCAAATATATGAGTATTGAAGTAACCAGAACTATATGTACTTTCCATAAACATTCGATATCTAACATTCATTTGAGACATTAGACTCATTAGTCACTGGCTTCATCACATTTGTTTCACTGCCTCTCTTAGAAAACATGTTGGATATGGAGTGAGTGGATAATATCTCTAACCTAGAACTCTCCCAAATTTTTGTTTGAAACTATCTCTAATCACTATTATAGCCTATTCAAAATATATACTATGTTTTTATGAATAAAATAAAATTTTGTTTTAATAAAGATATAAAAAAAGAAGTAATTAAAAAATGTTTGTTTTTTAAGGATCATGAAACATTTAAGAGTACAAATGACCACATAGATAAAAACGGCCTCTGATTGTGGATTATACTAAGGGTTAAAACATAGGAGAGAGAATAGGAGTAATGAACTGAGTGCCCTTGACAACATCAGGCAAAGATCAGGCACAAGATGGAAAGCAGGGAGGCATAACTTCTGAACAGTCATGAATGCAGTCAGTCATATCAGCTTTATGTAGATAACAATTATTAAATGCAGATCTGGATATTTAAGAGTCATATTGTATTTTCTATTGTTCATTGAGTGTTGTGCTGTTACTTTTGCTGTTCTTCTTCTACTTCATACTAAGAGGATCAGGAAAAGGGAAGAAAAAGGAAGAAGCTGTTTCCAACAGTATTAGCAGCCACCTATAAAAGGGGCCTATGAACTCTTCTTTGGGTCTTTCAGGTCTAGGGCTGTGTCATAGTGAACATTTCCTGCATTAGTTGGAGCTCTCTTGAGGAAAGCACTGAAGAAAATGATAGTGAATTTAATACATCATTCACAGGAAACTGGCTTGATATTGTTCTTCTCTTTCTCAAGAGAAACAAATATGTAACCTGTCAGGAAATCAATTCATCCCAACTTTAGCCCTGAGACTGGTAGAGATATCAGGTCCTTCTTATATTACTGAGTCAAATTAGCCTTGCAGCTGTGACAGACCCCGGATGATTTGCATGTTTGAGGAACACAGGCTACTGAATTATGCCTTCTTATTAGACAGTCTACACACTATGGTGTTCAGTCTGAGACAGAATACAGGACAGTATGATGGCTCCAGTTGAACTCTTAGGGCTGCTGATGTTCAGACTCCCAGGTAAAATGCACAACATCAAAATCACTTTCAGAAGTATGCCTGATACTTTGAAAAGTTGTGTTTTTAACATTGTTAACAGTATGTATTTGATGTGTATTTCCAATATCAGGCATGAGATGTGACATCCAGTTGACCCAGTCTCCTTCATCCCTGTCTGTATCTGTGGGAGACAGAGTCACAATCAACTGCAGGGCAAGCCAGAGTATTAGTATTAGCTTAGCCTGGTATCAGCAAAAGCTTGGAGAATCTCCCAAACTCCTGATATATAATGCAAAGAGTTTATAATCAGGCATCCCATCAAGGTTCAGTGGCAGTGGGTCTGGTACAGATTTCACACTCAGCATCAGCAGCCTGCAGCCTGAAGATATTGCCACATATTTCTACCAGCAATATAACAACTGGTTCCACGGTGATACAAACCATAACATAAACCACCCAGAGATGCAGAAGTGTGAGGCAGGGTTTGCACAGCTGTTCTTTTGTTTCCTTCTATTCTTGACATAATGTCTAAGATGCAGCCACGCGTTGAAGAACTTTGAATGGCTTGGGCATAAGAGGCCCATGAGATTGCCCTGTACCGCGTATGCCTCAGCAGTACACACATAACGTAGTCTCTCTAGATTTCATAAACTATTGAAGCCATTGTACCTGAGGAATCTAAGTGACATTCTCAGTTGGGATTTTCATATAGCAAAACAAAAGGCATTGTACAAGATCCAAACACTGGTGTTAAAATCACAATTGGAGTCTACAGAAGAGCTATTGAATGGCTTTTAGGAGGTACAAAATAGTGGTATGCAATGTTGAAGCTTAAGATATAGAGTACTCTGGTGTTCATTTTGAAATCAAATCTCAGCTGCACATCAAATATTTGATGTCTAAGTCTATGGTCTCAATACCTGTCTCCAAAGCTCAGAATTACAGAATTGATGCTCTCAGTGGCCTCTATGTATTCTTGCGTTTATGTAAATTTTACTCTATTAAAGCACCTGCCTGTTGGCTCTAGAGGATTTTACAACTTTTTTTGTATTCTATGTTATAAGACTTGTTCTGTATTTTACAATTAATAATTGTCCTGCCATTTGGATAGATCCACTAGAAATATTTATATGTTTGGTGGAATAATTTCAACTATAGAATTTCTTTATTTTAACACTGATTCTTTGTTTAAAGCTTTTAATAAACACATATACTAGAGGAGTATTCTTGCTTCACATCCCAACCAGCATCAGCTGTCACTTAAGGTTTTGATCTTAGCCATTCTAGTGAGTGTGAGGGGAAATATCAAGGTTGCTTTTATTTGCATTTCCCAGATGACTAAGAACACTGACCATTTCTTTAAGTTCTTCTCAGCTATTCAGGATTCCTCTGCTGAGAATTCTCTGTTTAGCTCTGTATCCCATTTCTAAATTTGGTTATTTTGTTTATTGGTGTCAAACTTCTTGAGTTCTTTATATTTTTTGGACATCAGCACTCTGTTGCATATCAGTTTGGTGAAGATCCTTTCTGTATCTGTAGGCTGCTGTTCAACTGCCAGTGTCCTTTGCTTTACAGAAGCTTTTCAATTGAATGAGCTTCCATTTAGTACAAACTTGTTCAACCACTCTGATAATCAGTATGGCTATTTATCAGAAAATTGGGAATAGTTCTACCTGCAGATACAGATATACCATTCCTGGGCATGTACCCAATATTTGCTCCACCGTACCATAGGAGATGTGTTGCACTATGTTCATAGTAGCTTTATTTGTAATATTCAGAAGCTGAAAACAATCAAAATGTCCCCCAACCAAACAATGGATACAGAAACTGTGATACAAGAGAATACTAATCAACTATTAAAAACAAAGACATCATTAATTATGAAGGCAAATGAATGGATCTAGAAAATATTTTCCTGAGTGAGGTAAACCAGGCTCAAAATGACATAAATGATTCGACCGTAGCATAACTGCCCTTTGAGAGGCTTCACCCAGCAGCAGACAAAAACAGATGTAGAGACTCTCAGTCAAACATTAGACAGAGCACAGGGAGTATTTTGGAATAGTTGGGGCAAGGATTGAGTGACCTGCAGGGAAGTCATACGAACCCCACAAGAAGACAAACAACATAAAACAACCTGGACTCTTGGGGCTCTCAGAGACTGAACCACTAAGCAAAGAGCCTGCGTCAGTGAAACCTAGGCCCCCTGCTCACATGCAGCAAATGTTCAGCTTGGTCTATATGTGCTTCCAACAACAATTGGAATGGGGCTATCTCTAAATTGTTGCTTGCTTGTGGATCCTTTTTCCATAACTGTGCTGCCTTGTCTGGTCTCAGTGCGAAAGGATATGCCTAGTGCTGCAGAGATTTGATATGCAGAGATGAGGATAGGGTGATAAGTGGAGGAAGGAGTGGAATTTGCCCTCTCAGAAGGGAATGAGAGGGGGCCTGTGTTCCGAGTGACCAGGACAGGAAGCAGTGATCTGGATGTAAAGTGAATACATACGTACATATAATACATACATACATACATACATACATACATACATACATACATACATGCATAAATACTTACATACATACATAGAATAATTCATGTATGAATTTTTCAACAAAAAGATAATTTCATACCTTTAAGACTTTTAAAACAAAAACTCTCTCTTTCTCTCTCTCTCTCTCTCTCTCTCTCACAAACACACACACACACACACACACACACACACACACACACACACACACACAAAATGGAAGAGGAGGAGCCTTAGGCTCCACTTGTGAAAATTCACTTTCTACTTTACATCTTGTCCATACTCTATAAACCCCATTTTTTGCTACTTTTATTTATTCTAATGTTTCATTGTCTAATTCATACTCATGTAAAGAAGCTCTCTTGTAGTCCTCAGAGTTCTGGCTCTCACACTCACCCTATATCATATTGATAACAACTGGTAACATGCCTATGTGAACCAAATTATAATTGAATTTTTTCATGCTGCTGATGAGTTTGGATATTTTATTTCATCTTCTCCCAAACATCAACAATGAATATCTCTTCGTCAGGAAACCAAGGATTAGAGTCACTGACAGTATTGCAACAATCTAGCAGTTGCGCTTTAGATACAGCAGTTCTGCTTTTTTTTAAAAATGATGCACTACTCAGCATGCAGTATTGTCTCACACAATTTTTGCCTCATTGTTTCTGCTTACCTCTTTCTGCAGAGGTCTCTATAATCTTTCATCTCAGGGTTTTCAGGGCTATTTTCATGTGCTACTTGTGAATTTTCTCCTGTGAAAGCAGGATATTACCTTGGAATGAAAGAAGTCAAACGACTGAGGTAGACTACAGCCTAATATTGTTTTGTAGAAATTATTAAATCATAACCTGGGTTTCTACCCTTCTTTACTCCCTTTAGTTCTGGAATAAAACACACACATACACACACACACACACACACACACACACACACACACACACCATTTATAATTACAAGAAACCTCAAACAATACAAAAGCTGGGTAGCTGCCTACTCTTTATGTTCTTAGACTCTACTTTCCTATTGCTAACCCAGAGTTATTACTTAAAACGTTTCATATGGGGTTCTCATAACTCTAAAGTTGGCCCACAGAGCCACTTTTTCTTTATTCATAACCAATGGCTACTTCTATTTTCTCCTCCTCCTGGTAACTCTCTCCAACTTATAGGTTGGGAAACCTCAACCCCACCTATGTCTCCTCTACCTGGGTATTGGGTTTTAGCATCTTTATTTACCAATCAACAATGACTTGAGGACAAGGTCACATAGCAACTATATGCAGACTCTTTGGTCACTGAGAAAACCAGTTTTGAGGATCCAATATTAATATGAAAACATAAGTAGCATCAGGCCATCTAAGTACAATGCTACAGACAGCTTTATTTTAGTTTCCATATACATTTTATACATCAATTTAATAAAGAAGTAAGTGACCAAAGTCAGGCTGTTTGAGTTAAAAAAAAAAAAAGATTATAAACCCATGATCAGAAAACAGGTGAATAAATATCTATGAGCAAATACTAAATATTAACAGAGCACTAACAGGAAAACTTGCTTTGGGGAAATTAATTTAAAGACAACTGTCTGGCACATACTATAAACTATATCTTATGGAAGCATGAAAAATGGCAGAAGGCCTTATGCAGATTCAGGGCACACTAGGGACAGAAACTTTCTGTTCTTTTGGAATTTTCCTCCCCAAGATTGAGCATATCCATTCACAAGACTGGATTCTTTTCTTATGTTCCAGAAAAGAAGAAAAGGAATGATAACTAACATGAGGGGGTAAATGGAGAGAGTAGAGAAGTGACACTAGGAAGCAGGAGGTTCCTGCTGGTCAGTGTCTACTACAGAATGACAGCAACGTGAAGTCGCTGATCCAATACTGTAGGGCATCTGTGATATTTAAGTAATTTCTCATTTAACAAGCTTTATACAGGGATGTTTATATTTGTATCTTTATTGTCTATTTCCAGATGTGACGTCCAAATATTAAAGACTCCGCCATTCTTACAAACGCTTAAGGGGAGAAAAAAGTACCACTGCTTGTCAGTCAGCACAGTATCAGCGGACATCAGGAAAATCTATGAAATGAAAATCTATGCAGTGCATCCAACTTAAAAGATTCAGTCTCACTGTGGTTTAGATGCAGTGGACAGATTTCACCTCCATCATCTGAAGCCTGGATTCTGCATGTGTTTCTTCTTACTCCTGTTGCCATTGTTGGAGTATTGGGGAAAGTCAGAACATAAACTACTCAAGGTAATAGGATTGTGGAGCTAGATGGCTGTCACTGTGCCTGAACTGCTGAACTGTATACTGCCTGAGAATATTTTCAGATGACACCTGGCTTAACAACACATGCTCAAATTTTAGTAGAAGGAGCAGCCTAACTCTGCGTCATTCTCTACTGCTTCCATAGCTCAGAAACTCACATTGTGCTCATCAGCACATAGGTCATTGCATGCTGTGCATCTGCATTGTATCATCAATTGTGTCTACAGAGCAACATGAAGGATCTTTACACATGAAAAGACACTAAAACACAGAAGTGTGAAATCCACATTATATACATAAACTGGTTTTTACGAGGTGGTATCTGATGGTCAGCAAATTTGCTGCTCTATGTAAGGTAGATTCTGTACATTCTCTAGAATCCAGGGCTCACTGGGCAATAAACAACACAAAGTGGCTGTAAATGTGCTTCAGAAACTTGTTATCATAGCCAAATTGAATGATCACTAGGGTTCTATACTCTTTATATCTATTCACACATCTGCTTATAGTTGCAGGTTGATAGTGCTCTCATTATTTTCATTCTCAAATCTCATTTAAAAATCTCCTAATTAAAGAGTACCATGGGGAAAATCATACTAGAAAAACAAATTGGACAAAATAGTTGATAAATCAGCAGCCTTTTATGTATGTAATCAGACAGTTAATTAAAAATAGAATTATCACTTTTTCTCCTTGATTACCTGATTTTTGTATACTAAAGAAATGGAAATAATAACAAGACTGCTTTGTAATCAGTGTTGTTCTTCCTTTTTCTACTGACTATGTGACTTAATAAGGGCCCTTATTTATTACAAATAGTCAACTCTCAACCCTCTCACTACCAATACTTCCTATATTATATATATCACATTCTGTTTTTATAAAGTTATCATTTTTAGTCCTGCTATACAAAATAGAAATTTTAATGTTTTTTATAAAACTTCATAAGATGATATTTTAGGACCTGGAAAATCACCAGTGTTCTGTTTCATGAAGCAATGATTCTGAAGACCCAATCATTGTCATACCTGTAAAAAGAAAGCATGACTTGAATATTTATTCCATGAATGAGACCTAAGAGCCCCCAACTTCTAATAGTAACCTTCTTGAAATAATAGGTAGCAATAAATTATTTTGTTAGTGACCATTGCATTGTCAAGATGAAAATATTTAAAAGAAATGATGTTAAAAGTACTGATGCAATTTGACAAATCTTTTCCGTTTTTGAGCCCTAATGAGAGGGAAGGTATTTCGAGTAACAATGTGTACACCATGGTATGTCTGATAGCAAGAGTTATGTTTGAAATATACAAAGATAACATATACCTAAGGGCCTGTACCCATTAAATTATTTCTTCCAGCTTTAACAAACACTCAACTGAGATTTCTCAAGCCTACTATAAAAATATTAAAACTTGATACCACTATATAAAATGCAAGCTTTAGGAGATATCACAGAATCCAATAGAAATCCACAGACCATGAAGGTGCTATTATCCACATATCAGTTCCCTCAATTAAAAATAGCCTATCTTGAGATATAGTTAGAAGGTCCTTTTTTTTTTAACTATATGAATTGCAAATATAGCACAGATAGGATTACACAAACATGAAATAAACTGCTCTTGAGTAAATTGTGAGACATTTGGTCACCCCTGTGCTCTTTGGATTGAAAGGAAGAGTTAAAAGCAGACAGATCACATTGACAGATTCCCCAACCTCACAATGGTTTTCTAAGCCTGAGAGCCTATTACAAATATTAGCAAGTGCAGGCACATCATGAAGTAGATGAAGCAACTCAGACTTACTCTGTTGAACCGCTGAGATGTTTGTGTTATGACTTGTATCACTGTGAGAGGAAGACTGATAGACTGTACACAGTAGTAAGCGGCAATGTCTTCAGGCTACAGACTGCTGCTGGTGAGAGAGTCATCTGACCTAGATCCACTGCTGCTGAATCTTGATGGGACCCGAGTATACCAGTTGGATGCTGTATAGATCAGTAGTTGAGGAGCATTTGCTGGTTTCTGCTGATGCCAGGATAACAAAGTATTAATGCTCTCACTGACATAGCAATTGATAATTACTTGGTCTCCAAGAGATGCAAGTCAAGAGAGACTAGCTCATCTGATATCACATCTCATACCTCAGTTTGAATAGGTACAACAGGCATACAGTGTAAACCATATAGTAAGATAATTTCCATAAAAAGCCAGATAACATTCACCACACTTATGTCTCACTTACTTGAAAAAAACAAAAACAGACAAAACAAAACAAAACAAACAAACAAACAAACAAACAAAAACCAGCAGTAGAAGCACTAGGAGTTCAAGAAAGACACTCATGCTGATGCTCTATTCTCACTGAGTGTGACTTCTGCAAATTATATAAACATTCTCTGGAGATATCTTCAAATAGATGGGCTGTGCTCTGGCCACATGTAAATTTGTAGGTGAGTGCAAGACTTGAGCCACCTACAGTATTTGGTATCCAAGAGAGAGAGGAGCAGAACATATCTTCCTTCAGACCACATGTTACTTTTTATGGGTCAAGAACTGATTCAGTGGGAATATAAAAATTCTATGTTGTTTTTATCACTCTCTATTTCCTGTAGTTCTCTTTCTGGAGTACATTCCTCTTAAGAATGGTGACTGACCTTGAATAATCCAAGAAATTTAAAGATGAATTATTCATTCATATTCATTTTAAAAAGAAAATTCTAAATTTTATCATAAAAATTTGCAAAAAAGAAACTTACACACAAAAATTATTTAGAATCAGTCTAGAATTCAATGAATGTTTATATAGAAGGAATGAAAGCAGCAAGAGTTTGCATTAGATTTTATGCTTTCAAATGGATTTTGTTTACATATCAATACCAATATCCAAAAGTCCATTAGGGTGCTACAAAAATGACTAACTTTATATCCTCTTTTATGAGTTGTATCTATCAAACTCACTTCATTTTTGACTTTTGATATTATTCATCACAAAATACTTACTCTTTCTCTGATCCTGTTATGTTCTTGAAGTGAACATGAAGAACACTTAAATTCGTTGTTGAGTCTTGAGTCTCTGGAAGGATGAGTCTTTATTCTTCACCTACATAATCTTGTTTTCTGTCATTTATCTTTGTTTTACCAAGTTCATTTTATCAAAGCTACTCAATATCAGGAATCTTGTGATATCCCAGAGCTCCTTACATTGCTCGCAGTACATTGTACATATTTCATGATATTCTTACAATGATTCAAGATACTATTCTTATCTGTGTACCTACTCATCACATAAAATATCATTTTTATAACTAGAGATTCATGATTCACTCTGTGAAATGCTTAATTGACACTCGAGTTCTATGTTCTATGCCGTATACGCCCACCACAAAATCGCCTCAGCTCCAAGGACCAGATGATTTTCCATGGTTGTATTTAGGTCAATGGAGATCAAGTAAGTAGAAGGGACAAGACCACAGCACTGAATATGAAAGATGTACATTTGGGAGCTGTAGCCAGAGTAGAATCACTAAGATGTGCCCCAGAGGCATTATGATATTTAATATTCAATATGGGTGACCAAGAAATTGGACATAATGACATGATTCTTTTTCATAAAGGTCCAAGTAAAGGGGCATCGTTAGTGTAAAACAGAACAAAAGACCCTCCTTCTGGTTATTTACCCTACTTCTGCTGTGATAAAAGTACCCTTACTGAAACCACATAAACGTTTATTGTGGATTACAGTCCAACAATCCAGTTCAAAGGCAGAAGAAATAGGTCATGAGATAAGATCACTGCCTTTTTTGACAAGGCTGTACATTCAATTTTCACACTCATATGGATGCCTACACACTCTGTAATGCCTCATTAATGTATCTGATTCCTTTTTCTCAACTCTGAATACATTAACCACATATGTAGTGTACAGCCACACATGTACACATACACATGTATGTGTGAAATACCTCTGTATACACAAAGAAATTTTTAAAAAAGAACAAATGTTAGCATGTCTAGAAAACCACATCTGCATGAGTTTGCCAGAACAGGCTATAACAAGTCTATACTCAGGATTGAGATAACAAAGCAATGAGGAACTATAACTTACATCTTCCTTCTCCATTTTGTATATCCAGCCACAATATAAAATTTTAGTTAGAAGGAAATGAAAAAGAAATTACCCCTTCCTGTGAATCTAAAGGCACTTAATGATTGCTTAGGGTAACAAAATTCATACTCCTCTATGATGTTGCCACTGGTAAAGTACTCTTGCTTAAGTAAAATAACACTGACATGTTTTATATGCAATCTTAATTAAAGATATTAGACTCTGAATAAATAAAAAAATGTGAAAATAGGGAGAAGAGTCTGGAAAAGAATAGGCAATATCACTGAGAGGAGGGAAAAATAGGAAATATTGGATATTACAGTGCGAGTGTACGATTAATGCTTGTGTGTGTGTGTATGTGTACTTGTGCATGTGTGCATGTTCTGGTGCTTGTGTATATATGTGTGTGTATATATGTGTGTGTTTGTGTTTGTCCATGTATTTGAGAGAGGAGAGAGAGAGAGAGAGAGAGAGAGAGAGAGAGAAAGAGAGGAATCGATCTCTTTGATTGCATACCACATGTGCATACCACAGAGCATGTATGAAGTTCAGATATCGTCTTTCCATCTTGTATTAAGGCAGGGAAACCATAACTTTTACTGCTTTGCTAGGTACTCGTTCTCTAACTTAGTTGTCTTGAAATTTTTCTAATGATTCTTCCCTCTCTGCTTCCTAATTCACCCTAGAGATACTCAGATGAGCATGGTTGTATCCAGATTTTTCAGTGTGTCCATAGATCAAAATGATAAATCTCAGGTCACTTGATAAACTACCCTGCCAAATGCATTAAAGCACTGAGACGTCTTCCATGCTTGATGTGTTTGCATATTAACTGAGATACGTCAATCCTAGATATAGATATGTGGTACTAAACTATCATTGAGAGGGTTGTATACATAATGAGTACAATTCTGAGAAACTTTTATAAAACAAAACCTCAACTTTTCCTAGTTGTAATGAGCCAGCTATTTTCAGCTAGAACACTGATGTTCTAACTCCCTGAAAACTTAAAGAATGTCATACAATTCTACCTTTCCCACTGAAAGAAAAAAAGTGAAGATTCCCTATACCTATGGAACAATTTGATATAACATAAATACATGATTCTTGGAAGTCTATCTTTTCCTTCATTGGGAGGATTCTGCTTGTATTCCGTGTAAAATTGCAAGGCCCCTCTCCACTTAATACTATTAAAACTCTTTTCCTTCTGCTTAATATAGACGACATAATAGGTTCTTTAACTACTATTATATGCCCAATTATAATAAATAATTTAAGCACTAAGGGCTGAATTGAGGCATTGAACACGATACATGTACTAATGTTGAATATTTTAGGCTCTCTTTGTTCAAATATTTATTCACTTTTGCTATCTAGCAAATTCATGCAAAAAATTTCCCATCAATTCAGTTTCAAATTTTCATGGAGATCAAACCAGAAGAACTTCCTGTCTTGGTGCCAGCATATGCAATGATCAGTATCTAAGCCTTTTACCTACTGAATATGCTCCCTGATATCTTGGGTCCTTGACAAACTCAGAGGTAGAGAATATGGGATAGATATTTATTTTCACAGTTGAAATCCTTAAGAATTGTCAAATTATTACTGTCAGTATTATTACACAGCACATTTCCCAACTGGGCATGGTGCTCTCCATTGGAGGAGAAAGCTCTTTCTCATGTGATGGGTCCGGGAGTCTTTGTCTGAGCAACTCCTTCTGCCTAACCATGGTTCTCCCTTAGTTGTGTGACTTTAATGGTCCTGATAATTTAAATTGTGAAAGAGTGAGTTTTACAATTATATAGAAGAGCCTGTCCTGACACTCCTGTGCAAAGTAACCATGGCCAGGAGGTGGCAACCTTTTGTGTGTCCTGCTCATTGAAAGTCTCATTATTGCCTGTGATAGATATTGGAAAGTACATGTATACATTCATTTGTAACATCTTGAATTTTAACTATTAACCTCAAAATTATATAGAGATTATTTCTATTCTTCATTTGTAAAAGATGAAAAAGACCCCTCCAAAATCAGAGATGTTGAAGTATTAGCTATATTTGAAATTTTAGCAGCCCCTGTCTTTGACCTGTTTTATTTCTAATCATTGGGTGTGGTCACAAGGGGAGGGTGAACACAAAGTTCTTCTGAAATTATTGTATTTGTATGACACACAGATCCAGCAATATTTACAAAATGAAACTGGAATCACCTGCACGTAGGTGCGGATGGAGGAATTAGGCAGGTAGAAGAGCTTAAGATCTCTTTTGGAGGTGAATGGAGTAGACCTGTGTCTAACAGCAGTGTCCTTCTAAAAGTCAGTGTGGGTTGATGCTGGAATCCTGCTGCTTGGGGATCTGATCTAAATTCACAAACTAGTTTGTCCTCTAAAAAAAGATTTTGGCTTTAGATTCTTTTTACTGCAGCTGCTGCTAATTTTATGTTTCAAACACCTGGTAAAGAATGTGATTTCTACAGAAAACATTTTCAGTTTTACATAGCCTTAATGTGCCATCAATGATGTAAAATAGTTTGAGATTGCAATTGTTTGGGTTCTAAGCTTCAAAACTGACTGTCATTGTGACTGAGTGTCATCAGGATGTCACAGTGGCTCACTCAGTACATGATTATCAATTAACCTTTCTACTAAGCCATTTGGAAATTGGTCAGTTTTTTTCTGAGTGAACCCTTATAGTTTACAGCATTTAGAAAGAAAAATAATTTTATAAAATCTAATGCTCATTCTGCAGTGTCCCATTCCTGTCTGTAATCCTTGGACCCTGCAGTTACTGTTACCCACTGTATTTGAGTTCAGTGAACTCCTGGCATTTGAACTGAAGTGAAAGGTGTTCCTGGTAATTCTGTGAGTTCTGAAGAAGTCACTCCTAGGTGTTTTTTGTCCCAGCTTAGGGCGCCCTTTCCTTATACATGTCACTGCAGTCTAAGCTGCCTTCCTCTCTGTAGGCTGCAGTATTCCTGTCAGGTCCAAGCTTTGTTTATGCTTAAATTCTTCTAATATTAAATCTTATGTAAAAGTGTGTGATGTGCTACAAACTTTATGCATAATAAGACTGTTATAGCCTATTGTAACATTTTATTTTTCCTTTTATGTACAGATTTTAAATAAAATTTTAAAAAATATTTGTTGTGTGCTGCTCTATAAACATTCTCTTAATGCTTATTTGCATGAAAGAACTTGGGTTTCTACTTGTTTGTTTTATGTAGCTGTAAGCTGGGTTTGTGTGTCTACCTTTTCTGTAGCTTTTAACTTTTTTAATTTGTTAATAATGTAAATAAGGGTTAGAAGCATGCATTTTATACCCTACTTTCCAAATAAATTTTCTTCTTTATATATAGAAAAGGTGCTTTTGATAAGAACAGTTGAACAGTATTGACAAATAGATGTTTCACTGAAGCCGTTGAGGGTGTGACACCTGTGTTCTCCTGAACAAATTAGCTGCCTCTTCCTTTTGGGTTAATTTACCTTGACCCTATATATCTATTACTTTTCCAGATGCCGGGTCCATTACTCAGACTCTTCCTTTCCAGCTTTTCTCCATTAGTTCCTGAACTGCTTCTCTGTTCTACGTGTCCAAACTTTTTTTGTTGGCCACCATCTAGTGCTCAAGCTTTCTGCATTTCACTTTGGGACTTTCTTTTAAAGATATATTCTTTCCCATTTTCTATTCTTCACCTGCCAAACACTGTCTTACTTTCTACTTCTTCCCACATAGGCAATGTGCAGAGGAGCAATCCATGACACAATTTGCCTGTTCCTTCAGCCACTACTGTTTACTAAGTCTACTCTCCTTCATGCTAATGGTAAAAGATCATTTTGGTAAAAGACCAACCTGCTTCTAACCAGTAATATTCAGTAAATAGCAGTGATCTTTCAATGCCACATTCTGATCTATCTCTTTTACCTCTGGTAATCTACTATGGCATACTTTACTTTATTTTCAGTTTATGTATATGAGTATTCTCGATGCACGTATGCTGGTGCACGAAATACATGCCTGGTGCTACTGGTAGACAGAAGAGGACATCAAATTCTCTGTAACTAGAATTATAAATGGTTGTTAGCCACATTTTGGCACTGGCAAACAAAAGTAGATAGTCTCCAAGGCAACAAGTGCCTTTAATCACCAAACTATCTCTTTTGACAAAAAGTTTTGCTATTCAACAACTTTATATAGTTTATTCTTCACATTCATTAAAGATATATTTAATTTTATATATGTAAAGCAAAAAGAATTTGTATTTACCACTTATCTGATGATAATAAAAATATATCTAGTACTGCAGATTCTTCTTAGCCAGTCTTGCTACTTTTAAACCTGTAATAGAGTCTCAGTCACTAAGAGTAGCAGGAGAAAAAAAGATTAAGGATATTCACCTTCATGTCAGAGAAAGAACAAATTTTACAAGTTCTATTGAAGACTTCAAGCAGAAGCTTCCAGATGTGGAGATCAGTGCTCTGTTTGCCCACAGCTATATTCTTTATTAAGGTACTTGTGTGGCTCAGCTTCCCTGCTTATTCAGAAATGAAGATGTGCCTTCCTGTGGCTTACAGTGAAGAAAGCACACTCTGGGGAATAGTCTAGCCTCTATGTGAACATAATTACTTGATCACTCAATTATCTCTTTTCATATTTTCAGGGAGCTGTTTCTCCTCATCTCTGTGTGAAATGCATATAATACTGGGGCTTTAATCAACTCTTTGATCTTCAAGCCACTAAATCATTTGTTCTATGGTCATGGAATATGAAGCCAAATGACGTCTATAGAAACACACATGGCAATAAGGTTTGGCATAAGGAGAGCGGTTACTTTATCTTTTTCACATTTGAAAGATTCACAAATAACCATACACTATGCTTGGAATTGGAGTACAATATTTTGGTACATTAATTCAAATGTGTGGGTATTGAAGTAACAACTACTGTACATTCCTTCATTAAGCATTCAGTATCTATTACTCCTTTGAGGCATTAGACCTCATCTGTCACTGGATACATCACATTTGTTTCACTGACTCACTTAGAAAACATGGAGGGGATGTTGGGGTGGATAATATCTCTAACCAGGAATTCTCCCTTTTTTTGTTTAAGACTATCTTTAATCACTATTATATCCTATTTAGTAGGTAAACTATGCTGATTAGAATAAAATACAGGTTTTTTTCAAATTAAGATATAAAATGAGAAGGAAGTAAAAGAAATGTTATGTTTTTAAGAATCATGAAATATGTAAGAGTGTGAATGACCACATAGTAAGAAAGGGCCTCTGCTTGTAAATAATGCTTAGGATTAAAACCTAGGAGAGAGAATAGGAGTGATGATCTGAGTGACCTTGACAATATCAGGCAAAAATCAGTCACAAGATGGGAAGCAGGGAAGCATAACTTCACAACATTCATGAATGTAGTCAGTCACATCAGCTTTATATGCATGAAAATTCAGTGAATGAAGGTCCTGCTATTTAAGAGTTACATTCTTGTGTTGTATGGTTCATTGTGTATGGTGCTGTTGCTTTTGCTGTATGTCTTATACTTCATATTAAGTGAATGGATCAGGAAAAGGGAACAAAAATGAAGACACTATGTTTCCAACAGTATTGCCAGGCACCTATAAAAGGGGCCTACCAACTGTTTTCCAGGTCATTTCATGTCTAGGTCTGTGTCATAGTGAACAGTGACTGTATTAGTTGGAACTCTCTTGAGGAAATCATGGCAGAAAATGATAGTGAATATAAAGTACTATTTACAGGAGACTGGCCTGACTGTTCTGATTATCAAGAGAAACATATTGTCTGTCAGAAAATTCATGCATCCCAACTTTAGCCCTGAGAATGACAGAGACATCAGGTCCTTATTAAATTACTGAGCCGAATCAGCCATGCACCTGTGCCAAATCCCAGATGATTTGCATGTTTGAGCCCACTGAACTATGACATCTTATTAGACAGTCTACACACTATGTATTCAGTCTGAGACAGGACACAGGACAGTCATGATGGCTCCAGTTCAACTCTTAGAGCTGCTGATGCTCTGGCTCCCAGGTAAGATGCACAACATCAAAAACACTTTCAGAAGTATGCCTGATACTTTGAAAAGTTGTGTTTTTAACATTGTTAACAGTATGTATTTGATGTGTATTTCCAATGTCAGGCATGAGATGTGACATCCAGTTGACCCAGTCTCCTTCATCCCTGTCTGCATCTGTGGGAGACAGAGTCACCATCAGCTGCAGGGCAAGTCAGAGTATTGGCATTAGCTTAGCCTGGTATCAGCAAAAGCTTGGAGAATCTCCCAGATTCTTGATATATAGTGCAAACAGTTTGCAATCGGGCATCCCATCAAGGTTCAGTGGCAGTGGATCTGGTACAGATTTCACACTCAGCATCAGCAGCCTGCAGCCTGAAGATATTGCCACATATTTCTGCCAGGAATATAACAACTGGCCCCACGGTGATATAAACCATAACATAAACCACCCAGAGATGCAGAAGTGTGAGGCTGAGTTTTCACAGCTGTTCTTTTGTATCCTTCTATTGTTGACATAATGTCTAAGATGCAGCCAGGCTTTGAAGAGCTTTGAATGGTTGGGGCATCAGAGGCCCATGAGATTGCCCTGTACAGTGTATGCCTCAGCAGTACAAACATGACATAGTCTCTCTAGATTTCATAAACTATTGAGGTCATTGTACCTGAGGAATCTAATTGACATTCTCAGTTGGGATTTTCATATAGCAAAACAAATATCATTGTACATGATCCAAACACTGGTATTAAAAACACAAATGGAGTCTACACAAAAGCTACTGAATGGCTTTTAGGAGTTGGAAAATAGTGGTATGTAATGTTGAAGCTTAAGATATAGAGTACTCTGGTGTTCATTTTGAAATTAGACCTCAGTTGCACATCAAAGATTTGACGTCTAAGTTTGTGGTCTCAGGATCTGTTTCCAATGTTCAGTATTACAGAATTGATGCTCTCACTGGTCTCTATGTATTCTTGCCTTTATGTAAACTTTACTCTATTGAAGCACCTGCCTGTTGGCTCTAGTGGATTTTACAACCTTTTTTTTATATTCTATGTTATAAGACTTGTTCTGAATTTTACAATTAATAATTGTCCTACCATTTGGATAGAACCACTAGAAATATTTATATGTTTGGTGGAATAATTTCAACTATAGAATTTTTTTATTTTAACACTGATTCTTTGTTTAAAACTTTTAATAAACACATGTACTAGAAAAGAATTCTTGCTTCACATCCCAACCAGCATGAGCTGTCACTTAAGGTTTTGATCTTAGCCATTCTAGTGAGTGTAAGGGGAAATATCAGGGTTGTTTTTATTTGCATTTCCCTGATGACTAAGGACACTGACCATTTCTTTAGGTGCTTCTCAGCTATTCAGGATTCCTCTGCTGAGAATTCTCTCTTTAGCTTTGTCCCCCTTATTTAAATTTGGCTATTTTATTTATTGGTGTCAAACTTCTTGAGTTCTTTATATTTTTTGGACATCTGCCCGCTGTTGAATATCAGGTTGGTGAAGATCCTTTCCCAATCTGTAGGGTTCTGTCCTACTGCCAGTGTCCTTTGCTTTACAAAAGCTTTTCAATTGAATGAGTTTCCATTTAGTGCAAACTTGTTCAACCCCTCTGTTAATCCATATGGCTGTTTGTCAGAAAATTGGAAATAGTTCTACCTGCAGATCCAGCTATACCATTCCTGGGTGTGTACCCAATATATGCTCTATCATACCATAGGGACATGTACTGCACTATGTTCATAGCAGCTTTTTTTGTAATAGTCAGAAGCTGAAAACAATCAAGATGTCTCTTAACCAAAGAATGGATACAGAAACTGTGGTTCATTTATACAAGAGAATACTAATCAACTATTAAAAACAAGGACATCATTAATTATGAAGGCAAATGAATAGATCTAGAAAATATTTTCCTGAGTAAGGTAAACCAGGCTCAAAATGGCATAAATGACTGGAGCCTAGCATTACTGCCCTTTGAGAGGCTTCACCCAGCAGCAGACAAAAACAAATGCAAAGACTCTCAGCCAAACTTTAGACAGAGCACATGGAGTATTTTGGAAGAGTTTGGGAAAAGATTGAGTGATCTGCAGGGAAGTCATAGAAACTCCACAAGAAGACAAACAGTGTAAAACAACCTGGACTCTTGGGGCTCTCAGAGACTGAACCACTAAGCAAAGAACCTGCATTGGTGGAACCTAGGCTCTCCTGCTCACATGCAGCAAATGGTCTATATGTGCTTCCAACAACAATTGGAATAGGGGTTATCTCTAAATTGTTGCTTGCTTGTGCATCCCTTTTCCATAACTGTGCTGCCTTGTCTGGTCTCAGTGGGAGAGGATATGCCTAGTGCTGCAGAGATGAGGATAGGGTGATAAGTGGAGGAAGGCATGGAATTTGCCCTCTCAGAAGAGAATGAGAGGGTACTGTGTGTCCGAGTGACCAGGATAGGGAACAGTGATTTGGATGTAAAGTGAATACATACGTACGTACATACATACATACATACATACATACATACATACATACATGCATGCATACATAATACATGCATAACTGGAATAATTCAAGTATGGATTTTTCAAAAGAAAGATAATTTCACATAATATCTTGCCTTTAAAGGCTTTTAAAACACAGATTCTCTCTCTCTCTCTCTCTCTCTCTCTCTCTCTCTCTCTCTCTCTCTCTCTCTCACACACACACACACACACACACACACACACACACTCACACACACACAAAATATTCCATGACAAAACCAAATTTACGCAACATCTTTCCATAAATCCAGCTCTACAAAGGATAATAGATGGAAATTACCAACACAAGGAGGAAAACTAGAAAAAGCAAGAAAGTTATCTTTCAAGAAACCCAAAAGAAGACAGCCACACAAACATAAAATAATATCAAAATAACAGGAAGCAACAATCACCTTTCTTAATATCTCTTAATGTCAATGGACTCAATTCCCCCACAAAAAGCCATAGACAAACAGACTGGATATGAAAACAGGACCAAGAATTTTGCTGCATACAGAAATGCACCTCGGTTACAAAGACAGACATTACCTCAGAGTAAAAGGTTGGAAAACAACTTTCCAAGCAAATGGTCCCAAGAAACAAGCTGGGCTAGCCCTTCTAATATCGAATACAATCAACTATCAACTAGAAGTTATCAAAAAAGATAACAAAGGACACTTTGTGCTGGTCAAATAGAAATATTTAATGGGTAACTTCAGCAAATGTTATAGGTATCTGATTAATCTCAGTGTAATGACCTTGGAAAATGCAAAGGAATGTTGCTCTTTGCCAAAAGTCAATCTAATATATTTTCCATGGAGAACATTGGAGGTATTTGAATTTTATATATACATTAGGGAGGTGAGTCCTGTTTATTTTAGAAAACTAATATCTATTTTCTCTGAATTTAGTCAGGAGTTGTCAACTTATTTCTAGTTGAGTGTGACAGTAGTAAGGTTTTCAAAACCTACTGAAAACAAGTAACATTAAACATGTGATTTACAAAATTAGGTTGTGTGCTATTTTGACTGTAGTCAACTTTGCTTTGTCATTTCAGAGGAGAAAAATTGAATGGCATATAAAACTGTAAGAGTTGATCTGTTAGTAATAGTTTCCAATTGCATAATGTCTTTAGAAAATGAGTTAATTTATTTAAATCATATTTATAATGTGAAATTATAAGTTGATGATAATATTGACTTCTAAAGTTTTAGCCTAGAAAATAGAATTTTAATTATTATAGAAATGTCTGCAAGTAATCTCATAATTTATTACTTCTGTATTTAATTTTGATATTTCTCATGATTCACCATTGTATATATTACTGTGATAGATATCCCACAGCACATACATATTTTTGTCAACATAAATTTCTAGAAATAAGTTTACTAGATAAAATTCTATGCACAGTTTTAAAAAAATAGATAAGCCACTTCAACCCTTCCCATTGATACCCTGTACTCACAAACACAACTTAGAGTTTACCAACCTTTGGCTAGAGAGTGTCAATCAGTGAAAAGTTATCAATTTGTCAACATGAATATAGTTACCATAGAAATACATTAAGCAAAAATTTTAAGTATTTTATGTTTAAAAGATTATATTCTAACCTCAGACAACTGGATGAAGAAAAACACTTTCATAATAAGCCTAGATATAGTACAAAGATCACTGACAGGTTTTTTTGTTGTTGCTCTGGGTTTTGTTGTTGTTGTTGTTATTGTTGTTGTTGTTGCTGTTGTTCTTTGTTCTTATTTTGCTTTTGCCAAATCTAATGGATAGTTTTCAACTGAACTCAATAAAGCTACTCTTTGAAAAAAAAAACAAACAATATATCTCTGAATATAGACCATAATCCCCAACCTTGTAAGAAACAATTTTAAATAACTCAGCTAATCTAAAATAAAATAAAACAAATAGAAATAAAATAAATTATTACACAGATACAATGTACCATGATTCACTTGAGGCAATTAACATGTTTGACATATAGACAGCATCAAACCTCTTTCTTTCTTCCTTCTTCCTCCATTTCTTTCTTTCTTCCTTTGTTCCTTTCTTTTTTCTTGTCTTCTTTTTCATTTTTTTTTTACTGACTTTCTATATAAGTGTGTCTGTGTGGAATATATGAAGTAATGATCTCCAACATTCTCAGCCTCCACTCTGCTGACTTTCTGTGAAATATTTGCCTCTGACACACTGCCATTGAAATAATGGCCTTCAGATTTCAGCTAGTAAGCCTCATAGATAAGGAGGTGTTGCAGGTGTCCTGAGTTGGTACATATTAATTCAAATTGGTGTCTCCATCACTATCTAGAATTCTCTGACCAGCAGGAGATGAAAGATGTCTCCTCTTGGGCAAACAGCCTGAAAGGGAAGCCTAGGAGCTGAAATAAGAGAGGAAAACAAAATCATGTGGAAAATTCATTGGCAACTGATAACTTTATCTTCATGTGATATATTTCAAGTGACATCTTTGTGTGTTATGGATAAATTTTTTGTCTGTACCAAAAACCTTTTTTCTCTTTTACAAAACATGTTATTATAGGACACTGAAGGAACTCTCAAGGTAATGTAGGCCAGTCCGTCCAGCTCCAGTTTTTGTCAAACAAGGTAATTCGTTGTGACAGGATGGACTTAGGATACTGGAAAGTTAATGTAAGATTGCTACTGAACATTTATCTCAAACTGCTTCCCCAGATCCCCCATCATGGGTGATACCTCAGGTTTGTTGTGCACCTAGCTGGAATGGAAGAAGGGTAGCTTTGTTAGGTTCAGGTGAAAGCAGTGCAGGATATCAGTATGAGGTCAGTTATTTGGCAATGAGCACAGTCTGGAACAGTTTCAGAGAATTTATTTGGTTAATGCGGGAAGGGATATTTGTGGTCTCGGTGTCTCTGGGGCAAAGTGCATGGCCATGTACCATTGGCAATGGCATGCATGTTTGAAGATACTTCATCTACATAATCAGGGGCTACAGGGTCCAGGGGAAAAAACCTTATGAGATTATGAAGGAACTGAGGCTTTATAACCGTAAGTGTTATAAATTGTTGTTGGGTTGCTGTTGGGGACCTAACTTTGTGGTGCCAGTGTGGGAAGGGGAAGATGACCAACTTCTGCTGGACTAATGTTGAGATATCATAGTTGAAGCTTCCTTAATACTTTTTCCATTTCCCTAGGCTGTATTCAGTCCTGAAAATTTCTTGTTTGTTTTATAATGAGCAGTATCATCATAGTCATCAGTCTCTACATTAGGAATGGTTTGGTATTGGACCACAACCTGATTAACAAGGACTTTTGCAATCCTAATTATCTGCCATTTTAGAAGTTGGATGAGTCAGAAAACCAGGAATAGGCTGGTCCAAAGGACCAATTCAGGACCAAGAAAGTGGAAGTCCAAAGACATCACAGGATTTTAGTACCATGCGTTAGGGCCACTGAGGGCCCAGTATGATTAGTGATCTTGCAGGAGATGTTTGAGCATTTGTATGTTTTAGTCCATTAGTCCAGATTCATCAATATAGAAGCAATCCTACCTCCAAATACAATGCAAGTTCAGTCAGTAAGTCTAGAACTCTCTGGCTTTGTAGAAACTCCCTCTAAGGAGGTGATCTGTTATTGAGAGAGGCTCAAGATAGTTTTGGAAGCCATGGCCTGGTCAATCTTATTCTAGAAGTTTCCAGCCAAATGGTATGTTGGAATAAGGTCTGCTCCAAAGGTTCTGTGGCATCCAGTGAAACAGTGAGACCCAGTTCAATGAAGTTAGGGATGAAGATCTCCCTTTTCCTTTGGTCACTTCCCAGCTGTAAAGTGAGTTCTTTGGTGATGTACAGATAAACCCAGGGAACAGTCATTACAGGGGTGCAAAATCCTTGAAAGGGGGGCATTAACACAATAACTGGTAGTTATTCCAACAGAGGAAGACAGGAGAGTTAACACAGATTGGATTGGCTTGATGACTTGATGTTATGAGAACATATACAGGGGGATCTGGAGGAGGGCCCTACAATTCAAAGATGGAGGAATAAATCAAAACAAGGAATGCCTTCTAGTATCTGTGTAAGTAAGGGACTAAAGGTGTTAAGAAGTGAGATGTTAATGAGAACAGCGGTCAAAAGTGTTCAGGAGATATAATTACAGAAAAAGCACACATTGTACCTCACACAATAACAGTGGGAGACTTCATACTCCACTCTCACCAATGGACATATCATGGGCAACATAAACTAAACAACGACATAGGTAAACAACAGAGGTTATGAACAAAATGGATTTAACAGATATCTACATAACATTTCACCCTAAAACAAAAATATATACCTTGTTCTCAGCACCTCCTGGTACCTTTTCCAAAATTGACCACACAATCAGTCACAAAACAAGTCTCAACTGATACAAAAAGATTGAAATAATCCCATGCATCCTATTAGATCACCATGGACTAAAGCTAGTCTTCAATAACAACAAAAAGAACACATAGCCCAGATATACATGAAAGCTGAAGAGTACTCTACTCAACGATAACATGGTGAAGGAAGAAATAAAGATGGAAATTAAAGACTTTTTAGAATTTAATGAAAATGAAGGCACAACATACAAAAATTTATGGGACACAATGAAAGCAGTGCTAAGAGGAAAGCTTATAGTTCTGAGTGCCTCCATAAAGAAATTGGAGAGAGCATACACTAGCAGCTTAACAGCACATTTGAAAACTCTAGAACAAAAAGAAGAAAATAGGAGTAGATGGCAGTAAATAATCAAATTTAGGGTTGAAATCAACCAAATAGAAAAAAAAAATAAAAAGAACTATACAAAGAATATAGAACCAAGAACAAATTCTTTGAGAAAATCAACAATATACATAATAACCTTAGCCAGACTAACCACAGGGCACAGAGACAATATCGAAATTAACAAAATGAGAAATGAAAAGTGAGACATAACAACAGAAAATGAGGAAATTAAAAAACTGATCGGATCCTAATACTAAAGCCTATACTCAACAAAACTGGAAATTCTAAATGAAATGGATGATTTTTCTAGACAGATACCACGTACCAAAGTTAAATTAGGGTCAGATAAACTATCTAAACAGTTTCTAAAGAAATAGAAGCAGTTGTTAAAAGCCTCCCAAAGAAGAAAAGGCCCCGGACAAGATATATTGAGTGGACAATTCTATCAGATGTTCAAAGAAGACCTATGCTCATGGATTGGCAGGATTAATATGGTAAAAATGGCCATCCTGCCAGAAGCAATCTACAGATTCAATGCAATCCCCATCAAAATTCCAACTCAATTCTTCATAGACTTAGAAAGAACAATTCTCAAATTCATTTGGAACAACAAGAAACCCAGGATAGCAAAAGCTATTCTTAACAACAAAAGTACTTCTGGGGGAATTAGCATCCTTGAACTCAAGCTTTACTGCAGAGTAGTAGCGATAAAAAAAAACTGCATGGTATTGGTACAGTGACAGGCAAGTAGATCAATGGAATAGAATCGAAGACCCAGAAAGGAACCCACACAGCTATGGTCACTTGATTTCCGACTAAGGAGCTAAAACCATCCAGTGGAAAAAAGACAGCATTTTCAACAAATGGTGCTGGGTCAACTGGACGTCTACATGTGGAAGAATGCAAATTGATCCATTCCTATCTCCCTGTACAAAGCTCAAGTCCAAGTGGATCAAGGACCTCCACATAAAACCAGATACACTGAATCTAATAGGAGAGAAAGTGGGGAAAATTCTCGAACACATGTGTACAGGGGAAAAGTTCCTGAACAGAACACTAATGGCTATGCTCTAAGATTGAGAATCGACAAATGGGACCTCATGAAATTGCAAAGTTTCTGTAAGGCAAAGAACACTGTCAATAGGACAAAATGGCAACCAACAGATTGAGAAAAGATCTTTACCAATTCAAAGTCTGATAGAGGGCTAATATCCAATATATACAAAGAACTCAAGAAGTTAGACTCCAGAGAACCAAATAACCTTATCAAAAAAAGGGGAACAGAGTTAAACAGTGAATTCTCAACTGAGGAAATTTGTAGGGCTGAGAAACACCTACAGAAATGTTTAACATCCTTAGTCATCAGGGGAATGCAAATCAAAACATGTCTGAGATTCCACCTCACACCAGTCAGAATGGCTAAGATCAAAAATACAGGTGACAGCAGATGCTGGTGAAGATGTGGAGAAAGAGGAACACTCCTCCATTGTTGGTGGGATTGCAAGCTGGTACAACCATTCTGGAAATCAGTTTGGTGAACCTTCAGAAAAAGGACATAATACTACCTGAGGACCCAGCTATACCTCTCCTGGGCATATACCCAGAAGATGTTCCAACATGTAATAAAGACACATGCTCCACTATGTTCATAGCAGCCATATTTATAATAGCCAGAAGCTGGAAACAATCTAGATGTCCTTCAGCAGAGGAATGGATACAGAAAATGTGGTACATTTACTCAGTGGAGTACTACTCAGCTATTAAAAACAATGACTTAATGAAATTTGTAGGCAAACGGATGGAACTTGAAAATATCGTCCTGAGCGAGGTAACTCAGTCACAAAAGAAAGAATATGGTATGTACTCCCTGATAAGTGGATGTTAGCCCAAAAGTTCAGAATACCCAAGTTTCACTTCACAGTTACCATTGGACTGAGAGTAAGGTCCCAGATGGAGGAGCTGGAGAAGGAACTGAAAGAGCTGAGGGGGTTTGCAGCCCCATGGAGGGAGCAACAGTGTCTACTAGTCTCACCTCTTGGTGCTCCTGGAGGCTGGACCACCAAACAAAGAATATACATCGGGGGACCCATGGCTCAGACCACATATGTGGCAGAGGAGGGCCTTGTTGGCCATCAGAGGGAGGAGAAACCCTTGGCCCTGAGGGTGTTAGAGGCCCCAGTACAGCGTAATGTCAAGGTGGGAAGATGGTAGTGGGTGGGCGGGTGGATGGGATGTGGAATACTCTCATAGAGGCTGGAGAGGCGGGAGGGGGATACGTGGTTTCCAAAGTGGAGACCTGGAAAGGGGGAAACCTTTGAAATTTAAATAAAGTATCAAAAATTAAAAGAAAAGAAAAAAAAAAGAAAACAAAGCAGATAAACTAGCTGGCGATTCAGAGCCAGCACTGAGTTTCCATGGGAGCATGGGGGTGAGGGCAGGCAGGAGAATGGACCAGAGAGAAGCAAGGGAGAAGTAGACCAGGAACAAAGGAGAAATGTAGAAGGGACAGCCTCGACTTGCCTTCAAGGACACTTGACTCCCATCCTGGTCACTGAGTACAATATCTGCCTTACAGCAAGGCTCTATAAACAAATGAGCAAAGGACTGGGTTAATGATTGTCCACAGACGATCAGTCCAGCCAGGTTCTGCAGCTTACAGTACTGGGCAGAGAACCTGGGTTTTCATGCTAGTCAAGTCCTCTGTCACTGAGCTACACCCCCCACTCCAACCCAGTTCAGGTGCCAAAGGAAAATCTCTGAGTGACCCTGAAGACTGTAGGATGGATAATGTGTCCAGCTGCTCAGGTGTTCCTGAGGAAAAGAGGTTGATCAGCGGGAGGACCCAAATGTGACACTGTGTTTGGAACTATGTGGACATGAACCACATCCTCTGCAGTGCGGACACAGAAAGCAAACTTTTTTCATGAAATAATTTGCCATGACTTTATGCTGCCCGTGGCTGACCTAAGTGAAGCATGGGCCAGAATGACTAGAAGTCCCTGAGCTCATGGGTGGTTGCAACCCTTACCACATGTCAGTTGATAAAGCACTTTGCCTAAAGTTGCTTTAGATGGTTTTGTGAAAACTGTAGCTAACACTGAACTTGCCTTAAATAAACATTTGTACTAATAAAAAAAAAGAACTAATACCAATACTCTTCAAACTATTTCATAAAATAGAAACAAAAGGAAAACTACCTAATTAATTCTATGTAGCCACAGTTACACTGATACCTAAACCACAGAAAAAAATCAACAAAAAAGTACTTCAGACCAATTTCCTTCATGAATATTGATGCTAAAATACTCAATAAAATTCTTGCAAAGAGAGTCCAAGAATACATCAAAATAATCATTCATCATGATCAAGTGGGCTTCATTCCAGAGATGCAGGAATGGTTCAATATACAGGAATCTATCAATGTAATCCACTATATAAACAAACTCAAAGAGAAAAAAAAAAAAAAAGAAAACACATGATCATTTCATTAGATGCTGAAAGCATTTGACAAAATAAAACACCCCATTATGTTAAAATGCTTAGAATGTTCAGTAATTCAAGGCCCATACTTAAACACAATAAAAGCAATATACAGCAAACAAATAGCCAACATCAAACTAAATGAAGAGAAACTTGAAGTAATCCCAGTAAAATCGGGAAAAAGACAAGGATGCCCACAGTCTCCCTACCTATTCAATACAGTACTTGAAGTCATAGGCAGAGCAATTAGACAACAAAAGGAGGACAAACGTATATAATTTGGAAAGGAAGAAGTCATGATATCATGATTTGCAAATAATATGATAGTATTCATAAGTGACCCAAAAAATTCCACCAGAGAACACCTACAGCTAGCTTATAAACAACGTCAGCAAAGTGGCTAGATATAAAATTAAATCAAATAATTCAATAGCTTTCCCCTACTCAAAGGATAAACAGGCTGAAAAAGAAATTAGAGAAACAACATCCTTCACAATAGTCACAAATAACATAAAATATGTTTGTGTGACTCTAACCAAGTAAGTGAAAGATCTGTCAGACAAGAACTTCAAGTCTCTGAGGAAAGAAATCAAAGACCTCAGAAGATGGAAAGATTTCCCATGATCATGAATCAGCAAGATTAACTTAGTAAAACTGTTCATCTTACAAAAAGCAATCTACAGATCCAATGTAATCCCCACCAAAATTCTAACTAAATTCTTCACTTAAATTGAAAGAACAATTATCAATTCATCTGGAATAACAAAAAAACCCAGGGTAGCAAAAACTTCTCAACAGTAAGAGAACTTCTGGGGGAGTCAGCATCCCTGACCTGAAGCTGTGTTACAGAGTGATAGTGATTAAAACTGCATGTTATTGGTACAGAGACAGACAGGTAAATCAATGGAATAGAATTGAAGACCCAGAAATAAACCCACACACCTATGGTGACTTGTTCTGTGACAAAGGAGCTAAAACCATCCAGTGGAAAAAAGACAACATTTTAACAAATGGTGTTGGTTCAAGTGTAGGTCAGCATGTAGAAGAATGCAAATTAATCCATTCTTATGTCCTTATACAAAGCTCAAGTCCATGTGGATCATGGACCTCCACATAAAACCAGATACACTGAATCTAATATAAGAGAAAATGGGGAAGAGCTTAGAACATATGGGCCCAGGGGATATTTTCCTGAACAGAACACCAATGGCTTATGCTCTAAGATCAACAATCAATAAATGGAACATTGTAAATAGGACAAAATGGCAACTAACAGATGGAGAAAAGATCTTTACCAATCCTCCATTCCATAGAGGGTTAATATCCAATATATACTGAGAACTCAAGAAGTTAGACTCCAGAAAACCAAATAACCCTATTAAAAAATGGGGAACAGAGCTAAACAGAGAATTCTCAACTGAGGAAATTCGAATGCCTGAGAAGCTCCTTAGTAAACAGGGAAATGAAAATCAAAACAACCCTGAGATTCTACCTCATACCAGTCAGAATGGCTAAAATCAAAACTCAGGTGACATCAGATGCTGGCAAGGATGTAGAGAAAGAGGAACACTCCTCCATTGCTGGTGGGATTGCAAGATGGTTCAACTACTCTGGAAATCACTCTGGTGGTTCCTCAGAAAATTGGACATAGTACTAACTGAGGAACCAGCTACACCACTCCTGGGCACATACCCAGAAGATGCTCCAAAATGTAATAAGAACACATGCTCTACTAGTTCATAGTAGCCCTATTTATGATAGCCAGAAGCTGGAAACAACCCAGATGACTCTAAACAGAGGAATGGATACAGAAAATGTGGTACATTTATGCAGTGATACTACTAATTAGTTATTAAAAACAATGACTTCATGAAATTCACAGGCAAATGGATAGTACTTGAAAATATCATCCTGAGTGACGTAACTCAGTCACAAAAGAATACACAGGGTATGTACTCACTGATATGGATGTTAATCCAAAAGTTTGGAATACCCAAGATTTAATTCACAGACTATATGAAGCCTAAGAAGAAGGAAGACCAAAATGTGGGTGCTAAACCACATTTTGTGTTTCTTATAAGGGTGAACAAAATACTCACAGGAGGAAATATGGAGACAAAGTGTGGACCAGAGGCTAAAGGAAAGGCTATGGAGAGACTGCCCCACCTGGGGATCCAACCCATATACAGCCACCAAACTCAGACTCTATTATGGACACGCAGAAGTGCTTGCTGTTGGAAGCCTGATATGTCTGTCTCCTGAGAGGCTCTGCTAGAGTCTGACAAATACAGAGGAGGAAGCTTGAAGCCAACCATTGGACTAAGCGCAGGGGATACCAATGGAGGAGTTGGAGAAGGCACTGAAGGAGCTGAGGCTGTTTGCAGCCCCATGGAAGGAGCGACACTGTCAACTGTTTAAACCCCCAGAGCTCACAGGGACTACACCACCAAGCAAAGAATACACATAGAGGGAGCCATGGTGCTGGCCACATATGAGGCAGAGGATGGGCTTTTTGGACATCAGTGGGTGGAGAGGTCCTTGGGCATGAGGGTTCCCAGTGTAGGGAAATGCCAGGGCAGAAAAATGGGAGTGGGTAGGTGGGTGGGGAAGCACCCTCATAGAGCAGGAGGGAGGGTGAGGGGGGATGGGATAGACGGTTTTCTGAAGGGCAGATCTGGAAAGGGGAATACATTTGAAATATAAATAAAAAATATTTAATAAAAAAAGTAGGGTACAGAGCTAAACAAAGAAATTTCACCTGAGGATTATCAAATGGCCAAGAAACACCTAAAGAAATGTTCAACATCCTTAGTCATCAAGGAAATGCAAATCAAAATGACCCTGAGATTCCACCTCACACCAATCAGAATGGCTAAGATCAAAAACTCAGGTGGCAGATGCTGGCAATGATGTGGATAAAGAGGAACACTCCTCTTTTTGGTGGTATTGTAAACTGGTTCAACCACTCTGGAAATCAATGTGGTGCTTCCTCAGAAAATACCCATGATACAACTCACAAATCATATGAATACCAACATGAAGGAAGAGTAAAGTGTGGAAGCCTCAGTCCTTCTTTGAAGGGGCAACAAAATACTCACAGGAGGTATAGGGTGGGAGGGACTTTGGAGGAAGGGAGGAGGGGGAGGGACAGGATCAGGTATGGGAGGGATAACATACAGAGGGTCAGGGTATTGAACAGAGGTATGTAGCAATGGTGGATGGGGAACTGGTGATAGCTAAGACCACTAAGTCCCAGATGCAAGGAAAGCAAGAAGCTCCCAGGACCCAATGGGAATGAAATTAGCTGAAATGCCCAACAAAGGGGAATGAGAACCTATAGAGACCATATACAGAGGTTAGGCAAGGCTCCCAGTTGAGGGTTGGTGCCACCCAATCATCTCCAAACTTTTAACCCAGAATTGCTCCTGTCTAAAGGTAATATGGGGACAAAGTGTGTAGCCGAGCCTGAAGGAAAAGCTACCCACGGACTTCCCCACCTGGGGATCCATCCCATATACAGATACCAAATCCAGGCGCTATTGCAGATGCCAAGAAGTGATTGCTGACAGGAGCCTGATATAGCTGTCTCCTGAGAGGCTCTGCCAGAGCCTGACAAATACAGATGGGAAAGCTCACCTCCAACCATTGGATTGAGCACAGAGATCCCAATGGGGCAATTAGGGAAAGGATATAGGAGCTGAATGGGTTTGGCACCTCATAGGAAGAACAACAATATCAACCAACAGACACCTGAGAGCTCCCAGGAACTAAACCACCATCCAAAGAGTACACATGAAGCTGAGGATGGTCTTATCTGGCATCAATGGGAGGAGAGGCCCTTGGTCCTGTAAAGACTAAAGGCCCCAGTTTAGGGGAATGCCAGGCTTGTGAGGTGGGAGTAGATGGGTGGGGGAACATCCTCACAGAA
>CM052700.1:72291781-72322302 GCA_028551405.1 Uromys caudimaculatus
CTTCCCTGAAGGGCATGCCCATATGCATAGGGGTTGTCATCCCAGAGCCCCTCCTCCAGAAAAAGATGACAGTTATCATGGAGGTTTGGGCCTCTACCCTCTCTCTCGGATCAAAGCCCATCCCTGCTCAGGCAGGGTCATAATGCTCATATTGTAAATTAAGGGAGGGATTGTTGGAGACAAAGGCCTTGGCCTTTTGCATATCTGCTGGACGAAAGATCCCAGGTTTGTCTAAGTCTGCTAGCCACAGTGTCTCGGATCGCTCAGCAGGTGTCTCCTTTAGGCCCTGACTCTTAGGCTCAGCTTGATTAGCATTTCAAGGTGTTCCGGCTCCAGCAGGCCTCTCCTTGTTTCCTCCCCATTATTACTGCCCCCAGGTAGGGATTAAACGTCCGGCCTTCAGCTCAGGTACAACTATAGCATTATGATGTCTGATTGCATTATGGATTCTCCCCGCCCCTGCCATTTCCCGCCCTAATGTGTTTAAAACATTGTAACAATAAAGATTTTCTTCGGAGCTTGATCGGATTCCGTCTTGCTCCAACGCATTCCTTTGTTTCCTGCTTCTTTCTATTATCAATGGCTTCCTTCCACAGCACTTCCACAGCATGGAGTACCCGCTGGCGGGAACTTCGAACCTAGTAATTGTTACAGATTCTATAAGAAAACTGGCTGAGTAAACCAGGTGGATCAAAGCCAGTGAGTAGTACCCCTCTCATGGCCTCTATATCAACTCCTATCTCTGGGTTACTGACTTCCTTAAGTTCCTGTCTTTTAGTCCTTAGATGATGAACACTGATGTGGAAGCATAAGGCAAATAAGTGCTTATCTCTCTGACTTGCTTTTGACTATCATCTGTTTGAGGATGGTCTTGTGCACTGTGTACTCAGATGCTGAGTTCTTTGCCCAGATATCTAGTTACAGTCAGGATGCTGACATTGTCAGGATTATTGAACTATGTCCTATATTAATGTTGTGAAAAGAATGCTCCCCAATTATCTCTAATTGTTTAATAAAGAATCAATTCTCATACAGCTGGACAGAGATGGAAAGACTCCGATCCCAGGAAGAGGGTCACAAGGTAGAAAGGAAAAAAAGTCAGGCCTTGAGGCACAAGATTCAGGATGAATTGCAGTGAGCAGATTGTCAAGGGATTTGCCATGAGGACACATATGGAGCAGAGAAAATTGAGGTGAGACTGAGATGACAAGTGACATAGGGCATATGGCTGAGAAGTAGCTAAGATAACGTAGAGGGTAAGAATAGATGATTATCTGCCAAGGCATAGTACTTAAGGCTTGTTAATGAATATAATAGTTTTTGTGTCAATTATTTGGGAACTAGAATGGGAATAGAAAAGGATATCACCCTAAATTTCTCCCTACAATGATCTTTCTTCTCAGTAGTAGTAACCCTAACTAAGATACACATTGGAAACACTTCTTGATGGCTGAGTTTGGAACAAGCTACCAAAGAAAACTCACAAGCAATAACAAGTATTCATATAATTGAGATTCTAGGGTATTGCACAAGCAATAAATTATGGAAAAGAACATTATGCTGTTGGATAAATGAGTAACTGTAGGCTGTTCATAATGGAATTCTGTGAATACCATATCTCTCTAAGTGAGTGCAAGTGAGCTACTGGCTAGTGAAATGTTCTTGGAGATGGAAAGTCATTGTCTTTAGTTGTGTAACCACCAGATATCCCACTAAGCTACAATAGGTAAATATAAACTAAAGACATGATCAAAGAGATATCCTAGTTAAATATAGTGGGTCACATAAGCAAACAACAAAAGAAAAGAACATGGGAATGGAATTGTCCAGGGGAGAGAAAAGAAATGGTACAGATGGAAATAATAATACTCCAATATATGCATATATAAATTTCAACAACAATAAATTTGGCAAATAAAAAGTCTTTCAAGTATTATAACACATGCTGTAAAAATAAAAGTAATAAATTAATTCAAATATAAATTAAGTTTTAAAATTTTACATAAGACAATAAAAAGTTACTGGAATGATTACTCAGCATGATAAGAGCATGAACTGTAAGGTTAGTCCTACTCTAATTCCAAATTGACTGGGGCAAACTTGACCAAGGCAGGACTCTGTAGATCAGAGAATACAGCTGTGCTGTGCAAGTTCATGAACTTTTCACGCAGAGTATATTTGAGCTGTGCCACTATTTGTGACAGTATTTTTTCTTTGGGAATTTTTAGAAAGTCAATGGTATGAAGTGTGACTAAGGAGCTGAACTAGAAATAAAGACCAAAGCCTTTAGAGATTTCATGACGGATGTGCTGCAGTTATTGTGCTTGAAGTTCCTCTCATCCGTTGATTCTGTTCCCTGTATATTACCCATTCCTTTCAGACATTATATAATTCTTACATGTTCAACATCTTGAAATCTCCTTTGCAACCCACGCTTCATTTTCACACCCTCAACATGGGCAACTTCGAGCCTTGTCACAGGTAATCTAACACTGCCAAAGGGACACCTGGCCTGAAAAGCTCTCTGAAACTGCAGAGAAGAATCCCTGATCTTCCCCAGTCTTGTAATTTATATATTTCCAAATCATTACCATGTGAATTATGCTAAGTCATCCTGTCAGTTAGGGATGGAGCTGGCTCCTCTTGAACTATAGCTAAATTTTTCTAAATAATATTTGAAGTACATAGATGCCTAATCATAATCAGAGGTCTTAGGGATCAAATTGGTAAATACTTCCTCCTCCATGATTTGGATCTGAATCACAAACATGATACCTTATTGGGACCCAAAGTTTCAAATGCACACCATGATTATTCTCAGAGGGTCTCTTGTTGCAAAGGAGGGACACAATGAAGGATATTTTGACTTTTGGAAACAACATGTGCCAAGAACAACTCATGAAAATTAGACTAATTATGACAGTACGTATTAGTTTAAAAATGAAAACAAAACTGTAGAACTTCAGGCAAGTAAATGGGGAGAAATTATTTTAGATGATGACTATAAATTAAAATAACATCTTGTTTTGAAATTAGTAACAATAACGTTTCAGGTTTACATAGAAGCCATTCCCTTGAATTTAGACTCAACTCATAGTATTCATTACTCTAGCTGCATATGGTTAAGACTTGCAGAGAAAAAAAAAAAAACTGGATAAGGAAAAACGTGTCAGAAAAAAACAGTATTCATACCTCCAAAACAAGGAAATAAGATATGAAATAAAATTTAACTAACCAACAACAATAATAGCTCAATGAGACAGTGGAATAAGAAGAGAAAAAGAGAGGGAGGCATTATATGTAATTAAAATGGTGATGTTTACCTCCAAGGTATGTATACTACCATTGTACTGCATCCTTACACACACTATTTTGGCCATTGTTTTAGTTCATAGGTGTCATAACTTAATAACACTTTTAGCTTTCCTTTCTTGGAAGCTTACATAGCATGTTCTGATACCATGAAATGTAATTATTATGGAGGACATTTGACATATTATATTTTAATTTTAAAAAATGTGTAAATGGAAGAAAAAATTTATGAAATTTATAAAATGCCTATCACAAAATGTATCTATGAAAATGTATGGAAAATAGAAACATAAGTTTAAATATATACATATATTATTGTCTATATTTCCCATAAAAGGGAAAACATGAGATTTTTTGTGCTGAGATTATGTCTCATTACTTAACATTGTACAGAATAAAGTGATCCACTTTCCTGCAAATTTGCGATTACATTCTTCGAGTTAGATAATATACTATTTTTCATATACTCAACTCTGATGATGCAATCCACACATCTGTGAGTGGACAGCTAGACTGATTCTAACAGAGAGACAATATAATAAGGATTCCTCAGAAAAGAGCTTTTCATTTTAGTAGCAGCCTTGTTTGAAATCTGGCTAGAAAATAATGCAGTGCAAAAGGTGCACAGGACCTGTTTTACATGACTTGTTTTTATTTTGTTTTATTTTTTGTCTGCTATGAATGGTAACTTATAATCATCCTGGTTACTTTAAAAACTTAAATTGGGATCCTATATATGGCATTCTCCCCATGATCAAAATGAATTTTTGTTTGATTTAAATTTTAGGCAGCAGCAAATACCAATTTGCCTGATCCTTGTTACTTCTTCACACCTCGCTCATTCATGTTGCTGGTGATTTGTCTGTAGCTGTGGTCCTCAGGTTCTTGGTGTCCTACTTTAAGAACTAGAGAAGCTTACGGATAGTAGAGTAGGAAAGGACTTTATTCAAAATCAAAGTGAAGTAAGGACAGATGCACTGCAAAGAGCCATAGTCCCTGCATGAAATTTACTCAATAGAAAATTTGTCTAGGAGGAAAGATAATAGATACTGAAAAGTTTAATGTGCATGGATGTCTGTTTTGATTTACAGGCTGTCTTAAGTTCACTCATCATTTTCTCATGATTCATCTGAGTGCAATCACATGCATGATACATCATGCATATGCATAGAATAGTAAATAAGAGATGTTTCATGAAATGTTAATTTAAGACCATTGTTTACTACAGTCATTTATAGGCTGGATTGCTCAACTACTCCTACTTCATTATATCTGTCCATGTATATATGGACATGCTACAGGTTGCTAAGAAGCCATAGGGTCATTGCTTTGTTTGAGAATTGGTATGAATGGCAGCTTGATAAAGCTGTGGTTCTAGTGAATTAGTGTTTTGTTTGGAAAGGAAAGTATCTGTAACTCAAGTCCAGTGTACGCCAAGATTGCTAAGCTGTCTCTCAATATACTGCCTAACGTTGATACAGCCCTTCTCTATACTGTTCTATATTGCAAATTTGGTTCTTGAAACTTACTATAGGGCTTTAAATGAGATTATTCCCCATAGGTCCACACATTTGAATGTTTAGTCCGCAGTTTTCTGAACTGATTAGAAGTTCTTAGGAGGTGTATCCTTGTTGGAGGACTTTGAAGTTTCAAAAGCTCAAGTCATTCCCAGGTAGCTATCTGCCTTGTGCTGCTTCTTACTTGCTGATAAAGCTATACAGTCTAAGTTCCTGCCCCAGAAACATGTCTACCTGCCTGCTATGTTGAAATACTATGTTGAAAATGGGCTAAACCTATGAAACCAGAATACCAAAATTAAATATTTTCTTTTATAAATTGCCTTGGTCATGTCCTATCACAGCAGTAGAAAAGCAGCTGAAACACTTATCTTCCTAGTAAGGACAGAAATGAACACATTATGGAGGAAAACTTTATCCCGTCCATGCATATGACACGGGAGTTGACACCAAAGCTGAGAATCATGTGATCAGGAAGCCTTACTTTCAGTAAAAATATGGACTCTAGATTCTAAGAATAATCTGTTCCCAGTATCAGTTTGACTGACAGAGCAGCAGCAACCCCTGGATCTGAGTGGGAGTACTCATGTCTGTGTGTAACCTGTGTGAAGCTGATTCCACCTCAGTGTGTGACATAGGTTTAGGACATAGAATAGTTTACCATATCGCTATACAAAAACACCACATTGACCTTTATATCTTAGCAAGAGGAAACAGTTGCATCAGCTGGAAACCCCAGAAGGAGAATTGTGGCAACCTGTGCTCTCGCTTCTTCTTCCCTGGGTGGTTTATGTCATGGCTTGAATCACTGTGGGAGGATCACTGTGACCCTGTTGGCAGTAATACGTTGCAACATCTTCAGACTGCAGGCTGCTGATTTTGAGAGAAAACTGTGTGCCAGATCCTCTGCCACTGAACCTTGATGGGACATCATCTTCTAAAACGTCTGCAGCATAGATCAGGAGCTTAGGAGATTTCCCAGGTTTCTGCTGATACCATGCTAAATACCAGCTGATATCCTGACTTGTCTGGCATGTAACTGTAACACTTTCTCCAAGAGATGCAGATAGGGAGGCAGGAGACTGTGTCATTTTGATGTCACATCTTGCACCCGAGATTGGAAAATTGAAAACAGATTCCCACACAATTTATCCTATTATATATAAAACAGCTATTATGGAGACCATGTAGCAATAACAACACCTATCTGTATAACTGTCCAATTCCTCAATCTTCCTTACCTGTAAACCAGAGCAGCAATAACGTCAAGATCTGATTAGGAGCACTCATGTCTGTGTGTGACATGTGTGAGGCTGACTCCAGCACAGGGTGTGACCTGGCTATGTAGAAGTCCTCACATCAGTGGGCTGTGCTCTGGGCACATGCAAATCAGCAAAGGCTAAGAACAGCTTCAGCCAGGTCAGTGACTCATTAAGGGCCTGTGATCCTTTGATGGCTGAGATCATTGAGGCAATATAGGTATATTTTTAGAGAATATGATCCTCTTAAAAAGAACAGCACCAGTCTAAGGGTTGCACTTATTTTGATTTTTGCCTTGTTCAATGTAGAATTTCCTCATTATATTTCCCTACATGGCCTAGGCTCTCAGATATGAAGTAATTCTGGGAAGTAAATAAATAATTATATAGTTCTTTCATAGGTATTTGTAGATGTTATTGAGATGATGCAGCTACTACTTTTTCTCCTTTTTATTTGTGAGATTGTATTTTAATTATGACATTTCTTTCTTCCTTTCTTCCCTCCAAGTCTTCACAAATATTCCCATTTACTCTCTTTTAAATTCATGGTTTCTTTTTTCATTACTTTTTTATTGAAAGCAAATATAAATATATATATATATATATATATATATATATATATATATATATATATATATATATATATATGTGTGTGTGTGTGTGTGTGTGTGTGTATGTTTATATATATATGTATATTCCAAAATAAAACATTAATAAGTCCATATACTGTTACTCACATGTACATTTTCAAGGCTGATCATTTGGATTCCCTGGAACACTAGAGTGGTTTCAAGCCACCATGTGGATACTGGTAATGAACCTAGGTCCTCTTCAAGAACAATGAGTTCTCTTAGTTGCTGACACATCTTAAAACCAGCCTCTGAAATTTATACCTTTATGTAGGTTATGGACTTTTTACAAACATACAATCATATATATAATTTCTGCCCTTTCCATTGTATAGTCTTACAACTCACACCAATCACATGCTGATTTCACCTTCTCTGATGTGTTTTATTGAAGCATTGTATTAAACATTTATATGCACAGCAATTGTATGGACATTATTCTCTATAGACACACAGACATGAATTTATTGTTACCCAGGTCCCAAGTTCAGGAATGCTTCTGATGAAAGGCAGTGATTGTGTATGCTAAAACTGTCCTATACCTGAGGGAGTAAACAGAGAATCTTGTATTATTTCTTAATCTCTGGTATGTAAGACTTCTTTTGCAACATATCTGTTTCATTATTAGATTGATAGTATCTGTAATTTTTCAACTGGCTACCTCTCCCTTTACCTCTTTCATGAAGTATTCTCAAAACACTCTATAGTTATTATGGACACAATGCATGATGCAATAAAGGGACATGTGTCAGTCTTTGGACACCTTACATCATTCCCCTTCACACTATTGTGGAAGCCTATCTTCTACTATACTCCATTGTCTTAAATCAAAATAACACTACGTTCCATCTACAATCTAATTATTGGACTGCTGGTTAAACCTCCATTGCATCCATAATGTATTATCCATAGAAGTGTGTGAAATGATGAGATTTCTCAAAGGAAAATCACACTGTCAATAAGAGGGTTTGCTTACCTCTAATACAGTTGGCTATGGTCATGGGGTGTGGTATATGTATTCGCTCCTGAAGGATAAAGGGAAACAGCACATTAACGTGCTGTTCATTTAGTGTGAAGACAGTACAAACCATCAGATCTTTCCCACAAAGGAGACAAGAAGCACTGTAGATACAAAATTCACATTGAGTTTGTTTCATTGCCAATTTTTTATGGTCCCAAATATAAAGGTGATATAGGATAGTGTCTCAGTATTTCATTTGCATAAATTCATACCATTAGCAATATTCAGAATTAAAAAATGGGTAAAAGAGACTTCTCAATAGAAATGTCACACTTTGCTGATCTCTTCACTGCCTATACTGATCCTTTGAGATCAGGCTGGAGATTTTGGATCTTAGTAAGATTGTGCAATCCAGCAGCTATATCAGCTCTGAACTGGAGAACAATGGATGAACAGGAAAGCAAACCAGTGTCAAACCGGTCCTACAGGAAATAGAAGAAGTAGATGCAAGAGAATTAGAAACTAGAATCTTCTCTTGTCCCTTGTGCCTAGTGTTTCAGTAATTGGCAGTCCAATGTCAAGTGATAGACAAGTATTATTGGCTCTCCCAGCTGGCGAGATTATTAAAATGAGGGTAGGGTTGGATCTTTAGTCAGATGGACTCCAGAAAAAAAGTGGACAATGATTAACAGCAAAGTATAATATGCTCAGCAAAAACTAAGGGACCACACTTGAGACTTTCTTCTTGAAACTAATCATCAGCATTGAGAAAAATTCTGCATAGCCTATCATAAACATGTGGAGAAACACTCACATGTGCAGTGTAATTCTTCCTACTAAGAAGTGAGAAAACACTGTGCTGGGATGCAGACTTCTTTCCTACTATGACCAAAATGCCCCTGGATTACAGCCCCAAGCATAACATAACCTAGGTATTTTGGGCAAACCTGTAATTCCAGCTCTTAAGAGTGGTGTCAGAAATTCAAGATCATCTTCCACTACAAGTTTGAGACCATCAAGAGCTTCATGAGACCTAGAATTTTTCAGGAAAAAGCAACCCTATGCTTTTAAACCAGTTAGAAAATATTGATAATAATATATTAAACGTTGTTGTAAATGTTAATTTTCTAGAGTATCTATCATATTCAACAAAACTTTCAAACTACATTTGAGTTAATTTATAAAACCATATAGATAACAAATAGTATGAGCCAAGAGTGCAGTTAATATTCCTAATCTTGTAGAACTGTAAGCATATACATGATTAGGACTTATATTTGGCCTGACAAATCTATCTAATATAATGCTGTTCTATATATTCTATATCATGTTGTAGACCATTTCACACACCTTAGTAAAGGTAGTTCCTTTTGTGGTATTGGTGTTTACTAGGTGGTCACCTGGCTACCTGGTATTGCCTTTGTTGCTGCAGGTACATACACCTCACTGTCAAGCAAAATCTCTGGCACTAGAAACCATAATGCAGGAAAGGATAAACATTTAAAATCTGAAAAACAAATGCATTGAACATGAAATTCCTTGGAATTTTTTTTAACTATCCCATTAAGTCATTGTATGTAAGAATACAGTTTGAAGTTCTGTATGTGAACTGAACATATAAAGTCTTGGAATAATCTTTATATTTTCAGTTTAATTCTTGCATGTAGGAATATAGTTTGGGACATCTGTATATGAATAGATGTATGTATGTGTGTACCTCCAGACTCTAAAATTTAAAGACTGGATTACAGAATGTTCTGAACCTATATTTTGGGTAGTCGAATGAAGATCTTTGGTCATAATTTGAATGTTTTGTAACTTTCTTAAATTAGTGGTTGTTTGTTAGGCAACCCATTTCTACAGTCCTATACATTCCACAAATGTGCAGTAAATTACTCTCTCAATATTCCCTATCCCATGTAGATGTGTCAGAGTATTGTACTTTCATTGTTTAGTCACTCCTTGCCCCTTCATGGGCACACTGAGTCTCTGATTAAGGACTATTCTTCAAAAGAGCTATTTATGCCCCCCAATTTAGAAAGTTTTATGAAAATGTGAATTTCTAAACCCTGGCATATTTTCTCAAAATCCCAATGACATTGTCCCCAGGATAAATGCCTGGGTCAGGAAATCTGAATCACATCTCTTAAATATTCCTCTACACAGGATGCTGCAAAAACAGAGCATCTACTTGTTTTATTCTATTATTTCCATTTACACTTGTTCTCTTCCTTTTTGCAGAAAAGGGATTCTAAAGGCCTTGAGTGAAATCCAGCCCTGCTTCCATTGGAGAATTATTGGGAGATTCTATCACATTTCAGTCAAACTCTTGACCATGTCACACCTTATGCAGGGAAGCACCTGGGTGCTGAGAAGCTGTAAGGTGTTTCTGTTCAGTTTTGTAGAACTGTGTGAATGCAATTCTGTCCTTCTGCTGACAGTAGTAAAATACATCTTCAGCCTCCATGATGCTGGCTGTAAGAGTATAAGAAGTCCCACTCACTGCCACTGAGAGGAGCTGGCACTCCAGAAGTCAGGCTGAGTGTATATATCTGAAGAACAGGATGCTAGGTTTGAGCTTGGAGCCTCCCTGCTTTGTCACCCACAACACTTTGTAGCGACAAATTGACAGTTTGCATAAGCAAACCCGTACTGTTCTCTGATCTCTATCTCTGACTACAAGCATATTTTCTCAGTGTACTCTCTTGAAAGCAAGTCTGAGTTATTTGTGGTTTCTGAGGAGTGAATATGCAAACAACCGAATATAGGCTATGATGTTCTTAGCTCATAAACACATGTAGTCATTTCAGATAGTATTTAAGTTGGTAAAAACCAAGTCTCTGGGGGATTGTTTTTTTTGTTTTGTTGTTTTGTTTTTGTTTTTTGTTTTGTTTTCTTGTTTATTTGTTTGTTTTCTACAGTGCTGCATCCTCTTGGACTGCACATGTTTTTCTTTTCTTTTCTCCATTTTTTTCCAAGTAAGCTTAGTATGAGTTATAGAGAAGTTCCACTGTGATTGATGTGGGATTTATTTTTCCAAGATATACCTTCCCAATGATTGGAATGAACATTTGAACACCTAAGGTTCCAGATCTTCCTCTAGATTTGCTAATGCCTCAGGTAAGGCTTTGCTTATTCATCCCAGTCTATTCAAAAGGCCTTGAGCCCTCAATGCTTTATGGTCATAATTGTGCAAGTGCGTGATCTGGAACTCAAGTATTTTCAAGGCTATTTCCACAGAAGTCACACACTAAAACCCCTCATTTCTGAAACAGAAGGGACAGTAGATATTGACTTTGTACTGTCTATTATGTATCTAACATTGAGACTCATGCTCATTTTAAGAGGACCTTGGTCTTCTAATCATCCTGTGACATGGCTTTTGTTCTAAACCGAAGTGAGCATCTGGGAGAAGCTATTTTCCCTCTCTAAAAGAGTGAATTTTGTGGTCACTATCTTCCAATATATGTGTCAATGAAATATGCTCAGACAAGTCTAACAGAAGTGGTCAAAGGCCTGGAGGTATTTATGAATTCTAAGTGGATCAAGTGCCTGAGAACTTCTTTCTCTTACTCATTTTGATACAGCACTTGTCAGCCCTAAGGGTGATGATTCTATCTAGTTAAATGAGTGTTTCTATTGCTCTTTGCTGGAAATATGGGCAATAGGGCAACTCAGAACGTAAAACAAAAAACTCCAAGGATGACAATAAGTGCAAATCCTGGTGTGCATGGGAGAAAAAAGTCATCAGAAACCAAATCCTGGACAGGTCCTCAGTGTTGTAGTTAATGTTCTCTTGGGGTAAATAGATCCTATGACCATGGCAACATTTATAAAAAACATATATATATATATATATATATATATATATATATATATATATATATATATACCTTTTAATTTGACCTTGCTTACAGTTCAGAGGTTTAGTTCATTATTGTCATGGCAGGACATTGTGGCATACATGTGGACATGGTACTGAAGTGGTTGCTGAGAGATCTGCATATGGATTGGCAGGCAGCAGGAAGAGAGAGAGAGAAAGAGAGGGGGGGGCATGAAACTGGGCCCAGCTGGACATTTGAAACAACAAAGATAATACCCAGTGATATACTTCTTTTAATGAGTTGATTCCTCTTACTGCCATTACTTAAGCATCAAAATATGCATCTATGGGGGCCATTTTTTTTTCAAACCATCATTCACTATGATTGATCAGAGAAAATGAATAATTGTGTAAATACAGTCAGCCACTCATGTAAAAACTCACAAACATACCCCACTTCTTACTAACAAGAAAAAAAGAAAATGTTGATGAGGAGACTTTAAACATATGTGCAAATGTGAGAAAATTATGTGATTTTTCATAATCACATTCTGTCTCTATTTACAGATATTATATCGTATGCTGGTGATACATGATGTAAAAGTATGGTAGATCAGAAATATTGTAAATCAAAAGTCCATTTGACATATATACCAAACATTGAAATATGTTTAGAACCTTACAGTGATATACAGTGGGATGGAATCATTTAATAAAGCAACTTAATGACACACCCTTCAATATCCCATGCAGTTTATTATATACAGTACACTCTAATGTATAGCATGTAATTAAAAAAAACATGCCTGGTTTGGCTAGGCTCTGGGAACAACAGCCATGCCAGTCTCACTCGGTTCCCAGACTAGCTTTCCTGGTCTCAGCTTGCTGCTGGTCATGGTTCTAGAGGCTGGCTTGCTAAGCCAACCAAACCAGATTTTTCTGATATGCCTGGAGCTATGGTTCACGTTCCTCAGGCAAACCACCTCTGTGGACAGTCTGCAGAATGCCAACAACCACTCCATTCTCACTCAGCTCCCTTTAGCCCAATAAAAGGAAAACACTAGAGACTTACATTTATATCAGCCACATTCGTATTGGTAAATCTTCAACCCCAATATGCCAGTGCAAAGAACACACAACTTAGTTATAATATTTATAAGCTGCATGCCTAGATTGGGCAAATATACCACTACACTACTCTATTCCCTAGCTACAAAATCCCTAGCTACTTGCCTCTCCTCCAGGCCACATGGGTCTACTCTATCTTCCACCTCTTCTTCCTCCATCTTCTTCTTTCTTCGTCTCCATCTTTTCTTTCTTTCCTTCCTTCCTTCCTTCCTTCCTTCCTTCCTTCCTTCCTTCCTTCCTTCCTTCCTTCCTTCCTTCCTTCCTCCTCCCCCTCCTCCTCCTCCTCCTCCTCCTCCTCCTCCTCCTCCTCCTCCTCCTCCTTCTTCTCTCTCTCTCTCTCTCTCTCTCTCTCTCTCTCTCTCTCTCTCTCTCTCTCAAACGTCCAGCCCCACCTTTTTTTTCCACTGCTCAAGCACAGGCTCTAGCCTTTATTTGACCAGTTAAAGTATGGAGCAGATTCGTATAGAATCACCTGAGTATGGGATCTACACTCCTTATCAGAGGCAAGATTAGCATCAAAATGCAAATAGCACTAAGGCAATTCACAACAGTAATGTGTTCTGAGCTGTGAATTGTTAACTGTTCAGCAGCAAGATGGACAAATACAAATGAAATGAGGTTTCTATTGAGATTGCAGACATTGAGAAATTACAGAGAAAAATTTAGTTGAACCATTGTAAATAGTCTCATAGGAAATTGAGAACATTGTATATCTGTTTGCAAATATTTTTGCCATCAAGATACAAATTTTAAATTAAATTGTATCAAACATTTTCCTGTTTCATGTGATAGGGAAAGGGAATAGTTATTAATAAACGAATAACTGAAATAAAAACTAATGTAATTAATAATTTCTTATATTCTACAAATGTATAGGGAATGTGAACTTGGGGTTTACTTGGCAAACTTCACTGAAAGTCAAAAGAAATGAATTCATGGAAAATGTGACAGTCAAACAAAACGTTAAGAGTTAAGCCAATTAAGAGAAAATATCACAACTTCATAATTATTTCTAGTGTTAAATATATCAGGGAATATCAGAGTCTTTGCTTAGCTTTGTGTTTTTTCTCTTTACCTAGTATTATTCCCTCTGCTGGATTTCTGCCATGCACTGAATTGATGTGACAAACTTGTAAACTGTAGGCAGACTTAAAACTGATGTACACAACTTATAATTTGATATTATAAACTTTATAACATATAAAGTTCATTGCTTTTTATCATATATCACATATTCCACAAAGTAGAATATTTTGCTATTATTTTATAATATCATTTAAAATAATTTTTAGAAGTGTATTGAAATTTTAGATTGTATGTAAAATATCACATACAATAACTACATATTTATACACTCTTCTAAAGACAGCTATTAAAAGCTTAAGAAATGAGTAAGACTTAGTGATGATAGGATCTGTAAGTTAAGATCTATTCATTACAGAGGAGGGGACTGAATTGATGTAAAGCCAGATGCCTTGGAAGAGTGTGGTGAAATGCCGTCTTCTGGATATAATATGGCTGCTGCACTCTGGAACTCTGAGAAGCCATGATTCCTGTATGTGTCCTATGCAGTAGAACCAATAAACAGGATCAGCCAGCATTCTCCCAAGAAGCACTGACTGGATGGGGTTGAGGTGAATGCAGAGGACATGAAGTACGCAGGGAGGTGTTGGTGTGTCTTTAGAGGCAGTGAATGTTCTTCATTTAAGAAAAGGGCCTTGGATGATATAATCTAAGATTTATAGGAAGAAGTTTAAAAATGCTTAATGACAGTTGACCCAAAGGACAATCATGAGGGGTTACAATTAAAGTGAATAGGATCAAGGTACATTGCACATATACATAACATCATCAGAGAATAAATGAAACATTAAATGCCACTATGCTAGATGCAGTGGTACAGATTAGTCAATGGCAGAGAGATCTTCCTTTCTGAGCTGAGTGGCCCAGTAAGGATGAGGTAGAAAAAAGCCAGTAACCGGAGCATGCAGTGAGGACTAGACACAGATTTATGCACACAATAGCTATTTGGAGCAAAATAGTCATAGGAGACAGAAGCAAAGAGGGAAAGGAGTGGGAGAGTAGAGGGGAGAAGGAGAGGGCGGACAGGATCAGGTGTGGCAAGAGACAGGAGAGAGGCCCAGTGGGAGGGGAGAATAAATGGAAATATGCTGAGGCTGTGGGCTGCAGTTGGAGGGGAAAATCTAGGAAGTCCCACAGACCTGGTATGGGTGAAGTTCCCAGAAGTCAATGCAGGTGACCTTAACTGCGATGCCTACCAATAGGGACATGGAACTGAAGAGGCTACCTTCTGTAGCCAGGCAGGACCCAAGTGAAAGGATAAGGACACCAATCGACCCATAAAACTTAAACCTTGTTTAAAAGAAATGTATAAACAAAGATGGAGCAGAGACTGGAAGAATGTCCATCCAATAACAGGCCCAACTTGTGACCTATCCCATGGGCAAGAACAAATCTCTGACATTATTAATGATGCTCTGTTATGCTTGCAGACTAGAGCCTAGCATAATTGTTTTCTGAGACGTTCTACCAAGCAGCTGACTAAACAGATGCAGTTACCCCCAGTCAAACATTGTATGGAGGTTGGGGACTCTTTTGGAAGAGTTGGGAGAAGGATTGAAGGCCCTTAAAACGATGGGGACCTCACAGGAAGATCAACAGAGTTAACTAAGCTGGACCTCTGGAAGCTCACAGAGATTGAACTACCAAAGAATATACATGGGCTTGACCAACCCTGGCACACATGTAGCAGATGTGCAGGTCAGTCTCCATGTGGGTACTTCAACAACTGGAATGGAAGCTGTCCCTAAACTTGTAGTCTGACTGTGGTATCAATTCCCCAACATGGATGCTGTGTTTGGCCTCAGTGGGAGAGGATGCCCCTAATCATGCAGGGACTTGAAATGTCAGGGTTAGGGAATACCCAGGGGAGGCCCACCCTCTCAGAGGAGAAGCAGAGGGGGTACAGGGAGAGAATCTGTGAGGGGGAGACCAGGAGGGAGGCAGCATTTGTGAAATAAATAAATAAATAAATAAATAAATAAATAAATAAATAATACCAAAACAAAACAAAACAAATGAGAACTTCCTAGAACACTGATAGATGGAGCATACAAGATTGCTTAGAAGGAGATGAAAGAGCCACCCCTTAAGAAAGGCATGACTTAACAATTATTTTAAGTGTTGTTCATGTTTATGTCAAGAGTGTCAGGGTTCAGAGCAAAGAGTACTTTTGTAATCAGTGATATAAAAAGCTACAAATACATTGAGTGACCTAGAGGTCGTGAAAGAGGAAATAGAACTGTTTTTCTAATTTTGTCATGGGTATTTTGGTTTTGGTTATGGAAAAGTGCATAAAATGCATTTGAAAGTATAAAATTTGAGGGGAAGATCCACAGCTTCCATTCTATGTGTATAGAATTTCATTAAGTAGCACAGACTTTGGTTCTGGTTAGTTTTGTTTTTTGAAGTTATTGATCTGAAGGATTTATATTATAAAGTTTATAATTTTTTTTAAAGAAAAACAAAATGGATGAATATGGTTTCCTAAATTTCTGGGATTATTTCAGAAGGTCACCATCCTTAATAGGAATTACTACAGAAAGCCATGAAGAAGTACAGGGGTTGATTAAAACAAAAAGTCACCTCTTACACATTCCTACACTGACATTAATCTTTGACTCACAGAAAAGACAATGTTATCTGAAGACAAGTATCTAGTTCTGTTCTGTCTTGGATATCTGTGGACTCTGGTGCTTATGCCAAGTCTCTGAGATGAGCCCATCCAATGCTGTAGCTGACTCCAACCCTACACACCTCTGCTAATTTGCATGTGACCAGAACACAAGCCACTGCTTTGATGATATCTTCAAAGGATGTTGACCTCATGTGAAGAAGTCACTCTTAGTGAGGATACAGCATCAACATGAGAGTTCTTCCTGAGTTCCTGGGGCTGCTGCTGCTCTGGTTTTCAGGTAAGGGAGACAGAAGCAGAGAACTTTGTAACCAGGATAGTGAGTGCTGCCTGGCTTTTCATGGATGTTATATTACATTATGGTCAATTCTTTATGTTTGTTGTGTGTTTCCAACCTCAGGTGTGAGATGTAACATCCAGATGACCCAGTCTCCATCCACTCTCTCTGAGTCTCTTGGAGACAGAGTCACCATCACCTGCCATGCTAGTCAGAACATCAATAGCTGGTTAGCCTGGCACCAGCAGAAACCAGGGAATGCTCCTAAACTATTGATCTATGAGTCAACCAAACTTCAAACAGGAGTCCCATCAAGATTCAGTGGCAATGGATAAAGGACAGATTTTACTCTCACAATTAGCATCCTGCAGACTGAAGACATTGCTATTTATCATTGTCTACAGCATCAGAGCTGTTGATACAATGATACAAATCATAACAAAAACTCTTCTGTGATTCAGGAAGCAAGGCTGAGCAGCACTAGCTGCTCCACCTAGTGCCTTTACTCGTTAATATTTTATTTTCAGTTCTGGGCTTTGAAAACCATTGGGATTTTTGAGGAGAATTGTAAGTGTAACCTCTCTGCTTCTAACCCTCCTCTTTGGCCCAATAGTACAGATATGACAAAATGTCTGATAATTTTCTCAAGAGCAGTCTCTTCTGTTTGAGTAATCTTAAATACACTATTCTTGTGATTCATACACTATAAAGATGCCTCTAAAGATAACTCAAGGAAGACTATTTGATATCTGGAAGCAACTATCTAGATAACAGCACCTTCATGTACTGTGTCATGATGTGATTTGATGCTACAATGTCTCCTCAAAAACTCATTTTAAATATGTGGTCACCAACTTTACAAACTACTATGGTAGGTTCTAGAAACCTTAGTTGTGTATAGCCAAGCTGGAGTAGGTAGTTTAATGGGGGTGGATATCCTTGCATATATATATATATTATCTGTATATATTCATATCCTAAATACAAGGAATTAAGAGAGTGACTCCAAATTATTAGTGCGTATCCACACCATGCTGTTCCAGACACGTCAAGGAAAAACAAGGATGGAATAATGATGCACTTTGTCCCTGAAATACAAGACTAGCAATTTTCCAGCTCTACACTATTATCACACAGATTTATGCAGGTGCTTAAGACATTCATGTTGCACAGCAAGTTGGTAAACTGAAAATGTTTTAGAAAATTGAGAAATACAATATTGGAAGTAATAGTAGAAAGGAGAGTTAGAGTAGGTGAATGTTTTTAACAAGCCAAGGATCCTTATTAAGTTGCATATTGACAAGAACAGGAGACATTGATTATATGGCATGATTTTAAATTTATTCTTATCTCTGTGGCTGGAGACCTCAGTCTGTGCCACAGAGCTCCATAGCCAAATAGCACCTGGAGGAATCTAGCATCCCCAGGAATGTGGGCAAGACCTTGAGTAGAGCTAAGACTAGCACCATTTCTCAGCGGGACCAGCCCAGAATTCTCAGGACACAGGGACCGAGGGGCAGCCTTGGACAGGAGCCTTCCGGTTTACAACTGTGGCTCCATACCCAAATAGCACAGGGAAAGAGCTACACTCCCAGGAGTGTGGACAAGCCTGTGATCAGGGGGTAAGGCCAGCACATCTGCTCATAGGGACCTGCCCAGAACCTCAGGACACAGGGACTGAGGAGTGGCCTTCCAGTTTCCTTCTGAGGCCAGTGAGCTGATCCTGTGACACAGGGTTCCATACTTACATAGTTCCAGGACAGATCTGGTCTCCCAGGAGTGCCTACACACCTTCAAGCACAGGAAGACCACCACTTCTGTTCAAATTCCTCAATCAAGAGGGACACTCACATAGCCATCAGGACACAGGAACCAAAGAACAGATGGGGACAGGATCCTTCTGGTTTCTGTCTCCATCCCAGAACTGACCTAATACCACAGCTCTCAAAACCCAAATTCCTCTCAGAGAGAGCTGATCTCCAAGGAGTACTGATGCAGAGGCTTGCAGGAAGGACAAGCCACAGGCAGAGAGAGCAAGACCAGCTAACACCAAAGATAACAAGATGGTGAAAGCCAAGGGCAAGAACATAAGGAGCAGAAAGCAAGGCAACTTGGCATCATCAAAACCAAGTTCTCCCACCACAGCAAGTCCTGGATACCCCAACACACCAGAAAAGTAAGACTCAGATATAAAATCACTTCTTATGATGATGATAGAAGACATTAAGAAGCAAATAAATAACTCCCTTAAAGAAATACAAGAGAACAGAGGTAAACAGCTGGAAGCCCTTAAAGAGGAAATATAGGAAAACATAATCAAACAGGTGAAGGAAATGAACAAAACAATCCAAGATCTAAAAATAGAAATAGAAACAATAAAGAAATCACAAAGGGAGACAACCCTGGGAATAGAAAACCTAGGAAAGAGATCAGGAGTCATAGATGCCAGCATCACCAACAGAATATAAGAGATGGAAGAGAGAATCTCAGGTGCAGAAGATACCATAGAAAACATTGACACAGCAGTCAAAGAAAATGCAAATTGCAAGGAGCTCGTAACCCAAAATATCCAGGAAATCCAGGACAAAATGAGAAGAACAAAGCTAAGGATAATAGGTATAGAAGAGAGTGAAGATTCCCAACATAAAGGGCCAGTAAATATCTTCAACAAAATTACAGAAGAATATTTACCTAATTTAAAGAAAGAGTTGAACGTAAACATTCAAGAAGTCTACAGAACATTAAATAGATTGGACCAGGAAAAAAATTCCTCCAGTCACAGAATAGTCAAAACACCAAATGCACAAAAGAAGAAAATAATATTAAAAGCAGTAAGGGAAAAAGGTCAAGTCACATATCAAGGCAGACCTATCAGAATTACACCAGATTTCTCACCAAGGACTATGAACGCTAGAAGATCCTGGACACATCTCATACAGACCCTACGAGAACACAACTGCCAGTCCAGGATGCTATACCCAGCAAAACTCTCAATTACCATAGATGGTGAAACCAATGTGTTCCATGACAAAACCAAATTTACACATTAGCTTTCCACAAACCCAGCCCTACAAAGGATAATAGATGGAAAATGCCAACATAAGGAGGGAAACTACATCCTAAAAAAAGCAAGAAAGTAATTTTTCAACAAACTCAAAAGAAGATAGCCACACAAACATAAAAATAACACCAAAAATAACAGGAAGCAACAATCACTATTCCTTAATATCTCTTAACATCAATGGACTCAATTCCCCCCCAAAAAGACATAGGCTAACAGACTGGATACATAAACAGGACCCAGCATTTTGCTGCATATAGGAAATGCACCTCAATGTTAAAGACAAACACTACCTCAGAGTAAAGGGCTGGAAAACAATTTTCCAGGCAAATGGTCCAAAGGAACAGGTATGAGTAGTCATTCTAATATCGGATAAAATCAACTTTCAACCAAAAGTCATCAAAAAAGATAAGGAAGGACACTTCATCCTCATCAAAGGAAAAATCTACCAAGGAGAACTCTCAATTCTTAACATCTATGCTCCAAATGCAAGGGCATCCACACTCATAAAATAAACTTACTAAAGCTCAAACACACATTGCACTTCACACAATAGTAGTGGGAGACTTCAACACCCCACTCTCATTAATGGACAGATCTTAGAAACACAAATTAAACAGACACACAATAAAACTAAAAGAATTTATGGACCAAATGAATTTAACAGATGTCTACAGAACATTTCATCCTCATTCAAAAGAATATACCTGATTGATTGTTAAGTTCTTCCTTCCTTCCTTCCTTCCTTTCTTCCTTCCTTCCTTCCTTCCTTCCTTCCTTCCTTCCTTCCTTCCTTCCTTCCTTCCTTCCTTCTTTCTTTCCTTCCTTCCTTCCTTCTGTCTTTCTTTCTTACATAAACTGGTTTTAGGGTACAGAGTATTATTTGTAAGAGAGCAATTAAAATACAACAATATATCTAAATTGTACATATAATGTATAACATATTCACATACATAAAATATTGCTATAGGCTGAAAGGGAGACATTGTATATTGTGGTATGATCTTACCATCTAAAAGTATGTCTGTGACATCTCATCTTAATGTAATTTATCCTGAGTTCATTTGTTTTAAATACTGAGAGTGTCAATCAACCGCCTGCCTGTTTTCTTCTCTGAGTTTATTTTGTCTCCCTCTGCTGGTCTCCTGATAAAAAATCAGTAGTTAATAGACATCTGGGCATGATTCCCATATACAAGATTGAGCAGTGTGAATAATGTAATGTAATTCTTTGATAAAGCTGCAGCTATCTGAAAGCACATACTTTACATATAATTTTTTTGTTGCAGGGGTATGTCAAATTCCTTGATGTTTCTCACAAAATGTGCAGATAATTCTTTTGTAATGTGAACTTTCCATAAAATATCCTACCATGTATCATGGTAGTGAAATTATGTAATTTAAAATGAAGAATTAAAATGCCTTAAGTATTTAGATAGCTTAGACTTACCTCCTCTAGTGGGTGATACAGAAATGTAAAATCCATGGTCTTATCCCATTCAGGCAGAATTTCAGAGTTCTGGATGTCAAAATGTCCCTTTATCTTTTTCCAGATTAATGTGTGTGTGTGTGTGTGTGTGTGTGTGTGTGTGTGTGTGTGTGTGTATGTGTGTGTATAAAATTATCATGTAATGTATTACAAGTATGTATATATGTAATAATCTATAATATATAAAGTATAACATAATATATAAATGCATGTATACATGTTGTACATTATGTATATAATGTATATAATATATAAATGTATAATAAGAATGCATTGCATAATATGTATAAATATATAATATAAACATTATATGTTATGATACATAATATATAAATATATTGTGTTAAGTGGTGTGTCTCGATTCCACCCCAGAGCTCAGGCCACTGGGGGAGGCAGGACGCAGAAAGCTTGGCTGCGCTTAACCCACACATCCACTGGGCAGGTGTTAGGCTGTGACAAGCCACAGGGCATGTCTCCGGGAGTGGGGGAGTGCAGTCTGAGGTCCTCGGGACAGATGGAGCTGACTGGGGGTCTCCGGAACCTGCATGGAGGCTGAGACCACCTGGTTCTCAGGCTCTTGGGCACCCCAGGTGCAGCTGGATTCCTCAGAAGAGCTGAGAACAGAGTAGGGGCCTTCAGGCTGGATCTAGCACAGGGTCAAGTGGGAAAGTGGGGAGGAGAGCTCCAGCTGAATCTCACAGGGGACTGAGTCCTTGGCTTGTCAGAGGTTGGCTTGGCTTGGTGGAGGCTGTGGCTGGGAGCACCGAGAAGCCTTCTGAGGGAGACTAGGCAGCCGACTCTTTAGATGAAGGCCTGTTCCATCGCTCCCCATAGTGAATCCAATGAAAAGACAAGAGCAGTATGAATGAAGTCATTAAAACATGAATGTAGAGGTACAGGCCACATCTGTCAGAAAAAGAGGTGAGCATCCTGCTTGCAAGCTGAACTGGCCCACTTCTTAGACTAGATGACAAATACACATTCCACTATCCTGACGTTTTTGCAACCACACTTCCAACCCTTGAGCAGGGACCCTGACACCATTTCCAGCAGACTTTTGATGGGGAAGTACAGCCTACAGCATTAAGAACAAGTACAGTCCACACCAGTCCGGAGAACACAGACATCCTGCTGCACCAAAAGCCAAGCAAGTCATCACAAGTACAGCCCCCAACCAGTTCAGAGTTCCCTAATATTTCAGAGATCATGGCAGTCACCAGAAGTCTAGGTCACAAAGAACAGAAGACCAAAGAGGAAACAAAAAACCAAAGAATCTTAAAAAGCAAAACCAACCAACCAAGCAAACAAAGCAGAAATCAGAACTGTAATTATCCCAAACCCAGATACCTATTGCCAGTTTAATAATACACTGAACAACAGCGAGGGTAATAAACAACACCAGACCCCAGCTTTCCTTGGACAGCAAGACTTTAATATTTCAATGCAGCTTAAGCACAAGAAAATTATCTTAAAAACAATTTTATAAAGCTGATAGGGGTTCTTAATGAAGATATAAAAATACCTTAAATAAATTGAGGTAAAACAAACAAAAAAATGGAGAAAAATCAGTGAAGCCATTCACAATGCTAAGGAAGCCAAGAAAAAGAAAAAAACAGGGAAGGAAACTTTCAAGATATGAAAATGGAAAGAAGCAAAAATAATAGTAAAAGAGGAAAAACAAACAAAAAGAACACACACACACACACAGATACACACACACACACACACTGGGGGACTTCTGGAAATGGAAAATCTAGGTTAAGTCAACAAGTACTAAAGACTCAAGCATCACTAAAGAGCAAGAGATCGAAGACAGATTAACAGACTCCGAAGATATGGTAAAAGAAATAAATTAATCCATCAAGAAAATTTTAAATTTTAAAAATTCCTAACTTAAAACATCTAGGAAATCTGGGATTCAATGAAAAGACAAGACTTAAGAATAAGAAAAGAAGAAGAAGAATCCCAACTCAAAAACCCAGAAAATATATTTAACAAAATCATAGAGGAAAAAATTCCTATCCTAAAGGACATGGCTATAAAGGTAAAAGAAGCTTACAGAATACCAAATAGGCTTGACCAAAAGGAAAGACCTCTCACCACATAACAATAAAAATATTAAATATACTGAACAATTCACAGCAATGGGGATAAGAAACCTGAAGAGGCTACCTCCTGTAGCCATGCTGGGACACCAGTGGAACAATAGGGACACCAGCCTACCCACAAAATATTTGACTCAATATTTATACAATATATAAGAAATTCAGGAACAGTGGATGGAACAAAAACTGAGGAAATGGCCAAATAACAGCTTGCACAATGAGAGACCCATCCCATTGTTAAGCAAAATCCCTGGCAGTATTAATGCTACTATGATATGCATGTAGACAGGAGCCTAGCATGGCTGTTCTCTGAGATGCTCCACACAGCTCTGATTCAGACAGATGCAGAGACCCAGAGCCAAGCATTTGATGGAGCTTGGGGTCTCTTATGGAAGAGTTTGAAGAAGGATTGAGGGCCCCAAATGGGATAGGAACCCCACAGGAACACCAATACAGTCAACTAATCTGGACCCTTGTGATTTTTTAGTAACTAAACCACCAACCAATGAGCATACAGGCTGGACCTAGACCCTGCACATATATGTAGCAAATATGCAGCTAGGTGTTTATGTAGTTTCTGAAAAAATGGAGCAGAGGCTATCCATAAAGCAGTTGCCTGTCAAAACCATTCCTCTAACTGGGCTGCCTTATTTGGCCTCAGTGGTAGAAGAAGCACCTAGCCTAGCAGACACTTGATGTGCCAGGGTGTGAGGAATAGCCAAGGATGCCTCCATTATCAGAGAGAGGAATGGGATGGGGAGGGGGAGAGGGACTGTGGGAGGGAGGACCCAGTAGTGGGAACATTGATTAGGATGTAACGTGAATAAAAAAGGGAAAATAGAGATGTTGAACATTTCTTTAGGTGTTTCTTGGCCATTCATGTTTCCTCTTGAGAATGCTCTGTTTAACTCTGTTCCCCAATTTTTGATAGGGTTATTTAGTTCTCTGGAGTCTAACTTCTTGAGTTCTTTGAATATATTGGATATTAGCCCTCTATTGGATATGGGATTGGTAAAGATCTTTTCCCAATCTGTGGGTTGCCATTTTGTCTTGATAGTGTCCTTTGCCTTACAGAAGCTTTGCAATTTTATGAGGTCCCATTTGTCAATTCTTGATCTTAGAACATAAGCCATTGGTGTTCTGTTCAGGAACTTTTCCCCCACTATCTCTTCTATTAGACCCAGTGTATCTGCTTTTATGTGGAGGACCTTGATCCACTTGGACTTGAGCTTTGTACTCTTAAGTGGATCAATTTGCATTCTTCTACATGTTGACTGCCAGTTGATCCAGCACCATTTGTTAAAAATGTCTTTTTTTCCACTGGATGGTTTTAGCTCCTTTGTCAAAGATCAAGTGACCATAGGTGTGTGGCTTCCTTTCTGGGTCTTCAATTCTATTCCATTGGTCTACCTGCCTGTCACTGCTACTATGATATGCATGTAGACAGGAGCCTAGCATGGATGTTCTCTGAGATGCTCCACACAGTTGCATATTTGCTACATATATGTGGAGGGTCTAGGTCCAGCCTGTATGCTCATGGTACCAATACCATGCAGTTTTTATCACTATTGCTATGTAGTAGAGCTTGAGATCAGAGATGGTGATTCTAAAATCTAGCAGATGATCGTCCTGAGGTTGTTCTGTTATAGATTGTAAAGTTATTGATGTATTTGCTTCTTTAGGCAAGACTGAGGATATCAAATTTTTGGAAATATTCCTGATACTATTAACATGATTTTCATATATATATATATATATATATATATATATATATATATATATATATATATATGCACATACATACATATATACATAGTAATGAATTGAAAAAGGAAAACTCAGAGGAGTAATCTGACTCAGAAAAGTAATAAAACATCATAAACATAAGTGGCCTACCATGTAGCATTTAAACATAATTCATTCCACAAGACCCTGCCACTAGACTACAGGTGCTAATCACCTATGCCAGTGGCTTTTAAGCCTCAAGATGAGCAAGAAAGGTTTTTAGGACTTTTTAAAAATTATGACCAAGCATTCAATGTAGTTAAAGAGCTAGAACCTCCAGAGACCATTAGTTTTTAAAAGTACACCTATGTCTAACTATGTGTCCCATTCCAGGCTGGGAGGCCCCCACAGTAATCTATATTCTTTCAGCATCTTGCTGTTCAGCTTTCTTTCTTTTTAAAGATACATTTATTTATTTTTAAAAAAGAGTATTTTTGCCTGCATGAATATATGATAACATATATAACTGGCATCCAAAGAGGTCAGAATACCACACAGATGCCCTGGAAGTGAAGTTATAGACGGTTGTGATCTACTCAGGTGAGTTCTGGGAACTAAACACAGGTTCTCTGCATGAGTGGCTAGAGCTCTTAACTGCACAGCCATCTTTCTAGCCATTCTTATAGTCTCTTCTACAGTTTCCCATGCTTTTTCCTTTTTCCTCCTCAAGTTAGTTACTCTTGTTCATTCATAGTATCACGCTTCAGAAGCTTTTAAGTGCTCATCTTCCTCTGGAAATCCCCTTAACATGTTTTCCTCCACTAACAATGTATATAAAACTAAAAATAATAGCACTTATTTTGGACCATACTTCTGTAGTTTTCAAGAGATCATTGATTCCTTTCTATGGTGAAGATCATAGCTCTTATCATTCTAATAATTTTACTTTAATTAACAAATCCTCTAGGCTATCAGTCTTGGAATTGGCCAAGTATTTTTTTTATGTACTGTCAAACATTTCCTTTAGAAAGGTAGAGGCAACATTTTCTCTTGTCTTATATTACTATTCACTCAGCCTCTTTTTTAATTCTAACTATTTTGTCAAAACTCTTTAAATATTTTATTATATATTTTTTCATTTTTGTGTGCATATGCATGTGCTTATATGCATTTATGTGGACCATATTTGTATAGGAATCTATGGAGGCTAGAAAAAGTCATTGGCTCACCTGAGTTTGGAGTTTATGCTACCTGGGGATGCTGCAAAATGAACTGAAAGCCTTTTCAAGAATATCATGTGCTCTTAACCACTAGCCAATCTTTCAAGATATATTTTCATTTATAATGAAAAGCTTTTACATGGCATTATCTAATTAATAATAGCAAACAATTTAAAAATTAGAGTAATCACCTATGTAAAACAATTCTTTTTAAACAAACTGTTAGAATTGGACCCAGTAATAATACTAATGATTGTTATTATTATGATCATGATTATGATGATGATTGGTACACTAATAAGATTTCAATTCTTCATTGCCACCATATCAGAAAGCATATTCCTCAGAACCTTTACACATTCAACATATTTTTTGAGCATGAATATAATAAAATTATAGATTATTACAACATTTTATGAATTATTAAAACTATAAACACTGAAAAACATGATGTGCAGCACCTTGAATTTTATATTTATAGCCCAATTTCCTTTGCAAATCTCAGGCATATCTCAGCATATCCAAACGAGTCATTTGATATTTCTGTTTTACACATTTCACATATTTCTTCTTACTGCTTAGTGTATGATTTTATTTTTAAATTTATTTTGCTATAGCCCAGCTTGGGACATGGAAGAACATTTAACTTTATTGTCAGAAACAAAACCTAATAAGAAATCTGTTAGAATTCGACTGAAGGAGACTGCACTAATAAGATATCAATACTTCATCACCACAATATCTGTGTGGAGTTTATGAAAGAAGTATCCATGAGATTAAAGATCAGGAAATTATAATATAATTATTGAAATATTCAAGTAGGAGTGTGGATAGAAGTGATGGCTGAGGCCATGTAGGCATGGAAGTGCATTATCACTCACATCATTGTTTTCCTGAACACAACTGAGGAACACGTGATCAAATGATCAGGTAGCCTTCCCTTCTACTGAAGATGGATTTTGATTGCAGGGAGCTTCTGAGAATAACATGTTCCTATACATACTTGATTGACTTCAGGGTTTCAGGATCTTAAAAGCTGGAGGAAGATTAGTTTACTACAGTAGTTACAGCTCTCTCTCTCTCTCTCTCTCTCTCTCTCTCTCTCTCTGTCTCTCTGTCTCTCTCTCTCTCTCTCTCTGTGTGTGCGTGTGTGTGTGTTTATGCTTTCTGCTCACACAGATTCTCTATAATCACATGACTCTCAATTGATTCAATTCTTAAACTATTCAAGAAAAATGATTTCATACATTTTGATCATTGGAAGCATACACATGTTTTTGATCCAGGGCTTTTTAAAGGATGGGTGTTTAGATTTTTTTTCTGTCCTCTTTCTACTGAAAGATCCCAATGGACTTTGCAACTTGGCAAACAAAAAAATCTCTTAGCAAAATGGGTAAGGCATAGGGTAAGTATTTGGGCAATGTAACCTCTCACTTCTGCTTCCCTGGGTGGTTTATGTTATGATTTGTATCACTGTGGGAAGATTATCATACTATAGACAGTAATAAGTTGCAATATCATCAGACTCCACATTGCTGATGCTGAAGGAATAATCTCTTCCAGACCCAGTGCCACTGAACCTCGATGGGATGCCTGACTGTAGTACAGATGTGTAATGTATGAGCAGTCTAGGAGCTTTTCCAGGCTTGTGTTGATACCAAGCTATATACTTATTAATGTCTTGATTTGCCTGGCAAGTGATGGTGACTTTGCCTTCCAGAGATGCAGACAGTGAGGATGGAGACTGTGTCATCTGGATGTCACACTGAGCAAATAATTTTTTTTTTAAAAAAATGAATATAAATCCCCACAAAATTAATTATATTCAGAGAGGATTTTCTGAAGGACCAGAACTCTGATAACATACTGTTTTTTATTAAATATTCAATGTTATACTCCTTACCATGAAGCCAGAAAAATAGGAGCCCCAGGAGCTGATAGATGGCCTCATTTCTATGCCGTCTCCTGACCAAGAATATCTGTTTTACTGTGTATGATCATATTATTAAATTTCTGGGGCAATAGGATATGATCTCAGCACATGCAAATCACCTGCATCTGAACAGGAATGGGCACAGCCAATAGCCTTTTGTAACTCAACCAAAGCATAACAACCTCTGATCAGACTAGCCCAGGGCAGATTTTTCTCCAATGAAAATGCTCATCATTGGAGGCCCAAAGAATAGTCTTTAAAAGCATTAATTTCATGCTTCTTAAATATTTCTCCCATGTTCAGAACATCATTCTATTGCTATATTTTGTATATGCTAGGGAGTTTCAGGTTTTGTATGTTCATAGAAAATTTAAAAAGTCTTTTAATGGTTACCTGTAGATATCACTGAAAACAAAATGCATTCTTGTTTATGATTATTCCTCATTCTTTCTGTATTTATCAAAATTAGAATAGACAAATACTGGGAGGCATCTTTTCTAAGGGATGACATGATCGTGCATCACCACTCCATTCCCTGCACTGTCCAATTCATCTTAATCTATTTATGATTCTTTGACTACCAAAGGGGGAACTTCTGTTTCACACTCTTCTCAAAAAATAAAATAGGAAACAACAGCAAATACTTTTCTTTTATGTTCACAGTGTTTGCCTCTTTATTTATGTGTGCACATTGTATATGTATTTATTGCTATGTGAGATCAGAAAAGGATGTTAGAGTTACAGATGATTGAGATCTGCATGTGTTTGCTGGGAACCTAACCCAGAGACTCTGCAAGAATATCCAGTTTCTGAACAACTAACCACTCTACAGTCCTGATTTTCTTCTTTTCCATCTGTGCCATATTATCACTCTATCATATGGAGAATATATGTATTATATACATACTGCCTAATATTCATATTATGTCTCCAATTATTATTGTTCCTTCTTTCTGTTTCTTCTTAACACAAATCATTTTCTTTAGGTAGTAGAGATTCAGAAATTTTTCTCTGAAAATATGACCCATTAATATATTCAAATCAACTATGTATCCTAATGCTTCATACATTACCAGCATCAAAACTCTCCCAAATCCAAAAGAACATAATTCTCGATGGCTGATTCATGACAATTGGAATTATGTTGTTGAAAAGAGAAACATGTTAGGAAGGGAATATAGAAATTCTGTAGGGGGACATGTCCACAAAGAAGATGCAAGTGGTCTTTGAAGAAGACTGTTCATTAACTAATGAAGCTAACCAATTATATGGAGATACCAAATAGTTAAAGTAGTTACTCATTGATGTTAACCAAGCCTGTACTTCTGAAATGCAGTTTAAAAGTGTAGCTGAAACCTGTGGCTTATTTGTGTAGAAACATGAATAGAGGTCTCTGTTTATGGGTAAATAAATAAGGGGCATAATGTCCTGTAATCTACAAGAAATTACGTTCAAGTTCTCTAAAGCACTCACTGCTTCTAAATATCACTATATATAAAAAAGAAACCATTAATTGGATGATAAAATCTAAAACATTAGAAAGGGGCCATTATTGTAAACTGCAGTATAAAAATGTTTGAATGGCATTCTCTGCGTGGATGGATAATGTTCCTCTCAGAAGGAGATGTTTATTTTAAAAAATTCACATTTTTTCCAGATGTGAGAAATCTCACTTTAATTTGTCTACGATAGCCTAAGTGGCTCAAAAAAATCAGGTTATTGCTATGGCTATTGGCTGCCTGCCAGAATTTGTTGGTAAGCCTGCATTGCTAAAGACATAGGACATGGAAACCTCAGGATGTCAATGAGATGCATGTTAGTCACTGAAGGTTGTAACTTTTTAAAAATAAACCCATTCTTAGAGTCACCCTAGGGTCCTTTACAGAACCTGCTCAAGAGCCTCACCATGGTATTATTACTGGTAGGGACATTTAAATGAGTTTCAGAAACTTGTGAGCAATTCCTGAAAACTAATATGTTGAAAATACAAGAGAATAATATGGGTCCTTGTGTGTCAAGTATAAAAGAGAACTCCCTCCTCATACATGCCTGAAGACACCTCTATTTTTATTGGTTATTTTATTTATTTACATTTCAAATGTTGTCCCTCTTCCCACTTTTCCCTCTGCAAACTCCCTATCTCACCCCTCCCCTTGCTTCTATGAGGGTTCTCCCTCACCACCCATCCACTCCCAAAAAAAAAAAAAAAAATCAGGGTTAGGGTTAGGGTTAGGGTTAGGGTTAAGGTTAGGGTTAGGGTTAGGGTTAGGGTTAGGGTTAGGGTTAGGGTTAGGGTTAGGGTTAGGGTTAGGGTTAGGGTTAGGGTTAGGGTTAGGGTTAGGGTTAGGGTTAGGGTTAGGGTTCATAC
>CM052700.1:72322802-72353952 GCA_028551405.1 Uromys caudimaculatus
GGAGAATTACAGAGGGTCAGGAAATTGAATGGAGGTATGTAGCAGTGGGGGATGGGTAACTGGGGCTAGCCATTAGAAAGTCCTAGATGCCAGGGAAGTTAAGAGGTTCCTAGGACCCAACAGAGATGATATTAATAAAAATACTCAAAAAAGGAGAGATAGAACCTGTAGAGACCATATCCAGTGGACAAGCATGGGCCACCTACCTTAAAATGTTTTAACCTAGAATTGTTCTTGTCTAAGAAAATGCAGGGAGAAACACTGGGGCAGAGACTGAAAGTCCATCCAGAAACTGCTACACCTAGGGATCCATTCCATCTGCAGACACCAAACCCAGCACTACTGCTGATGCCAAGAAGTGCTTGCTAACAGGAGCCAAGTATAGCTGTCCTCTGCGAGGCTCTGCCAGAGCCTGACCAATGCAGATGTGGATATTTGCAGCCAACCATTGGACTTAACACAGGGACCCCAATTGAAGAGCTGGTGAAGAACTGAAGGAGCTGAAGGTGATTGCAAACCCAAAGGAAGTACAACAAATCAACTAACTAGACCCTCCCCCAGAACTCCCAGAGACTAAACCACCAACCAAAGAGTATACATGGAGGGGCCTATGGCCCCAGCTGCATATGTAGCAGAGGATTGCCTTATCTGACATTAATGGAGGGGAGGCCCTTGGTGCTGTGGAGGCTTGATGGCCCAGCATAGAGGGATGCTAAGGCAGTGAGTTGGGAGTGGATGGGTGGTGAGGGAGAACCCTCATAGAAGCAAGGGGAGGGGTGAGATAGGGAGTTGCAGAGGGAAAACTGGGAAGAGGGACAACATTTGAAATGTAAATAAAAACAAAATAACCAATAAAAATAGAGGTGTCTTCAGGCATGTATGAGGAGGGAGTTCTCTTTTATACTTGACACATAAGGACCCATATTATTCTCTTGTATTTTCAACACATTAGTTTTTAGGAATTGCTCACAAGTGTCTGAAACTCATTTAAATGTCCCTACCAGTAATAACACCATGGTGAGGCTCTTGAGCAGGTTCTGTAAAGGATCCTAGGGTGACTCTAAGAATGGGTTTATTTTTAAAAAGTTACAACTTTCAGTGACTAACATGCATCTCATTGACATCCTGAGGTTTCCATGTCCTATGTCTTTAGCAATGCATGCTTACCAACAAATTCTGGCAGGCAGCCAATAGCCATAGCAATAACCTGATTTTTTGAGCCACTTAGGCTATCATAGACAAATTACAGTGAGATTTCTCACATCTGGAAAAAATGTGAATTTTTTAAAATAAACATCTCCTTCTGAGAGGAACATTATCCATCCACGCAGAGAATGCCATTCAAACATTTTTATACTGTATTTTACAATAATAGCCCCTTTCTAATGTTTTAGATTTTATCATCCAATTAATGGTTTGTTTTTTATATATAGTGATATTTAGAAGCAGTGAGTGCTTTAGAGAACTTGAATGTAATTTCTTGTAGATTATAGGACATTATGCCCCTTATTTATTTACCCATAAACAGAGACCTCTATTCATGTTTCTACACAAATAAGCCACAGGTTTCAGTTACACTTTTAAACTGCATTTCAGAAGTACAGGGCTTGCTTAACATCAATGAGTAACTACTTTAACTATTTGGTATCTACATATAATTGGTTAGCTTCATTAGTTAATGAACATTCTTCAAAGACCACTTGCATCTTCTTTGTGGACATGTCCCCCTACAGAGTTTCTATATTCCCTTCCTAACATGTTTCTCTTTTCAACAACATAATTCCAATTGTCATAAATCAGCCACCGAGAACTATGTTCTTTTGGATTTGGGAGAGTTTTGATGCTGGTAATGTGTGAAGCGTTAGGGATTTGAATATATTAATGGGTCATATTTTCAGACAAAAATTTCTGAATCTCTACTACCTAAAGAAAATGATTTGTGTTAAGAAGAAACAGAAAGAAGGAACAATAATAATTGGAGACATATTATGAATATTAGGCAGTATGTATATAACACATATATTCTCCATATGATAGAGTGATAATATGGCACAGATGGAAAAGAAGAAAATCAGGACTGTAGAGTGGTTAGTTGTTCAGAAACTTGATATTCTTGCAGAGTCTCTGGGTTAGGTTCCCAGCAAACACATGCAGATCTCAATCATCTGTAACTCTAACATCCTTTTCTGGTCTCACATAGGAATAAATACATATTCAATGTGCACACATAAATAAAGAGGCAAACACTGTGAACATAAAAGTAAAGTATTTGTTGTTGTTTCCTATTTTATTTTTTGAGAAGAGAGTGAAACAGAAGATCCCCCTTTGGTAGTCAAAGAATCATAAATAGATTAAGATGAATTGGACAGTGCAGGGAATGGAGTGGTGATGCACGATCATGTCATTCCTTAGAAAAGATGCCTTCCAGTATTTGTCTATTCTAATTTTGATAAATACAGAAAGAATGAGGAATGATCATAAACAAGAATGTATTTTGTTTTTAGTGATATCTACATGTAATCATTAAAAGACTTTTAAAATTTCTCTATGAACATACAAAACCTGAAACTCCCTAGCATATACAAAATATAGCAATAGAATGATGTTCTGAACATGGGAGAAATTTTTAAGAAGCATGAAATTAATGCTTTTAAAGACTATTCCTTGGGCCTCCAATGATGAGCATTTTCATTGGAGAAAAATCAGCCCTGGGCTAGTCTGATTAGAGGTTGTTATGCTTTGGTTGAGTTACAAAAAAGCCTATTGTCTGTGCCCATTCCTGTTCAGATGCAGGTGATTTGCATGTGCTGAGGTCATATCCTATTGCCCCAGAAATTTAATAATATGATCATACACAGTAAAACAGTTACTCTTGGTCAGGAGACGGCATAGAAATGAGGCCATCCATTCAGCTCCTGGTGCTCCTATTTTTCTGGCTTCATGTTAAGGAGTATAACATTGAACATTTAATAAAAACAGTATGTTATCAGAGTTCTGGTCCTTCAGAAAATCCTCTTTGAACATAATTAATTTCGTGGGGATTTATATTCATTTTTTAAAAAAAATTTTAGTTGCTCAGTGTGACATCTAGATGACACAGTCTCCATCCTCACTGTCTGCATCTCTGGAAGGCAAAGTCACCATCACTTGCCAGGCAAATCAAGACATTAATAAGTATATAGCTTGGTATCAACACAAGCCTGGAAAAGCTCCTAGGCTGCTCATACATTACACATCTGTACTACAGTCAGGCATCCCATCGAGGTTCAGTGGCACTGGGTCTGGAAGAGATTATTCCTTCAACATCAGCAATGTGGAGTCTGATGATATTGCAACTTATTACTGTCTACAGTATGATAATCTTCCCACAGTGATACAAGTCATAACATAAACCACCCAGGGAAGCAGAAGTGAGGGGTTACGTTGCCCAAATACTTACCCTATGCCTTACCCATTTTGCTAAGAGATTTTTTGTTTGCCAAGTTGCAAAGTCCATTAGGATCTTTCAGTAGAAAGAGGACAGCAAAAAAAAATCTAAACACCCATCCTTTAAAAAGCCCTGGATCAAAAACATGTCTATACTTCCAATGATCAAAATGTATGAAATCATTTTTCTTGAATAGTTTAAGAATTGAATCAATTGAGAGTCATGTGATTACAGAGAATCTGTGTGAGCACAAAGCATAAACACACACACACATGCACACAGAGAGAGAGAGAGAGAGAGAGAGAGAGAGAGAGAGAGAGAGAGAGAGAGAGCTGTAACTACTGTAGTAAACTAATCTTCCTCCAGCTTTTAAGATCCTGAAACCCTGAAGTCAATCAAGTATGTATAGGAACATGTTATTCTCAGAAGCTCCCTGCAATCAAAATCCATCTTCAGTAGAAGGAAAGGCTACCTGATCATTTGATCACGTGTTCCTCAGTTGTGTTCAGGAAAACAATGATGTGAGTGATAATGAGCTTCCATGCCTGCATGGCCTCAGGTATCACTTCTATCCACACTCCTACTTGAATATTTCTATAATTATACTATAATTTCCTGATTTTTAATCTCATGGATACTTCTTTCATAAACTCCACACAGACATTGTGGTGATGAAATATTGATATCTTATTAGTGCAGTCTCCTTCGGTCGAATTCTAACAGATTTCTTATTAGGTTTTGTTTCTGACAATAAAGTTAAATGTTCTTCCATGTCCCAAGCTGGGCTATAGCAAAATAAATTTAAAAATAAAATCATACACTAAAAAGTAAGAAGAAATGAGTGAAATATGTAAAACAGAAATATCAAATGACTCGTTTCGATATGCTGAGATATGCCTGAGATTTGCCAAGGAAATTGGGCTATAAATATAAAATTCAAGGTGCTGCACTTCATGTTTTTTGGTGTTTATAGTTTTAATAATTCATAAAATGTTATAATAATCTATAATTTTATTATATTGATGCTCAACAAATATGTTGAATGTGTAAAGGTTCTGAGGAATATGCTTTCTGATATGGTGGAAATGAAGAATTGAAATCTTATTAGTGTACCAATCATCATCATAATCATGATAATAATAATAACAATAATTATTATTATTACTGGGTCCAATTCTAACAGTTAGTTTAAACAGAATTGTTTTACATAGGTGATTACTCTAATTTTTAAATTGTTTGCTATTATTAATTAGATAATGCCATGTAAAAGCTTTTCATTATAAATGAAAATATATCTTGAAAGATTGGCTAGTGGTTAAGAGCACATGATGTTCTTGAAAAGGCTCTCAGTTCATTTTGCAGCATCCCCAGGTAGCACAAACTCCAAACTCAGGTGAGCCAATGCCTTTTTCTAGCCTCCATAGATTCCTGTACAAATATGGTCCACATAAATGCATATAAGCACATGCATATGCACACAAAAATGAAAAATATATAATAAAATATTTAAAGAGTTTTGACAAAATGGTTAGAATTAAAAAAGAGGCTGAGTGAATAGTAATATAAGACAGGAGAAAATGTTGCCTCTACCTTTCTAAAAGAAATGTTTGACAGTAGATAAAGAAAAAAATACTTCACCAATTCCAAGACTGATAGCCTAGAGGATTTGTTAATTAAAGTAAAATTATTAGAATGATAAGAGCTATGATCTTCACCATAGAAAGGAATCAATGATCTCTTGAAAACTACAGAAGTATGCTCCAAAATAAGTGCTATTATTTTTAGTTTTATATACATTGTTAGTGGAGGAAAACATGTTAAGGGGATTTCCAGAGGAAGATGAGCACTTAAAAGTTTCTGAAGCGTGATATTATGAATGAACAAGAGTAACTAACTTGAGGAGGAAAAAGGAGAAAGCATGGGAAACTGTAGAAGAGACTATAAGAATGGCTAGAAAGATGGCTGTGCAGTTAAGAGCTCTAGTCACTCATGCAGAGAACCTATGTTTACTTCCCAGAACTCACCTGGGTAGATCACAACTGTCTATAACTTCACTTCCAGGGCATCTGTGTGGTATTCTGACCTCTTTGGATGCCAGTTATATATGTTATCATATATTCATGCAGGCAAAAATACTCTTTTTTAAAAATAAATAAATGTGTCTTTAAAAAGAAAGAAAGCTGAACAGCAAGATGCTGAAAGAATATAGATTACTGTGGGGGCCTCCCAGCCTGGAATGGGACACATAGTTAGATATAGGTGTACTTTTAAAAACTAATGGTCTCTGGAGGTTCTAGCTCTGTAACTACGTTGAATGCTTGGTGATAATTTTTAAAAAGTCTTACAAACCTTTCTTGCTCATCTTGAGGCTTAAAAGCCACTGCATAGGTGATTAGCACCTGTAGCCTAGTGGCAGGGTCTTGTGGAATGAATTATGTTTAAATGCTACATGGTAGGCCACTTATGTTTATGATGTTTTATTACTTTTATTACTGAGTCAGATTCCTCCTCTGAGTTTTCCTTTTCCAAATCATTACTATCCATGTATGTATGTATGTATGTGTGTATGTATGTATATATATATATATATATATATATATATATATATATATATATATATATATATATATATATATATATATATATGAAAATCATGTTAATAGTATCAGGAATATTTCCAAAAATGTGATAGCCTCAGTCTTGCCTAAAGAAGCAAATACATCAATAACTTTACAATCCATGACAGAACAATCTCAGGACGATCATCTGCTAGATTTTAGAATCACCATCTCTGATCTCAAGCTCTACTACATAGCAATAGTGATAAAAAACTGCATGGTATTGGTACAATGACAGGCAGGTAGACCAATGGAATAGAATTGAAGACCCAGAAATGAACCCACACACCTATGGTCCTTTGACAAAGGAGCTAAAACCATCCAGTGGAAAAAAAACATTTTTAACAAATGGTGCTGGTTCAACTGGCATTCAACATGTAGAAGAATGCAAACTGATCCACTTAAGAGTACAAAGCTCAAGTCCAAGTGGATCAAGGTCCTCCACATAAAAGCAGATATACTGGGTCTAATAGAAGAGATAGTTGGGGATAAGTTCCTGAACAGAACACCAATGGCTTATTTCTAAGATCAAGAATCGACAAATGGGACCTCATAAAATTGCAAAGCTTCTGTAAGGCAAAGGACACTGTCAATAGGACAAAATGGCAACCCACAGATTGGGAAAACATCTTTACCAATCCCATATCCAATAGAGGGCTAATATCCAATATATGCAAAGAACTCAAGAAGTTAGACTCCAGAGAACTAAATAACCCTATCAAAAATTGGGGAACAGAGTTAAACAGAGAATTCTCAAGAGGAAACATGAATGGCCAAGTAACACCTAAAGAAATGTTCAACATCTCTATTTTCCCTTTTTTATTCACGTTACATCCTGATCAATGTTCCCACTACTGGTTCCTTCCTCCCACAGTCCCTCTCCCCCTCCCCATCCCATTCCTCTCTCTGATAATGGAGGCATCCCTGGCTATTCCTCACACCCTGGCACATCAAGTGTCTGCAGGGCTAGGTGCTTCTTCTACCACTGAGGCCAAATAAGGCAGCCTAGTTAGAGGAATGGTTTTGACAGGCAACTGCTTTATGGATAGCCTCTGCTCCATTTCTTCAGGAACCACATAAACACCTAGCTGCATATTTGCTACATATATGTGGAGGGTCTAGGTCCTGCTTGTATGCTCATTGGTTGGTGGTTCTGTTACTAAAAACTCATAAGGGTCCAGATTAATTGACTGTATTGGTGTTCCTGTGGGGTTCCTATCCCTTTTGGGGCCCTGAATATTTCTTCAAACTCTTCCATAAGAGGCCCCAAGCTCCATCAAATGCTTGGCTCTGGGTCTCTGCATCTGTCTGAATCAGAGCTGTGTGGAGCATCTCAGAGAACAGCCATGCTAGGCTCCTGTCTATATGCATATCATAGTAGCATTAATACTGCCAGGGATTTTGTTTAACAATGGGATGAGTCTCTCATTGTACAAGCTGTTATTTGGCCATTTCCTCAGTTTTTGTTTCATCCTCTGTTCATGAATTTCTTATAGATTGTATAAATATTGAGTCAAATATTTTGTGGGTAGGTTGGTGTCCCTATTGTTCCACTGGAGTCCCAGCATGGCTACAGGAGGTAGCCTCTTCAGGTTTCTTATCCCCATTGCTGGGAATTGTTCAGTATATTTAATATTTTTATTGTTAAGTGGTGAGAGGTCTTTCCTTTTGGTCAAGTCTATTTGGTATTCTGTAAGCTTTTTTTACCTTTATAGCCATGTCCTTTAGGATAGGAAATTTTTCCTCTATGATTTTGTTAAATATATTTTCTGGGTTTTTGAGTTGGGATTCTTCTCCTTCTTTTCTTATTCTTAAGTCTTGTCTTTTCAATGAATCCCAGATTTCCTAGATGTTTTAAGTTAGGAATTTTTAAAATTTAAAATTTTCTTGATGGATTAATTTATTTTTTTACCATATCTTCAGAGTCTGTTAATCTGTCTTCCATCTCTTGCTCTTTAGTGATGCTTGAGTCTTTAGTACTTGTTGACTTAACCTAGATTTTCCATTTCCAGAAGTCCCCCAGTGTGTGTGTGTGTCTGTGTGTGTGTCTGTGTGTGTTCTTTTTGTTTGTTTTTCCTCTTTTACTATTATTTTTGCTTATTTCCATTTTCATATCTTGAAAGTTTCCTTCCCTGTATTTTTCTTTTCCTTGGCTTCCTTGGAATTGTGAATGGCTTCATTGATTTTTCTCCATTTTTTGTTTTACCTCAATTTATTTAAGGTATTTTTATATCTTCATTAAGAACCCCTATCAGCTTTATAAACTTGTTTTTAAGATAATTTTCTTGTGCTTAAGCTGCATTGAAATATTAAAGTCTTACTGTCCAAGGAAAGCTGGGGTCTGGTGTTGTCTATTACCCTGGCTGTTGTTCAGTGTATTATTAAACTGGCAGTAGGTATCTGGGTTTGGGATAATTACAGTTCTGATTTCTGTTTTGTTTGCTTGGTTGGTTGGTTTTTTTTTTTTTAAGATTCTTTGGTTTTTTGTTTCCTCTTTGGCCTTCTGTTTCCTCTTTGGCCTTCTGTTCTTTGTGACCTAGACTTCTGGTGACTGCCATAATCTCTGAATCATTAAGGAACTCTGAACTGGTTGGGGGCTGTACTTGTGATGACTTGCTTGGCTTTTGGTGCAGCAGGATGTCTGTGTTCTCCGGACAGGTGTGGACTGCACTTGTTCTTAGTGCTGTGGGCTGTACTTCCCCATCAGAAGTCTTCTGGAAATGGTGTCAGGGTCCCTGCTCAAGGGTTGGAAGTGTGGTTGCAAAAACGTCAGGATAGTGGAATGTGTATTTGTCATCTAGTCTAAGAAGTGGGCCAGTTCAGCTTGCAAGCAGGATGCTCACCTCGTTTTCTGACAGGTGTGGCCTTTCCTCTACATTCATGTTTTAATGACTTCATTCATCCTATTCTTGTCTTTTCATTGGGATTCACTATGGAGAGCGATGGAACAGGCCTTCATCTAAAGAGTCGGCTGCCTAGTCTCCCTCAGAAGGCTTCTCAGTGCTCCCAGCCACAGCCTTCACCAAGCCAAGCCAACCTCTGACAAGCCAAGGACTCAGTCCCCTGTGAGATTCAGCTGGAGCTCTCCCCACTTTCCCGCTTGGCCCTGTGCTAGATCCAGCCTGAAGGCCCCTACTTTGTTCTCAGCTCTTCTGAGGAATCCAGCTGCCCCTGGGGTGCCCAAGAGCCTGAGAACCAGATGGTCTCGGCCTCCGTGAAGATTCCGGAGACCCCCAGTCAGCTCCATCTGTCCCGAGGACCTCAGACTGCAGTCCCCCACTCCCAGAGCCATGCCCTGTGGCTTGTCACAGCCTAACACCTGCCCAGTGGAGGTGTGGGTTGAGCGCAGTCAAGCTTTCTGCGTCTTGCCTCCCCCAGTGGCCTGAGCTCTGGGGTGGAATCGAGACACACCACTTAACACAATATATTTATATATTATGTATCATAACATATAATGTTTATATTATATATTTATACATATTATGCAATGCATTCATATTATATATTTATATATTATATACATTATGTACATAATGTATAACATGTATACATGTATTTATATATTATGTTATACTTTATATATTATAGATTATTACATATATACATATTTGTAATACATTACATGATAATTTTATACACACACACATACACACACACACACACACACACACACATACACATTAATCTGGAAAAAGATAAAGGGACATTTTGACATCCAGAACTCTGAAATTCTGCCTGAATGGGATAAGACCATGGATTTTACATTTCTGTATCACCCACTAGAGGAGGTGAGTCTAAACTATCTAAATACTTAAAGCATTTTAATTCTTCATTTTAAATTACATAATTTCACTACCATGATACATGGTAGGATATTTTATGGAAAGTTCAGATTACAAAAGAATTATCTGCACATTTTGTGAGAAACATCAAGGAATTCCACATACCCCTGCAACAAAAAAATAATATGTAAAGCATGTGCTTTCACATAACTGCAACTTTATCAAAGAATTACATTACATTATTCACACTGCTCAATCTTGTATATGGGAATCATGCCCAGATGTCTATTAACCATTGATTTTTTATCAGGAGACCAGCAGAGGGAGACAAAACAAACTCAGAGAAGAAAACAGGCAGGCGGTTGATTGACACTCTCAGTATTTAAAACAAATGAACTCAGGATAATTTCCATTAAGATGAGATGTCACAGACATATTTTTAGATGGGAAGATCACACCACAATATACAGTGTCTCCCTTTCAGCCTATAGCAATATTTTATGTATGTGAATATGTTATACATTATATATACAATTTAGATATATAGTTGTATTTTAATTGCTCTCTTACAAATAATACTCTGTACCCTAAAACCAGTTTACGTAAGAAAGAAAGATGCAAGGAAGGAAGAAAGGAAAGAAAGAAGAAAGGAAGGAAGGAAGGAAGGAAGGAAGGAAGGAAGGAAGGAAGGAAGGAAGGAAAGAAGGAAGAAAGAACTTAACAATCAATCAGGTATATTCTTTTGAATGTGGATAAAGTGTTCTATAGATATCTGTTAAATCCATTTGGTCCATAAATTCTTTTAGTTTTATTGTGTGTCTGTTTAATTTGTGTTTCCAAGATCTGTCCATTAATGAGAGTGGGGTGTTGAAGTCTCCCACTACTATTGTGTGAAGTGCAATGTGTGTTTGAGCTTTAGTAAGTTTATTTTATGAGTGTGGATGCCCTTGCATTTGGAGCATAGAAGTTAAGAACTGAGAGTTCTCCTTGGTAGATTTTTCCTTTGATGAGGATGAAGTGTCCTTCCTTATCTTTTTTGATGACTTTTGGTTGAAAGTTGATTTTACCCGATATTAGAATGACTACTCATACCTGTTTCTTTGGACCATTTGCCTGGAAAATTGTTTTCCAGCCCTTTACTCTGAGGTAGTATTTGTCTTTAACATTGAGGTGCATTTCCTGTATGAAGCAAAATGCTGAGTCCTGTTTATGTATCCAGTCTGTTAGCCTATGTCTTTTTGGGGGGAATTGAGTCCATTGATGTTAAGAGATATTAAGGAATAGTGATTGTTGCTTCCTGTTATTTTTGATGTTATTTTTATGTTTGCGTGGCTATCTTCTTTTGAGTTTGTTGAAAAATTACTTTCTTGCTTTTTTTAGGATGTAGTTTCCCTCCTTATGTTGGCATTTTCCATCTATTATCCTTTGTAGGGCTGGGTTTGTGGAAAGCTAATGTGTAAATTTGGTTTTTTCATGGAACACATTGGTTTCACCATCTATGGTAATTGAGAGTTTTGCTGGGTATAGCATCCTGGACTGGCAGTTGTGTTCTCGTAGGGTCTGTATGAGATGTGTCCAAGATCTTCTAGTGTTCATAGTCCTTGGTGAGAAATCTGGTGTAATTCTGATAGGTCTGCCTTTATATGTGACTTGACCTTTTTCCCTTACTGCTTTTAATATTATTTTCTTCTTTTGTGCATTTGGTGTTTTGACTATTCTGTGCCTGGAGGAATTTTTTTCCTGGTCCCATCTATTTAGAGTTCTGTAGACTTCTTGAATGTTTACATTCAACTCTTTCTTTAAGTTAGGGAAATATTCTTCTGTAATTTTGTTGAAGATATTTACTGGTCCTTTATGTTGGGAATCTTCACTCTCTTCTATACCTATTATCCTTAGCTTTGTTCTTCTCATTTTGTCCTGGATTTCCTGGATATTTTGGATTACAAGCTCCTTGCAATTTGCATTTTCTTTGACTGCTGTGTCAATGTTTTCTATGGTATCTTCTGCACCTGAGGTTCTCTCTTCCATCTCTTATATTCTGTCGGTGATGCTTGTATCTATGACTCCTGATCTCTTTCCTAGCTTTTCTATCTCCAGGGTTGTCTCCCTTTGTGATTTCTTTATTGTTTCTATTTCTGTTTTTAGATCTTGGATTGTTTTGTTCATTTCCTTCACCTGTTTGACTGTGTTTTCCTATATTTCCTCTTTAAGGGCTTCGAGCTGTTTACCTGTGTTCTCTTGTATTTCTTTAAGGGAGTTATTTATTTCCTTCTTAATGTCTTCTATCATCATCATAAGAAGTGATTTTATATCTGAGTCTTGCTTTTCTGGTGTGTTGGGGTATCCAGGGCTTGCTGTGGTGGGAGAACTTGGTTTTGATGATGCCAAGTTGCCTTGCTTTCTGTTCCTTATGTTCTTCCCCTTGACTTTCACCATCTTGTTATCTTTGGTGTTAGCTGGTCTTGCTCTCTCTGCCTGTGGCTTGTCCTTCCTGCAAGCCTCTGCATCAGTACTCCTTGAAGATCAGCTCTCTCTGAGAGGAATTTGGGGTTTGAGAGCTGTGGTATTAGGTCAGTTCTGGGATGGAGACAGAAACCAGAAGGATCCTGTCCCCATCTGTTCCTTGGTTCCTGTGTCCTGACGGCTCTTAATTGAGGAATTTGAACAGAAGTGGTGGTCTTCCTGTGCTTGAAGGTGTTTAGGCACTCCTGGGAGACCAGATCTGTCCTGGCACTATGTAAGTATGGAACCCTGTGTCACAGGATCAGCTCACTGGCCTCAGAAGGAAACTGGAAGGCCACTCCTCAGTCCCTGTGTCCTGAGGTTCTGGGCAGGTCCCTATGAGCAGAGGTGCTGGCCTTACCCCCTGATCACAGGCTTGTCCACACTCCTGGGAATGTAGCTCTTTCCCTGTGCTATTTGGGTATGGACCCACAGGTGTAAACCGGAAGGCTCCTGTCCAAGGCTGCCCCTCGGTTCCTGTGTCCTGAGAATTCTGGACTGGTCCCGCTGAGAAGTGGTGCTAGTCTTAGCTCCACTCAAGGTCTTGTCCACATTCCTGGGGATGCTAGATTCCTCCAGGTGCTATTTGGCTATGGAGCTATGTGGCACAGACTGAGGTCCCCAGCCACAGAGATAAGAATAATTTTAAAATCCTGCCATATGATCAATGTCTCCTGTTCTTGTCACTATGCAACTTAATAAGGATCCTTGGCTTGTTAAAAACGTTCACCTACTCTCAACTCTCCTTTCTACTATTACTTCCAATATTGTATTTCTCAATTTTATAAAACATTTTCAGTTTACTGACTTGCTGTGCAATATGAATGTCTTAAGCACCTGCATAAAGCTGTGTGATAATAGTATAGGAGCTGGAAAATTGCCAGGCTTGTATTTCAGGGACAAAGTGCATCATTATTCCATCCTCGTGTTTCCTTGACATGTCTGGAGCAGTATGGTGTGGACTGATATACTGTGGATAAGCACTAATAATTTGGAGTCACTCTCTTAATTCCTTGTATTTAGGATATGAATATATACAGATAATATATATGCAAGGATATCCATCCCCATTAAACTACCTACTCCAGCTTGGCTATACACAACTAAGGTTTCTAGAACCTACCGTAGTAGTTTGTAAAGTTGGTGACCACATATTTAAAATGAGTTTTTGAGGAGACATTGTAGCATCAAATCCCATCATGACACAGGACATAAAGGTGCTGTTATCTAGATAGTAGCTTCCAGAATTCAAATAGTCTTTCTTGAGTTATCCTTAGAGGCATCTTTATACTGTATGAGTCACAAGAATAGTGCATTTAAGATTACTCAAACAGAAGAGACTGCTCTTGAGCAAATTATCAGACATTTTGTCATATCTGTACTATTGGGCCAAAGAGGAGGGTTAGAAGCAGAGAGGTTACACTTACAATTCTCCTCAAAAATCTCAATTGCTTTCAAAGCCCAGAACAGAAAATAAAATGTTAACAAGTAAAGGCACTAGGTGGAGCAGCTGGTGCTGCTCAGCCTTGCTCCCTGAATCACAGAGAAGTTTTTGTTATGATTTGTATCACTATATCAACAGGTCTGATGCTGTAGACAATGATAAATAGCAATGTCTTCAGGCTGCAGAATGCTAATTGTGAGAGTAAAATCTGTCCTTTATCTACTGCCACTGAATCTTGATGGGACTCCTGTTTGAAATTTGGTTGACTCATAGATCAATAGTTTAGGAGCACTCCCTGATTTCTGCTGGTGCCAGGCTAACCAGTTATTGATGTTCTGACTAGCATGGCAGGTGATGGTGACTCTGTCTCCATGTTACATCTCACACCTGAGGTTGGAAACACACAACAAACATACAGAATTGAACATAATGTAATATAACGTCCATAAAAAGCCAGGCAGCACGCACTATCCTGGTTACAAAGTTCTCTGCTTCTGTCTCCCTTACCTGAAAACCAGAGCAGCAGCAGCCCCAGGAACTCAGGAAGAACTCTCATGTTGATGCTGTATCCTCACTAAGAGTGACTTCTTCACATGAGGTCAACATCCTTTGAAGATATCCTCAAAACAGTTGCTTGTGTTCTGGTCACATGCAAATTAGCAGAGGTGTATAGGGTTGGAGTCAGCTACAGCATTGGATGGGCTCATCTCAGAGACTTGGCATAAGCACCAGAGTCCACAGATATCCAAGACAGAGCAGAACTAGATATTTGTCTTCAGATAACATTGTCTTTTCTGTGAGACAAAGATTAATGTCAGTGTAGGAATGTCTAAGAGGTGACTTTTTGTTTTAATCAACCCCTGTACTTCTTCATGTCTTTCTGTAGTAATTCCTATTAAGGATGGTGACCTTCTGAAATAATCCCAGAAATTTAGGAAACCATATTCATCCATTTTGTTTTTCTTTAAAAAAATTATAAACTTTATAATATAAATCCTTCAGATCAATAAATTCAAAAACAAAATTAACCAGAACCAAAGTCTATGCTACTTAATGAAATTCTATACACATAGAATGGAGGCTGTGGATCTTCCCCTCAAATTTTATACTTTCAAATGCATTTTATGCACTTTTCCATAACCAAACCCAAAATACCCATGACAAAATTAGAAAAACAGTTCTATTTCTTCTTTCACGACCTCTAGGTCACTCAATGTATTTGTAGCTTTTTATATCACTGATCACAAAAGTACTCTTTGCTCTGAACCCTGACACTCTTGACTTGAACATGAACAACACTTAAAATAATTGTTAAGTCATGCCTTTCTTAAGGAGTGGGTCTTTCATCTCCTTCTAAGCAATCTTGTATGCTCCATCTATCAGTGTTCTGGGAAGTTCTTATTTGTTTTGTTTTGTTTTGATATTGTTTATTTATTTATTTACTTATTTATTTATTTCACAAATGCTGCCTCCCTCCTGGTCTCCCCCTCACAGATTCTCTCCCTGTACCCCCTCCGCTTCTCCTCTGAGAGGGTGGGCCTCCCCTGGGTATTCCCTAACCCTGACATATCAAGTCCCTGCATGATTAGGGGCATCCTCTCCCACTGAGTTGGGCCTGTTATTGGATGGACATTCTTCCAGTCTCTGCTCCAACTTTGTTTATACATTTCTTTTAAACAAGGTTTAAGTTTTGGGGGGGATTGGCGTCCTTATCCTTTCACTTGGGTCCTGCCTGGCTACAGAAGGTAGCCTCTTCAGTTCCATGTCCCTATTGGTAGGCACCTCAGTTAAGGCCACCTGCATTGACTTCTGGGAACTTCACCCAAACCAGGTCTGTGGGACTTCCTAGATTTTCCCCTCCAACTGCAGCCCACAGCCTCAGCATATTTCCATTTATTCTCCCCTCCCACTGGGCCTCTCTCCTGTCTCTTGCCACACCTGATCCTGTCTGCCCTCTCTTTCTCCCCTCTTCTCTCCCACTCCTTTCCCTCTTTGCTTCTGTCTCCTATGACTATTTTGCTCCCCAATAGCTATTGTGTGCATAAATCTGTGTCTAGTCCTCACTGCATGCTCCAGTTACTGGCTTTTTTCTACTTCATCCTTACTGGGCCACACAGCTCAGAAAGGAAGATCTCCCTGCCACTGACTAATCTGTACCACTGCATTTGCATAGTGGCACTTAATGTTTCATTTATTCTCTGATGATGTCATGTATATGTGCAATGTACCTTGATCCTATTCACTTTAATTGTAACCCCTCATGAATGTCCTTTGGGTCAACTGTCATTAAGCATTTTTAAACTTCTTCCTATAAATCTTAGATTATATTATCCAAGGCCCTTTTCTTAAATGAAGAACATTCACTGCCTCTAAAGACACACCAACACCTCCCTGCGTACTTCATGTCCTCTGCATTCACCTCAACCCCATCCAGTCAGTGCTTCTTGGGAGAATGCTGGCTGATCCTGTTTATTGGTTCTACTGCATAGGACGCATACAGGAATCATGGCTTCTCTGAGTTCCAGAGTGCAGCAACCATGTCATATCCAGAAGACAGCATTTCACCACACTCTTCCAAGGCATCTGGCTTTACATCATTTCAGTCCCCTCCTCTGTAATGAATAGATCTTAACTTACAGATCCTATCATCACTAAGTCTTACTCATTTCTTAAGCTTTCAATAGCTGTCTTTAGAAGAGTGTATAAATATGTAGTTACTGTGTGTGGTATTTTACATACAATCTAAAATTTCAATACACTTGTAAAAATTATTTTAAATGATATTATAAAATAATAGCGAAATATTCTACTTTGTGGAATATGTGATATATGATAAAAAGCAATAAACTTTATATGTTATAAAGTTTATAATATCAAGTTATAAGTTGTGTACCTCAGTTTTAAGTCTGCCTACAGTTTACAAGTTTGCTACATCGATTCAGTGCATGGCAGAAATCCAGCAGAGGGAACAATACTAGGTAAAGAGAAAAAACACAAAGCTAAGCAAAGACTCTGATATTCCCTGATATATTTAACACTAGAAATAATTATGAAGTTGTGATATTTTCTCTTAATTGGCTTAACTCTTAACTTTTTGTTTGACTGTCACATTTTCCATGAATTCATTTCTTTTGACTTTCAGTGAAGTTTGCCAAGTAAACCCCAACTTCACATTCCCTATACATTTGTAGAATATAAGAAATTATTAATTACATTAGTTTTTATTGCAGCTATTCGTTTATTAATAACTATTCCCTTTCCTTATCACATGAAACAGGAAAATGTTTGATACAATTTAATTTAAAATTTGTATATTGATGGCAAAAATATTTGCAAACAGGTATACAATGTTCTCAATTTCCTATGAGACTATTTACAATGGTTCAACTAAATTTTTCTCTATAATTTCTCAATGTCTGCAATCTCAATAGAAACCTCATTTCATTTGTATTTGTCCATCTTGCTGCTGAACAGTGATAACAATTCACAGCTCAGAACACATTACTGTTGTGAATTGCCTTAGTGCTGTTTGTATTTTGATGCTAATCTTGCCCCTGATAAGGAGTGTAGATCCCATACTCAGGTGATTCTATACGAACCTGCTCCATACTTTAACTGGTCAAATAAAGGCTAGAGCCTGTGCTTGAGCAGTGGAAGAAAAAGGTGGGGCTGGACGTTTGAGAGGGAGAGAGAGGGAGAGAGAGAGAGAGAGAGAGAGAGAGAGAGAGAGAGAGAGAGAGAGAGAGGAAGGAGGAGGGGGAGGAGGAGGAAGGAAGGAAGGAAAGAAAAGATGGAGATGAAGGAAGAAGATGGAGGAAGAAGAGGTGGAAGATAGAGCAGACCCATGTGGCCTGGAGGAGCAACAAGTAGCTAGGGATTTTGTAGCTAGGGAATAGAGTAGTGTAGTGGTATATTTGCCCAATCTAGGCGTACAGCTTATAAATATTATAACTAAGTTGTGTGTTCTTTGCACTGGCATATTGGGGTTGAAGATTTACCAATACAAATGTGGCTGGTATAAATGTAAGTCTCTAGTGTTTTCCTTTTATTGGGCTAAAGGGAGCTGAGTGAGAATGGAGTGGTTGTTGGCATTCTGCAGACTGTCCACAGAGGTGGTTTGCCTGAGGAACGTGAGCCATAGCTCCGGGCATATCAGAAAATGGTTTGGTTGGCTTAGCAAGCCAGCCTCGAGAACCATGACCAGCAGCAAGCTGAGACCAGGAAAGCTAGTCTGGGAACCGAGTGTTGTTCCCAGAACCTAGCCAAACCAGGCATGTTTTTTTTTTAAATTACATGCTATGCATTAGAGTGCACTATATATAATAAACTGCATGGGATATTGAAGAGTATGTTATTAAATTGCTTTATTAAATGATTCCATCCCACTGTATATCACTGTAAGGTTCTAAACATATTTCAATGTTTGGTATATATGTCAAATGGACTTTTGATTTACAATATTTCTGATCTACCATACTTTTACATCATGTATCACCAGCATACAATATAATATCTGTAAATAGAAACAGAATATGATTATGAAAAATCACATAATTTTCTCACATTTGCACGTATGTTTAAAGTCTCCTCATCAACAATTTCTTTTTTTCTTGTTAGTAAGACGTGTGGTTTGTTTGTGAGTTTTTACATGAGTGAATGACTGTATTTACACAATTATTCATTTTCTCTGATCAATCATAGTGAATGGTGGTTTGAAAAAAAATGGCCCCCATAGATGCATATTTTGATGCTTAAGTAATGGCAGTAAGAGGAATCAACTCATTAAAAGAAGTGTATCACTGGGTATTGTCTTTGTTGTTTCAAATGTCCACCTGGGCCCAGTTTCAAGCCCTCTCTCTCTCTTTCTCTCTCTCTCTCTTCCTGCTGCCTGCCAATCCATATGCAGAACTCTCAGCAACCACTTCAGTACCAGGACCACATGTATGCCACAATGTCCTGCCATGACAATAATGAACTAAACCTCTGAACTGTAAGCAAGGTCAAATTAAAAGGTTTATATATATATATATATATATATGTTTTTTTATAAATGTTGCCATGGTCATAGGATCTATTTACCCCAAGAGAACATTAACTACAACACTGAGGACCTGTCCGGGATTTGGTTTCTGATGACTTTTTTCTCCCATGCACACCAGGATTTGCACTTATCATCATCCTTGGAGTTTTTTGTTTTATGTGCTGAGTTTCCCTAGTGCCCATATTTCCAGCAAAGGACAATAGAAACACTCATTTAACTAGATAGAGTCATCCCCCTTAGGACTGACAAGTACTGTATCAAAATGAGTAAGAGAAAGAAGTTCTCATGCACTTGATCCACTTAGAATTCATAAATGCCTCCAGGCTTTGACCACTTCTGTTAGACTTGTCTGAGCATATTTCATTGACACATATATTGGAAGATCGTGACCACAAAATTCACTGTTTTAGAGAGGGAAAATAGCTTCTCCCAGATGCTCACTTCGGTTTAGAACAAAAGCCATGTGGCAGGATGATTAGAAGACCAAGGTCCTCTTACTATGAGCATGAGTCTCAATTTTAGATACATAATAGACAGTACAAAGTCAATATCTACTGTCCCTTCTGTTTCAGAAATGAGGGGTTTTAGTGTGTGACTTCTGTGGAAATAGCCTTGAAAATACTTGAGTTCCAGATCACGCACTTGTACAACTATGACCATAAAGCATTGAGGGCTCAAGGCCTTTTGAATAGACTGGGATGAATAAGCAAAGCCTTACCTGAGGCATTAGCAAATCTAGAGGAAGATCTGGAACCTTAGGTGTTCAAATGTTCATTCCAATCATTGGTAAGGTATATCTTGGAAAAATAATTCCCACATCAGTCACAGTGGAACTTCTCTATAGCTCATACTAAGCCTAGTTGGAAAAAAATGGAGAAAAAAAAGAAAAACATGTGCAGTCCAGGGGGATGCAGCACTGTAGAAAACAAACAAATAAACAAGAAAACAAAACAAAAAACAAAAACAAAACAACAAAACAAAAAAAACCAACCCCCAGAGACTTTATTTTTAGCAAATTAAATACTATGTGAAATGACCTCATGTGTTTATGAGCTAAGAACATCATAGCCTATATTCTGTTGTTTGCATATTTACTCCTCAGAAACCACAAATAACTCAGACTTGCTTTTAAGAGAATAAACGGAGAAAATATGCTTGTAGTCAGAGATAGAGATCAGACAACAGTATGGGTTTGCTTGTGCAAACTGTCAATTTGTCGTTACAAAGTGTTGTGGGTGACATAGCAGGGAGGCTCCAAGCTCAAACCTAGCATCCTGTTCTTCAGAGATATACACTCAACCTGACCTCTGGAGTGCCAGCTCCTCTCAGTGGCAGTGAGTGGGACTTCTTATACTCTTACAGCCAGCATCACAGAGGCTGAAGATGTATTTTACTACTGTCAGCAGAAGGACAGAATTGCATTCACACAGTTCTACAAAACTGAACAAAAACACCTTACAGCTTCTCAGCACCCAGGTGCTTCCCTGCATAAGGTTTGATATGGTCAAGAGTTTGACTGAAATGTGATAGAATCTCCCAATAATTCTGCAATGGAAGCAGGGCTGGATTTCACTCAAGGCCTTGAGAATCACTTTTCTGCAAAAAGGATGAGAACAAGTGTAGATGGAAATAATAGAATGAGACAAGTAGATGCTCTGTCTTTGCAGCATCCTGGGTAGAGGAATATTTGAGAGATGTGATTCAGATTTCCTGACCCAGGCATTCATTCTGGGGAGGATGTCATTGGGATTTTGAGAAAATGTGCCAGGATTTAGAAACTCACATTTTCATAAAACTTTCTAAATTGGGGGGCATAAATAGCTCTTTTGAAGAATAGTCCTTAATCAGAGACTCAGTGTGCCCATGAAGGGGCAAGGAGTGACTAAACAATGAAAGTACAATACTCTGACACATCTACATGGGATAGGGAATATTGAGAGAGTAACTTACTGCACATTTGTGGAATATATAGCACTGTAGAAATGGGTTGCCTAACAAACAACCACTAATTTAAGAAAGTTACAAAACATTCAAATTATGACCAAAGATCTTCATTCGACTACCCAAAACATAGGTTCAGAACATTCTGTAATCCAGTCTTTAAATTTTAGAGTCTGGACGTACACACATACATACATCTATTCATATACAGATGTCCCAAACTATATTCCTACATGCAAGAATTAAACTGAAAATATAAAGATTATTCCAAGACTTTATATGTTCAGTTCACATATAGAACTTCAAACTGTATTCTTACATACAATGACTCAATGGGATAGTTAAATAAAATTCCAAGGAATTTCATGTTCAATGCATTTGTTTTTCAGATTTTAAATGTTTATCCTTTCCTGCATTATGGTTTCTAGTGCCAGAGATTTTGCTTGACAGTGAGGTGTATGTACCTGCAGCAACAAAGGCAATACCAGGTAGCCAGGTGACCACCTAGTAAACAACAATACCACAAAAGGAACTACCTTTACTAAGGTGTGTGAAATGGTCTACAACATGATATAGAATATACAGAACAACATTATATTAGATAGATTTGTCAGGCCAAATATAAATCCTAATCATGTATATGCTTACAGTTCTACAAAGATTAGGAATATTAACTGCACTCTTGACTCATATTATTTGTTATCTATATGGTTTTATAAATTAACTCAAATGTGGTTTGAAAGTTTTGTTGAATATGATAGATACTCTAGAAAATTAACATTTACAACAACATTTAATATATTATTATCAATATTTTCTAACTGGTTTAAAAGCATACGGTTGCTTTTTCCTGAAAAATTCTAGGTCTCATGAAGCTTTTGATGGTCTCAAACTTGTAGTGGAAGATGATCTTGAATTTCTGACACCACTCTTAAGAGCTGGAATTACAAGTTTGCCCAAAATACCTAGGTTATGTTATGCTTGGGGCTGTAATCCAGGGGCATTTTGGTCATAGTAGGAAAGAAGTCTGCATCCCAGCACAGTGTTTTCTCACTTCTTAGTAGGAAGAATTACACTGCACAAGTGAGTGTTTCTCCACATGTTTATCTATGATAGGCTATGCAGAATTTTTCTCAATGCTGATGATTAGTTTCAAGAAGAAAGTCTCAAGTGTGGCCCCTTAGTTTTTGTTGAGCATATTATACTTTGCTGTTAATCATTGTCCACTATTTTTTCTAGAGTCCATCTGATTAAAGATCCAACCCTACCCTCATTTTAATAATCTCACCAGCTGGGAGAGCCAATAATACTTGTCTATCACTTGACATTGGACTGCCAATTACTGTAACACTAGGCACAAGGGACAAGAGAAGATTCTAGTTTCTGATTCTCTTGCATCTACTTCTTCTATTTCCTGTAGGACCGGTTTGAAATGGTTTGCTTTCCTGTTCATCCATTGTTCTCCAGTTCAGAGCTGATATAGCTGCTGGATTGAACAATCTTACTAAGATCCAAAATCTCCAGCCTGATCTCAAAGGATCAGTATAGGCAGTGAAGAGATCAGCAAAGTGTGACATTTCTATTGAGAAGTCTCTTTTACCCAGTTTTTAATTCTGAATATTGCTAATGGTATGAATTTATGCAAATGAAACACTGAGACACTATCCTATATCACCTTTATATTTGGGACCATAAAAAATTGGCAATGGAACAAACTCAGTGTGAATTTTGTATCTACAATGCTTCTTGTCTCCTTTGTGGGAAAGATCTGATGGTTTGTACTGTCTTTACACTAAATGAACAGCACGTTAATGTGCTGTTTCCCTTTATCCTTCAGGAGTGAATACATATACCATACCCCATGACCATAGCCAACTGTATTAGAGGTAAGCAAACCCTCTTATTGACAGTGTGATTTTCTTTTGAGAAATCTTATCATTTCACACACTTCTATGGATAATACATTATGGATGCAATGGAGGTTTAACCAGCAGTCCAATAATTAGATTGTAGATGGAACGTAGTGTTATTTTGATTTAAGACAATGGAGTATAGTAGAAGATAGGCTTCCACAATAGTGTGAAGGGGAATGATGTAAGGTGTCCAAAGACTGACACATGTCTTTTTATTGCATCATGCATTGTGTCCATAATAACTATAGAGTGTTTTGAGAATACTTCATGAAAGAGGTAAAGGGAGAGGTAGCCAGTTGAAAAATTACAGATATTATCAATCTAATAATGAAACAGATATGCTGCAAAAGAAGTCTTACATACCAGAGATTAAGAAATAATACACGATTCTCTGTTTACTCCCTCAGGTATAGGACAGTTTTAGCATACACAATCACTGCCTTTCATCAGAAGCATTCCTGAACTTGGGACCTTAACAATAAATTCATGTCTGTGTGTCTATAGAGAATAATGTCCATACAATTGCTGTGCATGTAAATGTTTTATACAATGCTTCAATAAAACACAACAGAGAAGATGAAATCAGCATGCGGTTGGTGTGAGTTGTAAGACTATACAATGGAAAGGGCAGAAATTATATATATGATTGTATGTTTGTAAAAAGTCCATAACCTACATAAAGTTATAAATTTCAGAGGCTGGTTTTAAGATGTGTCAGCAACTAAGAGAACTCATTGTTCTTGAAGAGGACCTAGGTTCATTACCAGTATCCACATGGTGGCTTGAAATCACTCTAGTGTTCCAGGGAATCCAAATGATCAGCCTTGAAAATGTACATGTGAGTAACAGTATATGGACTTATTAACATTTTATTTTGGAATATATATATATATATATATATATATATATATATATATATATATATATATATATACACACACATAAATACACATGCACACACACACACACACACACACACACACACACATATATATATATTTGCTTTCAATAAAAAAGTAATGAAAAAAGAAACCATGAATTTAAAAGATAGTAAATGAAATATTTGTGAAGACTTGGAGGGAAGAAAGGAAGAAAAAAATGTCATAATTAAAATACAATCTCACAAGTAAAATGGAGAAAAAGTAGTAGCTGCATCATCTCAATAACATCTACAAATATCTATGAAAGAACTATATAATTATTTATTTACTTCCCAGAATTACTTCATATCTGAGAGTCTAGGCCATGTAGGGAAATATAATGAGGAAATTCTACATTGAACAAGGCAAAAATCAAAATAAGTGCAACTCTTAGACTGGTGCTGTTCTTTTTAAGAGGATCATATTCTCTAAAAATATACCTATATTGCCTCAATGATCTCAGCCATCAAAGGATCACAGGCCCTTAATGAGTCACTGAGCTGGCTGAAGCTGTTCTTAGCCTTTGCTGATTTGCATGTGCCCAGAGCACAGCCCGCTGATGTGAGGACTTCTACATAGCCAGGTCATACCCTGTGCTGGAGTCAGCCTCACACATGTCACACACAGACATGAGTGCTCCTAATCAGATCTTGATGTTATTACTGCTCTGGTTTACAGGTAAGGAAGACTGAGGAATTGGACAGTTATACAGATAGGTGTTGTTATTGCTACATGGTCTCCATAATAGTTGTTTTATATATAATTGGATAAATTGTGTGGGAATTTGTTTTCAATTTTCCAATCTCAGGTGCAAGATGTGACATCAAGATGACACCGTCTCCTGCCTCCCTATCTGCATCTCTTGGAGAAAGTGTCACAATTACATGCCAGACAAGTCAGGATATCAGCTGGTATTTATCATGGTATCAGCAGAAACCTGGGAAATCTCTTAAGCTCCTGATCTATGGTGCAGACGTTTTAGAAGATGATGTCCCATCAAGGTTCAGTGATAGAGGATCTGGCACACAGTTTTCTCTCAAAATCAGCAGCCTGCAGTCTGAAGATGTTGCAACGTATTACTGCCAACAGGGTTACAGTGACCCTCCCACAGTGATTCAAGCCATGACATAAACCACTCAGGGAAGAAGAAGTGAGAGCACAGGTTGCCGCAATTCTCCTTCTGAGGTTTCCAGCTGATGCAACTGTTTCCTCTTGCTAAGATACAAAGGTCAATGTGGTGTTTTAGTATAGCAATATGGTAAACTATTCTATGTCCTAAACCCATGTCACACACTGAGCTGGAATCAGCTTCATACAGGCTACACACAGACATGAGTACTCCCACTCAGATCCAGGGGTTGCTGCTGCTCTGGCAGTCAAACTGATACTGGGAACAGATTATTCTTAGAATCTAGAGTCCATATTTTTTACTGAAAGTAAGGCTTCCTGATCACGTGATTCTCAGCTTTGGTGTCAACTCCCCTATCATGTCCATGGAGGGGATAAAGTTTTCCTCCATAATGTGTTCATTTCTGTCCTTACTAGGAAGATAAGTGTTTCAGCTGCTTTTCTACTGCTGTGACAGGACATGACCAAGGCAATTTATAAAAGAAAATATTTAATTTTGGTATCCTGGTTTCATAGGTTTAGCCCATTTTCAACATAGTATTTCAACATAGCAGGCAGGGAGACATGGTTCTGGGGCAGGAACTTAGAATGTATAGCTTTAACAGCAAGTAAGAAGCAGCACAAGGCAGATAGCTACCTGGGAATGACTTGAGCTTTTGAAACTTCAAAGTCCTCCAACAAGGACACACCTCCTAAAAACTTCTAATCAGTTCAAAAAACTGCGGACTAAGCATTCAAATGTGTGGACCTATGGGGAATAATCTCATTTAAAGCCCTATAGTAAGTTTCAAGAACCAAATTTGCAATATAGAACAGTGTAGAGAAGGGCTGTATCAACGTTAGGCAGTATATTGAGAGACAGCTTAGCAATCTTGGCGTACACTGGACTTGAGTTACAGATACTTTCCTTTCCAACCAAAACACTAATTCACTAGAACCACAGCTTTATCAAGCTGCCATTCATACCAATTCTCAAAGCAATGACCCTATGGCTTCTTAGCAACCTGTAGCATGTCCATATATACATAGACAGATACAATGAAGTAGGAGTAGTTGAGCAATCCATCCTATAAATGACTGTGTAGTAAACAATGTTCTTAAATTAACATTTCATGAAACATCTCTTATTTACTATTCTATGCATATGCATGATGTATCATGCATGTGATTGCACTCAGATGAACCATGAGAAAATGATGAGTGAACTTAACACAGCCTGTAAATCAAAACAGACATCCATGTACATTAGACTTTTCAGTATCTATTATCTTTCCTCCTAGACAAATTTTCTATTGAGTAAATTTCATGCAGGGACTATGGCTCTTTGCAGTGCATCTGTCCTTACTTCACTTTGATTTTGAATAAAGTCCTTTCCTACTCTACTATTTGTAAGCTTCTCTAGTTCTTAAAGTAGGACACCAAGAACCTGAGAACCACAGCTACAGACAAATCACCAGCAACATGAATGAGCGAGGTGTGAAGAAGTAACAATGATCAGGCAAATTGGTATTTGCTGCTGCCTAAAATTTAAATCAAACAAAAATTCATTTTGATCATGGGAAGAATGTCATATATAGGATCCCAATTTAAGTTTTTAAAGTAACCAGGATGATTATAAGTTACCATTCATAGCAGACAAAAAACAAAACAAAATAAAAACAAGTCATGTAAAACAAGTCCTGTGCACCTTTTGCACTGCTTTATTTTCTAGCCAGATTTCAAACAAGGCTGCTACTAAAATGAAAAGCTCTTTTCTGAGGAATCCTTATTATATTGTCTCTCTGTTAGAATCAGTCTAGCTGTCCACTCACAGATGTGTGGATTGCATCATCAGAGTTGGGTATATGAAAAATAGTATATTATCTAACTCGAAGAATGTAATCGCAAATTTGCAGCAAAGTGGATCACTTTATTCTGTACAATGTTAAGTAATGAGACATACTCTCAGCACAAAAAAATCTCACGTTTTCCCTTTTATGGGAAATATAGACAATAATATATGTATATATTTAAACTTATGTTTCTATTTTCCATACATTTTCATAGATATATTTTGTGATAGGCATTTTATAAATTTCAGAAATTTTTTCTTCCATTTACACATTCTTTAAAATTAAAATATAATATGTCAAATGTCCTCCATAATAATTACATTTCATGGTATCAGAACATGCTATGTAAGCCTCCAAGAAAGGAAAGCTAAAAGTGTTATTAAGTTATGACACCTATGAACTAAAACAATGGCCAAAATAGTGTGTGTAAGGATGCAGTGCAATGGTAGTATACATACCTTGGTGGTAAACATCACCATTTTAATTACATATAAGGCCTCCCTCTCTTTTTCTCTTCTTATTCCACTGTCTCATTGAGCTATTATTGTTGTGTTGGCTAGTTAAATTTTATTTCATATCTTATTTCCTTGTTTTGGAGGTATGAATACTGTTTTTTTCTGACACGTTTTTCCTTATCCAGTTTTTTTTTTTCTCTGCAAGTCTTAACCATGTGAAGCTAGAGTAATGAATACTATGAGTTGAGTCTAAATTCAAGGGAATGGCTTCTATGTAAACCTGAAACGTTATTGTTACTAATTTCAAAACAAGATGTTATTTTAATTTATAGTCATCATCTAAAATAATTTCCCCTCATTTACTTGCCTGAAGTTCTACAGTTTTGTTTTCATTTTTAAACTAATACGTACTGTCATAATTAGTCTAATTTTCATGAGTTGTTCTTGGCACATGTTGTTTCCAAAAGTCAAAATATCCTTCATTGTGTCCCTTCTTTGCAACAAGAGACCCTCTGAGAATAAATTTGTATGGAATGTATACCTTTCAGTCTTTGGCTTTCTCATGGTGCGCATTTGAAACTTTGGGTCCCAATAAGGTATCATGTTTGTGATTCAGATCCAAATCATGGAGGAGGAAGTATTTACTAATTTGATCCCTAAGACCTCTGATTATGATTAGGCATCTATGTACTTCAAATATTATTTAGAAAAATTTAGCTATAGTTCAAGAGGAGCCAGCTCCATCCCTAACTGACAGGATGACTTAGCATAATTCACATGGTAATGCTTTTGGAAATATATAAATTACAAGACTGGGGAAGAACAGGGATTCTTCTCTGCAGTTTCAGAGAGCTTTTCAGGCCAGGTGTCCCTTTGGCAGTGTTAGATTACCTGTGACAAGGCTCGAAGTTGCCCATGTTGAGGGTGTGAAAATGAAGCGTGGGTTGCAAAGGAGATTTCAAGATGTTGGACCTGTAAGAATTATATAATGTCTGAAAGGAATGGGTAATATACAGGGAACAGAATCAACGGGTGAGAGGAACTTCAAGCACAATAACTGCAGCACATCCATCATGAAATCTCTAAAGGCTTTGGTCTTTATTTCTAGTTCAGCTCCTTAGTCACACTTCATACCATTGACTTTCTAAAAATTCCCAAAGAAAAAATACTGTCACAAATAGTGACACAGCTCAAATATACTCTGCACGAAAAGTTCATGAACTCGCACAGCACAGCTGTATTCTCTGATCTACAGAGTCCTGCCTTGGTCAAGTTTGCCCCAGTCAATTTGGAATTAGAGTAGGACTAACCTTACAGTTCATGCTCTTATCATGCTGAGTAATCATTCCAGTACCTTTTTATTGTCTTATGTAAAATTTTAAAACTGAATTTATATTTGAATTAATTTATTACTTTTATTTTTACAACATGTGTTATAATGCTTGAAAGACTTTTTATTTGCCAAATTTATTGTTGAAATTTATATATGCATATATTGGAGTATTATTATTTCCATCTGTACCATTTCTTTTCTCTCCCCTGGACAATTCCATTCCCATGTTCTTTTCTTTTGTTGTTTGCTTATGTGACCCACTATATTTAACTAGGATATCTCTTTGATCATGTCTTTAGTTTATAGTTACCTATTGTAGCTTAGTGGGATATCTGGTGGTTACACAACTAAAGACAATGACTTTCCATCTCCAAGAACATTTCACTAGCCAGTAGCTCACTTGCACTCACTTAGAGAGATATGGTATTCACAGAATTCCATTATGAACAGCCTACTGTTACTCATTTATCCAACAGCATAATGTTCTTTTCCATAATTTATTGCTTGTGCAATACCCTAGAATCTCAATTATATGAATACTTGTTATTGTTTGTGAGTTTTCTTTGGTAGCTTGTTCCAAACTCAGCCATCAAGAAGTGTTTCCAATGTGTATCTTAGTTAGGGTTACTACTACTGAGAAGAAAGATCATTGTAGGGAGAAATTTCGGGTGATATCCTTTTCTATTCCCATTCTAGTTCCCAAATAATTGACACAAAAACCTATTATATTAATTAACAAGCCTTAAGTACTATGCCTTGGCAGATAATCATCTATTCTTACCTGCTATGTTATCTTAGCTACTTCTCAGCCATATGCCCTATGTCACTTGTCATCTCAGTCTCACCTCAATTTTCTCTGCTCCATATGTGTCCTCATGGCAAATCCCTTGACAATCTGCTCACTGCAATTCATCCTGAATCCTGTGCCTCAAGGCCTGACCTTTTTTTCCTTTCTACCTTGTGACCCTCTTCCTGGGATCGGAGTCTTTCCATCTCTGTCCAGCTGTATGAGAATTGACTCTTTATTAAACAATTAGAGATAATTAGGGAGCATTCTTTTCACAACATTAATATAGGACATAGTTCAATAATCCTGACAATGTCAGCATCCTGACTGTAACTAGATATCTGGGCAAAGAACTCAGCATCTGAGTACACAGTGCACAAGACCATCCTCAAACAGATGATAGTCAAAAGCAAGTCAGAGAGATAAGCACTTATTTGCCTTATGCTTCCACATCACTGTTCATCATCTAAGGACTAAAAGACAGGAACTTAAGGAAGGCAGTAACCCAGAGACAGGAGTTGATATAGAGGCCATGAGAGGGGTACTACTCACTGGCTTTGATCCACCTGGTTACTCAGCCAGTTTTCTTATAGAATCTGTAACAATTACTAGGTTTGAAGTTCCCGCCAGCGGGTACTTCATGCTGTGGAAGTGCTGTGGAAGGAAGCCATTGATAATAGAAAGAAGCAGGAAACAAAGGAATGCGTTGGATCAAGACGGAATCCGATCAAGCTCCAAAGAAAATCTTTATTGTTACAATGTTTTAAACACATTAGGGTGGGAAATGGCAGGGGCGGGGAGAATCCATAATGCGATCAGACATCATAATGCTATAGTTGTACCTGAGCTGAAGGCTGGACGTTTAATCCCTACCTGGGGGCAGTAACAATGGGGAGGAAACAAGGAGAGGCCTGCTGGAGCCGGAACACCTTGAAATGCTAATCAAGCTGAGCCTAAGAGTCAGGGCCTAAAGGAGACACCTGTTGAGCGATCCGAGACACTGTGGCTAGCAGACTTAAGACAAACCTGGGATCTTTTGTCCAGCAGATATGCAAAAGCCAAGGCCTTTGTCTCCAACAATTCCTCCCTTAATTTACAATATGAGCGTTATGACCCTGCCTGAGCAGGGATGGGCTTTGATCCGAGAGAGAGGGTAGAGGCCCAACCTCCGTGATAACTGTCATCTTTTTCTGGAGGAGGGGCTCTGGGATGACAACCCCTATGCATATGGGCATACCCTTCAGGGAAGCCAGCAATTATCGGGTCGTACTCGGACCCTCCATCCCTTGCAGTACCTTGTCTCGCATCTCTCGAATGCCCATGCATAATCGCGTACCCGTATGCTGGACCATTGGACGGGCAGCCCTCTGTATCGAGGGAGCTCATATTATGATGGGGTAGGTGCCCCGATCTGGGAGGTGGGAGATGAGGATAGCACAAGGAAGACAAGGCATGGCCCATTCGAGGATTGGGACAATAAGGTCCTTGTCTCTAACACCGATGTCCATGCCAACTCAAGCCAGCCGGCAGGTGGCGTGCATAGATCTGGGTTCTATGCAGCTCCTGAAGGAGGGTCATCGGCCTCAGGCTCTATGATTCCATGATCGAGCCTGCAAGGGTCAGGATGTCAGAGAATCAATCTGCTGTTTGACGAATTTCGTAATTTTGTTAAAAAATAAAAGGTCCCAGGCTTGCTAGAAGTAAAAGGCTAATTATTGGTAAGTCAAGGTCTCCATGGTTCTGGAGCATGACCCAGGCCAAAGAGGAAAGCTGTCTCTGGAGCGAGGCTAGCTAATTCAAACTGTTGGCTGAGGGAAGAATAGGAATGTATTGAATACCCCAGGGGTCCGCCAGCAAGCACACAGCATGTTTATTGCAGTGTGGGGGGTTCTAATATCCTCTGGGATATTATAAGGAAATAGTCTCTTTAAAACTAAGGAGGGAAAACTTCTCAATAATAACCCACTATCCTCTTGCTACTGTTTTAGATCTGACTCACTTCTTCCAATACTTGCAATCCTTTTCTA
>CM052700.1:72354452-72387838 GCA_028551405.1 Uromys caudimaculatus
TGGAATCTCAGGGTCATTTTGATTTGCATTTCCTTGATGACTAAGGATGTTGAACATTTCTTTAGGTGTTTCTTGGCCATTTGATAATCCTCAGGTGAAATTTCTTTGTTTAGCTCTGTACCCTACTTTTTTTATTAGATTTTTTTTATTTATATTTCAAATGTATTCCCCTTTCCAGGTCTGCCCTTCAGAAAACCGTCTATCCCATCCCCCCTCACCCTCCCTCCTGCTCTATGAGGGTGCTTCCCCACCCACCTACCCACTCCCATTTTTCTGCCCTGGCATTTCCCTACACTGGAGCATCAAACACCCTCATGCCCAAGGACCTCTCCACCCACTGATGTCCAACAAGTCCATCCTCTGCCTCATATGTGGCCAGCACCATGGCTCCCTCTATGTGTATTCTTTGCTTGGTGGTGTAGTCCCTGTGAGCTCCGGGGGTTTAGACAGTTGACACTGTTGCTCCTTCCATGGGGCTGCAAACCGCCTCAGCTCCTTCAGTGCCTTCTCCAACTCCTCCATTGGTATCCCTTGCGCTTAGTCCAATGGTTGGCTTCAAGCTTCCTCCTCTGTATTTGTCAGACTCTAGCAGAGCCTCTCAGGAGACAGACATATCAGGCTTCCAACAGCAAGTACTTCTGCGTGTCCATAATAGAGTCTGAGTTTGGTGGCTGTATATGGCTTGGATCCCCAGGTGGGGCAGTCTCTCCATAGCCTTTCCTTTAGCCTCTGGTCCACACTTTGTCTCCATATTTCCTCCTGTGAGTATTTTGTTCACCCTTATAAGAAACACAAAATGTGGTTTAGCACCCACATTTTGGTCTTCCTTCTTCTTAGGCTTCATATAGTCTGTGAATTAAATCTTGGGTATTCCAAACTTTTGGATTAACATTCATATCAGTGAGTACATACCCTGTATATTCTTTTGTGACTGAGTTATGTCACTCAGGATGATATTTTCAAGTACTATCCATTTGCCTGTGAATTTCATGAAGTCATTGTTTTTAAAAACTAATTAGTAGTATACCACTGTGTAAATGTACCACATTTTCTTTATCCATTCCTCTGTTGAGAGTCATTTGGGTTGTTTCCAGCTTCTGGCTATCATAAATAGGGCTACTATGAACTAGTAGAGCATGTGTTCTTATTACATTTTGGAGCATCTTCTGGGTATGTGCCCAGGAGTGGTGAAGCTGGTTCCTCAGTTAGTACTATGTCCAATTTTCTGAGGAACCACCAGAGTGATTTCCAGAGTAGCTGAACCATCTTGCAATCCCACCAGCAATGGAGGAGTGTTCCTCTTTCTCTACATCCTTGCCAGCATCTGATGTCACCTGAGTTTTGATTTTAGCCATTCTGACTGGTGTGAAGTGGAATCTCAGGGTTGTTTTAATTTTCATTTCCCTGTTTACTAAGGAGCTTCTCAGGCATTCGAATTTCCTCAGTTGAGAATTCTCTGTTTAGCTATGTTCCCCATTTTTTAATAGGGTTATTTGGTTTTCTGGAGTCTAACTTCTTGAGTTCTCAGTATATATTGGATATTAGCCCTCTATGGAATGGAGGATTGGTAAAGATCTTTTCTCCATCTGTTAGTTGCCATTTTGTCCTATTTACAATGTTCCATTTATTGATTGTTGATCTTAGAGCATAAGCCATTGGTGTTCTGTTCAGGAAAATATCCCCTGGGCCCATATGTTGTAAGCTCTTCCCCATTTTCTCTTATGTTAGATTCAGTGTATCTGGTTTTATGTGGAGGTCCATGATCCACATGGACTTGAGCTTTGTATAAGGAAATAAGAATGGATTAATTTGCATTCTTCTACATGCTGACCTACAGTTGAACCAACACCATTTGTTGAAAATGTCTTTTTTCCACTGGATGGTTTTAGCTCCTTTGTCACAGAACAAGTCACCATAGGTGTGTGGGTTTATTTCTGGGTCTTCAATTCTATTCCATTGATTTACCTGTCTGTCTCTGTACCAATAACATGCAGTTTTGGTCACTATCACTCTGTAACACAGCTTCAGGTCAGGGATGCCAATTCCCCCAGAAGTTCTCTTACTGTTGAGAAGTTTTTGCTACCCTGGGTTTTTTTGTTATTCCAGATGAATTGATAATTGTTCTTTCAATTTAAGTGAAGAATTTAGTTAGAATTTTGATGGGGATTGCATTGGATCTGTAGATTGCTTTTTGTAAGATGAACAGTTTTACTATGTTAATCTTGCTGATTCATGATCATGGGAAATCTTTCCATCTTCTGAGGTCTTTGATTTCTTTCCGCAGAGACTTGAAGTTCTTGTCTGACAGATCTTTCACTTACTTGGTTAGAGTCACACAAACATATTTTATGTTATTTGTGACTATTGTGAAGGGTGTTGTTTCTCTAATTTCTTTTTCAGCCTGTTTATCCTTTGAGTAGGGGAAAGCTATTGAATTATTTGATTTAATTTTATATCTAGCCACTTTGCTGACGTTGTTTATAAGCTAGCTGTGGGTGTTCTCTGGTGGAATTTTTTGGGTCACTTATGAATACTATCATATTATTTGCAAATCATGATATCTTGACTTCTTCCTTTCCAAATTATATACCTTTGTCCTCCTTTTGTTGTCTAATTGCTCTGCCTATGACTTCAAGTACTGTATTGAATAAGTAGGGAGAGTATGGGCATCCTTGTCTTTTCCTCGATTTTACTGGGATTGCTTCAGTTTCTCTTCATTTAGTTTGATGTTGGCTATTTGTTTGCTGTATATTGCTTTTATTGTGTTTAAGTATGGGCCTTGAATTCCTGAACATTCTAAGCCTTTTAACATAATGGGGTGTTTTATTTTGTCAAATGCTTTCAGCATCTAATGAAATGATCATGTGTTTTTTTTTCTTTGAGTTTGTTTATATAGTAGATTACACTGATAGATTCCTGTATATTGAACCATTCCTGCATCTCTGGAATGAAGCCCACTTGATCATCATGAATGATTATTTTGATGTATTCTTGGATTCTCTTTGCAAGAATTTTATTGAGTATTTTTGCATCAATATTCATGAAGGAAATTGGTCTGAAGTACTTTTTTGTTGATTTTTTCTGTGGTTTAGGTATCAGTGTAACTGTGGCTACATAGAATTAATTAGGTAGTTTTCCTTTTGTTTCTATTTTATGAAATAGTTTGAAGAGTATTGGTATTAGGTCTTTTTTTTTTTATTAGTACAAATGTCTATTTAAGGCAAGTTCAGTGTTAGCTAGAGTTTTCACAAAACCATCTAAAGCAACTTTAGGCAAAGTGCTTTATCAGCTGACATCTGGTAAGGGTTGCAACCACACCCATGAGCTCTGGGGCTTCTAGTCATTCTGGCCCATGCTTCATTTAGGTCAGTCACGGGCAGCATAAAGTCATGGCAAATTATTTCATGAAAAATTTTGTTTTCTGTGTCCGCACTGCAGAGGATGTGGTTTATGTCCACATAGTTCCAAACACAGTGTCACGTTTGGGTCCTCCTGCTGATCAACCTCTTTTCCTCAGGAACACCTGAGCAGCTGGACACATTATCCATCCTACAGTCTTCAGGATCACTCAGAGATTTACCTTTGGCACCTGAACTGGGATGGAGTGGGAGGTGTAGCTCAGTGACAGAGGACTTGACTAGCATGAAAACCCAGGTTCTATGCCCAGTACTGTATGCTGCAGAACCTGGCTGGACTGATCGTCTGTGGACAGGGCACTTGGACAATCATTAACCCAGTCCTTTGCTCATTTGTTTATAGAGCTTGCTGTAAGGCAGATATTGCACTCAGTGACCAGGATGGGAGTCAAGTGTCCTTAAAGGCAAATTGAGGCTGTCCCTTCTACATTTCTGCTTTGTTCCTGGTCTACTTCTCTCTTGCTTCTCTCTGGTCCATTCTCCTGCCTGCCCTCACCCCAACGCTCCCATGGAAACTCAGTGCTGGCTCTGAATCGCCAGCTAGTTTATCTGCTTTGTTTTCTCTTTTTTTTATCTTTTAATTTCTGATACTTTATTTAAATTTCAAAGGTTTCCCCCTTTCCAGGTCTCCACTTTGGAAACTCCCTATCCCCCTGCCTCCCCCGCCTCTATGAGAGTATTCCACATCCCATCCACCCGCCCACCCACTATCATCTTCCCACCTTGACATTACGCTGTACTGGGGGCTCTAACACCCTCAGGACCAAGGGCTTCTCCTCCCTCTGATGGCCAACAAGGCCCTCCTCTGCCACATATGTGGTCCTAGCCATGGGTCCCTCGATATATATTCTTTGCTTGGTGGTCCAGCCTCCAGGAGCACAAAGAGGTGAGGTCAGTTGACACTGTTGCTCCCTCCATGGGGCTGCAAACCCCCTCAGCTCCTTCAGTTCCTTCTCCAGCTACTCCATCTGGCACCTCACTCTCAGTCCAATGGTAACTGTGAAGTGAAACTTGGGTATTCTGAACTTTTGGGCTAATATCCACTTATCAGTGAGTACATACCTTATTCTTTCTTTTGTGACTGAGTTACCTTGCTCAGGACGATATTTTCAAGTTCCATCCATTTGCATGCAAATTTCATTAAGTCATTGTTTTTAATAGCTGAGTAGTACTCCACTGTGTAAATGTACCACATTTTCTGTATCCATTCCTCTGCTGAAGGACATCTGGGTTGTTTCCAGCTTCTGGCTATTATAAATATGGCTGCTATGAACATAGTGGAGCATGTGTCTTTATTACATGTTGAAGCCCAGGAGAGGTATAGCTGGGTCCTCAGGTAGTATTATGTCCTTTTTTCTGAAGGTCCGCCAAACTGATTTCCAGAGTGGTTGTACCAGCTTGCAATCCCACCAACAATGGAGAAGTGTTCCTCTTTCTCCACATCCTCGCCAGCATCTGCTGTCACTTGTATTTTTGATCTTAGCCATTCTGACTTGTGTGAGGTGGAATTTCAGACATGTTTTGATTTGCATTTCCCTGATGACTAAGGATGTTAAACATTTCTGTAGGTGTTTCTCAGCCCTACAAATTTCCTCAGTTTAGAATTCCCTGTTTAACTCTGTTCCCCATTTTTTGATAGGGTTATTTGGTTCTCTGGAGTCTAACTTCTTGAGTTCTTTGTATATATTGGATATTAGCCCTCTACTGGACTTTGAATTGGTAAAGATCTTTTTTCAATCTGTTGGTTGCCATTTTGTCCTATTGACAGTGTTCTTTGCCTTACAGAAACTTTGCAATTTCATGAAGTCCCATTTGTCGATTCTTGATCTTAGAGCATAGCCATTAGTGTTCTGTTCAGGAACTTTTCCCCTGTACACATGTTCGAGAATTTTCCCCACTTTCTCTCCTATTAGATTCAGTGTATCTGGTTTTATGTGGAGGTCCTTGATCCACTTGGACTTGAGCTTTGTACAGGGAGATAGAAAGGATCAATTTGCATTCTTCCACATGTAGGCTGCCAGTTGAACCAGCACCATTTGTTGAACATGCTGTTTTTCCACTGAGTGGTTTTAGCTCCTTAGTAGAAAATCAAGTGACTGTAGGTGTGTGGGTTCCTTTCTGGGCCTTCGATTCTATTCCATTGATCTACCTGCCTGTCATTGTACCAATACCATGCAGTTTTTTATCAGTACTACTCTGCAGTACAGCTTGAGTTCAAGGATGCTAATTCCCCCAGAAGTTCTTTTGTTGTTGAGAATAGCTTTTGCTATCCTGGGTTTCTTGTTGTTCCAAATGAATTTGAGAATTGCTCTTTCTAAGTCTATGAAGAAGTGAGTTGGAATTTTGATGGGGATTGCATTGAATTTGTAGATTGCTTTTGGAAGGATGGCCATTTTTACTATATTAGTCCTGCTAATCCATGAGCATAGGTCTTCTTTGAACATTTGATAGAATTGTCCACTAAATATATCTTGTCTGGGGCCTTTTCTTCGTTGGGAGACTTTTAACAACTGCTTCTATTTCTTTAGAAACTGTTTAGATAGTTTATCTGACCCTAATTTAACTTTGGTACCTGGTATCTATATAGAAAAATCATCCATTTCATTTAGAATTTCCAGTTTTGTTGAGTATAGGTTTTAGTATTAGGATTCGATCAGTTTTTTAATTTCCTCATTTTCTGTTGTTATGTCTCACTTTTCATTTCTCATTTTGCTAATTTCAGTATTGTCTCTGTGCCCTCTGGTTAGTCTGGCTAAGGTTATTATCTATATTGTTGATTTTCTCAAAGAATTTGTTCTTGGTTTTCTATATTATTTGTATAGTTCTTTTTATTTATTTTTTTCTATTTGGTTGATTTTAACCCTAAGTTTGATGATTTACTGCCATCTGCTCCTCTTTCATGTATTTTCTTCTTTTTGTTCTAGAGTTTTCAAATGTGCTGTTAAGTTGCTAGTGTATGCTCTCTCCAATTTCTTTATGGAGGTACTCAGAGCTTTAAGCTTTCCTCTTAGCACTGCTTTCATTGTGTCCCATACATTTTTTATGTTGCGCCTTCATTTTCATTAAATTCTAAAAAGTCTTTAATTTCTGTTTTTATTTCTTCCTTCACCAAGTTATCATTGAGTAGAGCACTCTTCAGCTTTCATGTATATCTGGACTATGTGTTCTTTTTGTTGTTATTGAAGACTAGCTTTAGTCCATGGTGATCTAAGAGGATGCATGGGATTATTTCAATCTTTTTGTTTCAGTTGAGACTTGTTTTGTGATTGATTGTGTGGTCAATTTTGGAAAAGGTATCAGGAGGTGCTGAGAACAAGGTATATATTTTTGTTTTAGGGTGAAATGTTATGTAGATATCTGTTAAATCCATTTTGTTCATAACCTCTGTTGTTTACCTATGTCTCTGTTTAGTTTATGTTGCCCATGATATGTCCATTGGTGATAGTGGAGTGTGCAGTCTTCCACTGTTTTTGTGTGAGGTACAATGTGTGCTTTTTCTGCAATTATGTCTCCTGAACACTATTGACCAATGTTCTCATTAACATCTCACTTCTTAACACCTTTAGTCCCTTACTCACACAGATACTAGAAGGCATTCCTTGTTTTGATTTGTTCCTCCATCTTTGAATTGTAGGGCCCTCTCCAGATCCCCTTGTATATGTTCTCATAACATCAAGTCATCAAGCCAATCTGTGTTAACTCTCCTGTCTTCCTCTGTTGGAATAACTACCAGTTATTGTGTTAATGCCCCCTTTCAAGGATTTTGCACCCCTGTAATGATTGTTCCCTGGGTTTATCTATACATCACCAAAGAACTCACTTTACAGCTGGGAAGTAACCAAAGGAAAAAGGAGATCTTCATCCCTAAGTTCATTGAACTGGGTCTCACTGTTTCACTGGATGCCACAGATCCTTTGGAGCACACCTCATTCCAACATACCATTTGGCTGGAAACTTCTAGAATAAGATTGACCAGGCCATGACTTCCAAAACAATCTTGAGCCTCTCTCAATAACAGATCACCTCCTTAGAGGGAGTTTCTACAAAGCCAGAGAGTTCTAGACTTACTGACTGAACTTGCATTGTATTTGGAGGTCGGGTTGCTTCTATATTGATGATTCTGGACTAGTGGACTAAAACATACAAATGCTCAAAGATCTCTAGCAAGCTCACTAGTCATACTGTGCCCTCTGTGGCCCTAAGCCGTGGTACTAAAATCCCGTGATGTCTTTGGACTTCCACTTTCTTGGTCCTGAATTGGTCCTTAGGACCAGCCTATTCCTGGTTTTCTGCCTCATCCAGTTTCTAAAATGGCAGACAATTAGGATTGCAAAAGTCATTGTTAATCAGGTTGTGGTCTAATACCAAACCATTCCTCATGTAGAGGCTGATGACTATGATGATACTGCTCATTTATAAAACAAACAAGAAATTTTCAGGACTGTATATAGCCTAGGGAAATGGAAAAAGTATTAAGGAAGCTTCAACTATGATATCTCAACATTAGTCCAGCAGAAGTTGGTCATCTTCCCCTTCCCACACTGGCACCACAAAGTTAGGTCCCCAACAGCAACCCAACAACAATTTATAACACTTATGGTTATAAAGCCTCAGTCCCTTCATGACCTCAAAAGTTTTTTCCCCTGAACCTTGTAGCCCCTGATTATGTAGATGAAGTATCTTCAAACACCCCTGCCATTGCCAATAGTATATGGCCATGCACTTTGCCCCAGAGACACCGAGACCACAAATATCCCTTCCCCCATTAACCAAATAAATTCTCTGAAACTGTTCCAGATTGTGCTCATTGCCAGATAACTGACCTCATACTGATATCCTGCACTGTTTTCACCTGAACCTGGCAAAGATTCCCTTCTTCCATTCCAGCTAGGTGTACAACAAACCTGAGGTATCACCCATGATGGGGGATCTGGGGAAGTAGTCTGAGATAAAGGTTCAGTAGCAATCTTACATTAACTTTCCAGTATCCTAAGTCCATCCTGTCACAACGAGTTACCTTGTTTGACAAAAACTGGAGCTGGATGGGCGGGCCTACATTACCTTGAGAGTTCCTTCAGTGTCCTATAATAACATGTTTTGTAAAAGAGAAAAAAGGTTTTTGGTACAGACAAAAATTTTATCCATAACACACAAAGATGTCACTTGAAATATATCACATGAAGATAAAGTTACTGATTGCCAATGAATTTTCCACATGATTTTGTTTTCCTCTCTTATTTTAGCTCCTAGGCTTCCCTTTCAGGCTGATTGCCTAAGAAGAGACATCTTTCATCTCGAGCTGGTCAGAGAATTCTAGATAGTGATGGAGAGACCAATTTGAATTGATATGTACCAACTCAGGACACCTGCAACACCTCCTTATCTATGAGGCTTACTAGCTGAAATCTGAAGGCCTTTATTTCAATGGCAGTGTGTCAGAGGCAAATATTTCACCGAAAGTCAGCAGAGTGGAGGCTGAGAATGTTGGAGATCATTACTTCATATATTCCACACAGACACACTTATATAGAAAGTCAGTAAAAAAAAAATGAAAAAGAAGACAAGAAAAAAGAAAGGAACAAAAGAAGAAAGAAAGAAATGGAGGAAGAAGGAAGAAAGAAAGAGGTTTGATGCTGTCTATATGTCAAACATATTGATTGCCTCAAGTGAAGCATGGTACATTGTATCTGTGTAATAATTTATTTTATTTCTATTTGTTTTATTTTATTTTAGATTCACTAAGTTATTTAAAATTGTTTCTTACATGGTTGGGGATTATGGTCTTTATTCAGAGATATATTGTTTTTTTTTTTTTTTTCTTCTTCAAAGAGTAGCTTTATTGAGTTTAGGTGAAAACTATCCATTAGATTTAGCAAAAGCAAAAAAAAAAACAAAAAGAACAACAACAACAACAACAACAACAAAACCCAGAGCAACAACAAAAAACCTGTCAGTGATCTTTGAACTAGATCTAGGCTTATTATGAAAGTTTTTTTTCTTCATCTAGTTGTCTGAGGTTAGAATATAATCTTTTAAACATAAAATACTTAAAATTTTTGCTTAATGTATTCTAATGGTAACTACAATCATATTGAAAAATTGATAACTTTTCACTGATTGACACTCTCTAGCCAAAGGTTGATAAACTCTCAGTTGTCTTTGTGAGTACAGGGTATCAATGGGAAGGGTTGAAGTTATGAATGAGGTTGGTAAACTTATCTATTTTTTTAAAATTGGGCATAAAATTTTATCTAGTAAACTTATTTCTAGAAATTTATGTTGACAAAAATATGTATGTGCTGTGTGATATCTATCACAGCATTATATACAATGGTGAATTATGAGAAATATCAAAATTAAATACAGAAGTAATAAATTATGAGATTACTTGTAGACATTTCTATAATAATTAAATGTTATTTTCTAGGCTAAAATTTTAGAAGTCAATATTATCATCAACTTATATTTTCACATTATAAATATGATTAAAATAAATTAACTCATTTTGTAAAGACATTATGCAATTGAAAACTATTACTAACAGATCAACTCTTACAGTTTTATAGGCCATTCAATTTTTCTCCTCTGAAATGACAAAGCAAAGTTGACTACAGTCAAAATAGCACACAACCTAATCTCCTAAATCACACGTTTAATGTTACTTGTTTTCAGTAGGTTTTGAAAACCTTACTACTGTCACACTCAACTAGAAATAATTTGACAATTCCTGACTAAATTCAGAGAAAATAGATATTAGTTTTCTAAAATAAACAGGACTCACCTCCCTAATGTATATATACAATTCAAATACCTCCAATGTTCTCCATGAAAGATATATATAGAAAGATATTGGCAAAGAGCAATATCCCTTTGCATTTTCCAAGGTCATTACACTGAGATTAATCAGATACCTATAACATTTGCTGAAGTTACCCCTTAAATATTTCTATTTGACCAGCACAAAGTGTCCTTCATTATTTTTTTGATAACTTTTGGTTGATAGTTGATCGTATTCAATATTAGAATGGCTACTCCAGCTTGTTTCTTGGGAGCATTTGCTTGGAAAATTGTTTTCCAACCTTTTACTCTGAGGTAATATCTGTCTTTGTAACCGAGGTATATTTCTGTATGCAACAAAATTCTTGGTCCTGTTTTCATGTCCAGTGTGTGTGTATGTGTGTGTGTGTGTGTGTGTGTGTGTGTGTGTGTGTGTGTGTGTGTGTGTGTGAGAGAGAGAGAGAGAGAGAGAGAGAGAGAGAGAGAGAGAGAGAGAGAGAGAGAGAGAATCTGTGTTTTAAAAGCCTTTAAAGGCAAGATATTATGGGTAATTATCTTTCTGTTGAAAATCCATACTTGAATTATTCCAGTTAGGTATGTATGTATGTATGCATGTATGTATGTATGTATGTATGTATGTATGTATGTATGTATGTATTCACTTTACATCCAGATCACTGCTTCCTGTCCGGGTCACTCGGACACACAGCCCCCCTCTCATTCCCTTCTGAGAGGGCAAATTCCATGCCTTCCTCCACTTATCACCCTACCCTCATCTCTGCATATCAGATCTCTGCAGCACTCAGCATCTCCTCTCCCACTGAGACCAGACAAGGCAGCACAGCTATGGAAAAGGGATGCACAAGCAAGCAACAATTTAGAGATAGACCCTATTCTAGTTGTTGGTGGAAGCACATGTAGACCAAGCTGAACATCTGCTGCATGTGAGCAGGGGAGCCCAGGTTCCACCGATGCAGACTCTTTGCTTAGTGGTTCAGTCTCTGAGAGCCTCAAGAGTCCAGGTTGTCTTGCGCTGTTGGTCTTCTTGTGGAGTTCCTATGACTTCCCTGCAGATCACTCAGTTCTTTCCCAAACTCTTCCAAAATACTCCCTGTGCTCTGTCTAATGTTTCGCTGAGAGTCTCTGCATCTGTTTTTGTCTGCTGCTGTGTGAAGCCTCTCAAAGGGCAGTTATGCTAGGCTCCAGTCATTTATGCCATTTTGAGCCTGGTTTACCTTACTCAGGAAAATATTTTCTAGATCTATTCATTTGCCTTCATAATTAATGATGCCCTTGTTTTTAATAGTTGATTAGTATTCTCTTGTATAAATGAACCACAGTTTCTGTATCCATTCTTTGGTTGAGGGACATCTTGATTGTTTTCAGCTTCTGGCTATTACAAAAAAAGCTGCTATGAACATAGTGCAGTACATGTCCCTATGGTATGATAGAGCATATATTGGTTACACGCTCAGGAATGGTATAGCTGGGTCTGCAGGTAGAACTATTCCCAATTTTCTGACAAATAGCCATATTGATTAACAGAGTGGTTGAACAAGTTTCCACTAAATGGAAACTCATTCAATTGAAAAGCTTCTGTAAAGCAAAGGACACTGGCAGTTGAACAGCGGCCTATGGATTGGGAAAGAATCTTCACCAACCTGATATTCAACAGAGGGCAGGGTTTCCAAAAAATATAAAGAACTCAAGAAGTTTGACACTAAAAAACAAAATAACCAAATTTAAATAAGGGGTACAGAGCTAAACAGAGAATTCTCAAGAGGAATCCTGACTAGCTGAGAAGCACTTAAAGAAATGGTCAGTGTCCTTAGTCATCAGGGAAATGCAAATAAAAGCAACCCTGATATTTCCCCTTACACTCACTAGAATGGCTAAGATCAAAACCTTAAGTGACAGCTCATGCTGGTTGGGATGTGAAGCAAGAATTCTTTTCTAGTACATGTGTTTATTAAAAGTTTTAAACAAAGAATCAGTGTTAAAATAAAAAAAAAATTCTATAGTTGAAATTATTCCACCAAACATATAAATATTTTTAGTGGATCTATCCAAATGGCAGGACAATTATTAATTGTAAAATACAGAACAAGTCTTATAACATAGAATACAAAAAAAAGGTTGTAAAATCCACTAGAGCCAACAGGCAGGTGCTTCAATAGAGTAAAGAATAAATAAAGGCAAGAATGCATAGAGACCAGTGAGAGCATCATTTCTGTAATACTGAACATTGGAAACAGATCCTGAGAAAACAGACTTAGACGTCAAATCTTTGATGTGCAACTGAGGTCTAATTTCAAAATGAACACCAGAGTACTCTATATCTTAAGCTTCAACATTACATACCACGATTTTCCAACTCCTAAAAGCCATTCAGTAGCTCTTGTGTAGACTCCATTTGTGTTTTCAATACCAGTGTTTGGATCATTTACAATGATATTTGTTTTGTTATATGAAAATCCCAACTGAGAATGTCAATTAGATTCCTCAGGTACAATGGCCTCAATAGTTTATGAAATCTAGAGAGACTACGTTATGTTTGTACTGCTGAGGCATACACGGTACAGGGCAATCTCATGGGCTTCTGATGCCCAAACCATTTAAAGTTCTTCAAAGTTTGGCTGCATCTTAGACATTATGTCAACAGTAGAAGGAAACAAAAGAACAGCTGTGCAAATCCAGCCTCACACTTCTGCATCTCTGGGTGGTTTATGTTATGGTTTGTATCACTGTGGGACCAGTTGTTATATTGCTGGCAGAAATATGTGGCAAAATCTTCAGGCTGCAGGCTGCTGATGCTGAGTGTGAAATCTGTACCAGATCCACTGCCACTGAACCTTGATGGGATGCTCGATTGCAAACTTTTTGCATTATATATCAGGAGTTTGGGAGATTCTCCAAGCTTTTGCTGATACCAGGCTAAGTTAATGCCAATACTCTGACTTGCCCTGCAGCTGATGGTGACTCTGTCTCCCACAGATGCAGACAGGGATGAAGGAGACTGGGTCATTTGGATGTCACATCTCATGCCTGATATTGGAAATACACATCAAATATATACTGTTAACAATGTTAAAAACGTAACTTTTCAAAGTATCAGGCATACTTCTGAAAGTGTTTTTGATGTTGTGCATCTTACCTGGGAGCCAGAGCATCAGCAGCCCTAAGAGTTGAACTGGAGCCATCTTGACTGTCCTGTGTCTTGTCTCAGACTGAATACATAGTGTGTAGACTGTCTAATAAGATGTCATAGTTCAGTGGGCTCAAACATGCAAATCATCTGGGGTTTGGCACAGGTGCATGGCTGATTCGGCTCAGTAATTTAATAAGGACCTGATGTCTCTGCCATTCTCAGGGCTAAAGTTGGGATGCATAAATTTTCTGACAGACAATATGTTTCTCTTGATAATCAGGTCAGGCCAGTCTCCTGTAAATAGTACTTTATATTCACTATCATTTTCTGCCATGCTTTCCTCAAGAGAGTTCCAACTAATACAGTCACTGTTCACTATGACACAGACCTAGACATGAAAAGACCTGGAAAACAGTCCCCTTTTATAGGTGCCTGGCAATACTGTTGGAAACAAAGTGTCTTCCTCTTTGATCCCTTTTCTTGATCCATCCACTCAATATGAAGTAGAAAACATACAGCAAAGCAACAGCACCATACTCAATGAACAATACAACACACAAATGTAACTCTTAAATAGCAGGACCTTCTTTCACTGAACTTTCATCCATATAAAGCTGATGTGACCGACTACATTCATGAATGTTCTGAAGTTATGCTTTCCTGCTTCCCATCTTGTGGGTGATCTTTGCCTGATGTTGTCAAGGTCACTCAGATCATCATTCCTACTCTCTCTCCTAGATTTTATCCCTAAGCATTATTCCCAAGCAGAGGCCTTTTCTCTACTATGTGGTCATTCACACTCTTAAATATTTCATGATTCTTAAAAACTTAAACATTTCTTTTACTTCCTTCTCATTTGATATCTTAATTTGAAAAAACCTTTATTTTATTCATATCAACATAGTTTACCTATTAAATAGGATATGATAGTGATTAAAGATAGTCTTAAACAAAAAAAAAAATTGGGAGAGTTAATGGTTAGAGATATTATCCACCCCAACATCCCCTCCATGTTTTCTAAGTGAGTCAGTGAAACAAATGTGATTTATCCAGTGACAGATGATGTCTAATGCCTCAAAGGAGTAATAGATACTGAATGCTTATTGAAGGAATGTACAGTAGTTGTTACTTCAATACCCACACATTTGAATTAATGTACCAAAATATTGTACTCCAACTCCAAGCATAGTATATGGTTATTTGTGAATCTTTCAAATGTGAAAAAGATAAAGTAACAGCTGTCCTTATGCCAAACCATATTGTCCTGTATGTTTCTATACACTTCATTTGGCTTCATATTCCATGACCATAGAACAAATGATTTAGTGGCTTGAAGATCAAAGAGTTGATTAAAACCCCAGTATTATATGCATTTCACACAGAGATGAGGAGAATCAGCTCCCTGACAATATGAAAAGAGATCATTAGGTGATCAAGTGATTATGTTCACATAGAGGCTAGACTATTCCCCAGAGTGTGCATTCTTCACTGTAAGTCACAGGAAGGCACATCTTCATTTCTGCATAAGCAGGGAAGCTGAGCCACACAAGTACCTTAATAAAGAATATAGCTGTGGGCAAACAGAACACTGATCTCCACATCTGGAATCTTCTGCTTGAAGTCTTCAATAGAACTTGTAAAATTTGTTCTTTCTCTGACATGAAGGTGAATATCCTTAATCTTTTTCTCCTGCTACTCTTAGTGACTGAGACTCCATTACAGGTTTAAAAGTAGCAATACTGGCTAGGAAGAATCTTCAGTACTAGATAGATTTTTATTTTCATCAGATATCTGGTAAACACAAATTCTTTTTGCTTTACATATATAAAATTAAATATATCTTTAATGAATGTGAAGAATAAACTATATAAAGTTGTTGAATAGCAAAAATTTTCGTAAAAGAGATAGTTTAGTGATTAAAGGCACTTGTTGCCTTGGAGAGTATCTACTTTTGTTTGCCAGTGCCAAAATGTGGTTAACAACCATTTATAATTCTAGTTCCAGAGGATTTGATGTCCTCCTCTGTCTACCAGTAGCATCAGGCATGCACTTCGTGCACCAGCATACATGCATCCAGAATACTGAGTTACATAAACTGAAAATAATGTAAAGTAAGCCATAGTAGATTACCAGAGGTAAAAGAGGTAGGTCAGAATGTGGCATTGAAAGATCACTGCTAATTACTGAATATTACTGGTTAGAAAGCAGGTTGGTCTCTCACCAAAATTATCTTTTACCATTAGCATGAAGGAGAGTAGGCTTAGTAAACAGTAGTGGCTGAAGGAACAGGCAAATTGTGTCATGGATTGCTCCTCTGCACATTGCCTATGTGGGAAGAAGTAGAATGTAAGACAGAGTTTGGCAGTTGAAGAATAGAAAATGTCAAAGAATATATCTTTAAAAGAAAGCCCCAAAGTGAAAAAGCAGAAAGCCTGAGTAGGAGATGGTGACCAACACAAGAATTTGAACATTTTGAACAGAGAAACAGTTCAGGGTCTAATAGAGAAAAGCTGGAAAGGAAGGGTCTGAGTAATGGACCCGGCACCTGGCAAAGTAATAGATATATAGGGTCAAGGTAAATTAACCCAAAAGGAAGAGGCAGCAAATTTGTTCAGGAAAACACAGGTGTCACACCCTCAACTGCTTCACTGAAACATCTATTTGTCAATACTGTACAACCGTTCTTATCAAAAACTTTTTTTATTTATAAAGATGAAAATTTATTTGGAAAGTAGGGTATAAAATGCATGATTCTAACCCTTATTTACAATATCAACCCAAACCCAGCTTATAGCTACATAGATCAAACAAGTAGAACGCCAAATTCTTTCATGCAAATAAACATTAAGGGAATGTTTATAGAGCAGCACAGAACAAATATGTTTTTTTAACTTTTGATTTAAAAACTGTACATAAATGGAAAAATGAATTAGATAATTTACAAGGAGTGTTTTATATGTTACAATAGGCTATAACAGTCTTATTCTACATAAAGTTTGTAGCACATCACACATTTTTACATAAGATTTAATATTAGAAGAATCTAAGCATAAACAAAGCTTGGACCTGACAGGAACACTGCAGCCGACAGAAAGGAAGACAGCTTAGACTGCAGTGACATATGTAAGGAAAGGGTGGCCTAAACTGGGACAGAAAACACCTAGGAGTGACTTCATCAGAACTCACAGAATTACCAGGAATGCCTTTCACTTCAGTTAAAATGCCAGGAGTTCACTTAACTCAAACACAGTGGGTAACAGTAACTGCAGGGTCCAAGGATTACAGACAGGAATGGGACACTCCGGAATGAGCATCAGATTTTATAACATTATTTTTCTTTCTAAATGCTGTAAAATCTAAAGGTTCATTCAGAAAAAACCTGGTTAATTTCCAAATGGCTTAGTAGAAAGGTTAATTGATAATTATGTACTGAGTGAGCCACTGTGACATCCTGATGACACTCAGTCACAATGACAGTCAGTTTTAAAGCAGAGAACCAAAGCAATTGCAATCTCAAACTATTTTACATCACTGATGGCACATTAAGGCTATGTAAAACTGAAAATGCTTTCTGTGGAAATCACATTCTTTACCAGGTCTTTTAAACATAAAATTAACAGCAGCTGCAGTAAAAAGAATCTAAAGCCAAAATGTTTGTTTAGAGGACAAAGTAGTTTGTGAATTTAGGTCAGATCCCCAAGCAGCAGGATTCCAGCATCAACCCATACTGACTTTTAGAAGGACACTGCTGTTAGACACAGGTCTACTCCATTCAGCTCGAAAAGAGATCTTAAACTCTCTACCTGCCTAATTCCTCCATCCACACCCGCGTGCAGGTGATTCCATTTTCACTTTGTAAATATTGCTGGTTCTGTGTGTCATACAAATAAAATAATTTCAGAAGAGCTTAGTGTTCACCCTCCCCTTGTGACCACACACAATGATTAGAAATAAAACAGGTCAAAGAGAGGGGCTGCTAAAATTCCAAATAGTGCTAATACTTCAACATTTGTGATTTTGAAGGGGTATTTTCATCTTTTACAAATGAAGAATAGAAACAATCTCTATATAATTTTGAGGTTAATAGTTAAAATTCAAGCTGTTACAAACGAATGTACACAGGTACTTTCCAATATCTATCACAGGCAATAATGAGACTTTCAGTGATGCAGAAAGGCCTGTACAAGATAAAGCAGGACACACAAAAGGGTGCCACCTCACGGCCATGGTTTCTTTGCACAGGAGTGTCAGGACAGGCTCTTCTATTAAATTGTAAAACCCACTCTTTCACAATTTAAATTATGCAGGACCATTAAAGTCACACAACTAAGGGAGAACCATGGTTAAGCAGAAGGAGTTGCTCAGGCAAAGACTCCCTGAGCCATCACATGAGAAAAAGCTTTCTCCTCCAATGGAGAGCACCATGCCCAGGTTGGGAATTGTGCTGCGTAATAATACTGATGGTAATAATTAGACAATTCTTAAGGATTTCATCTGTGAGAATAAATATCTATCCCATATTCTCTACCTCTGAGGTTGTCAAGGACCCAAGATATCAGGGAGCATGTTCAGTAGGTAAAAGGCTTAGAAACTGATCATTGCATATGCTGGCACCAAGACAAGAAGTTCTTCTGGTTTGATCTCCATGAAAATTTGTAGTTGAATTGATAGGGAGGTTTTTTTGCATGAATTTGCTAGATAGCAAAAGTTAAAAATTTTTGAACCAAGAGAGCCTAAGATATTCAGCATTAGTACATGTATTGTGTTCAATGCCTCAATTCAGCCCTTATTGCTTAAATTATTTATTATTTTTGTGCAGATAATAGTAGTTTAAGAACCTATTATGTTGTCTATATTAAGCAGAAGGAAATAATTTTAAGAGTATTAAGTGGATAGGGGCCTTGCAATTTTACATGGAATACAAGCAGAATCCTCCCAATGAAGGAAAGGATTTGATGAAATAAGAAAAAGAAAAATTATTTAGGATGGAAAATACAGCTCTGTATACATAGACTTCCAAGAATCATATATATATGTTATATCAAATTGTCCCATAGATTTAGGGAATCTTCACTTTTTTAGTTCAGTGGGAAAAGTAGAATTGTATAACATTCTTTAAGCACTCAGGGAGTTAGAATATCAGTGTTCTATCTGAAAATAGCTGGCTCATTACAACTAAGAAAATTTGAGATTGTGTTTTATTAAAGTTTCTCAGAATTGTACTCATTATATATACAGCCCTCTCAATGATAGTTTAATACCACATATCTATATCTAGGATTGACGTGTCTCAGTTAAAATGCAAACACATCAAGCATGGAAGACGTCTCAGTGATTTAATGCATTTGGTATTGTAGTATATCAAGTGACCTGAGATTTATCATTTTGATCCATGGAACCCACTGAAAAATCTGGATACAACCGTGCTCATCTGGGTATCTCTAAGGTGAATTAGGAAACAGAGAGGGAAGAATCATTAGAAAAATTTCAGGACAACTAAGGTAGAGTAAGAGTACCCAGCAAAGCAGTAAAAGTTATGGGTTCCTTGTCTTAATTCAAGATGGAAAGATGATATCTGAACTTCATACATGCTCTGTGGTATGTACATGCCCATGTTCATAAAGACCGATTTGCCCATCTCTCTCTCTCTCTCTGTCTCTGTCTCTGTCTCTCTCCCTCTCTCTCACTCTCTCTTCTCTGAAACACATGGACAAACATAAACACACACATATAAACACACACACATATACATACAAGCACATGAACATGCACACATGAACGCGTGCACATACACACACAAGCATTAATCATACACTTGCACACTAATATCTAATATTCCCTATTTTCCCCTCTTCTCAGTGATATAGCCTGTTCTTTTCCAGACTCTTCTCCCTATATTCATGATTTTTTTATTTATTCAGAGTCTAATATCTTTAATTAAGTTTGCCTATAAAATGTGTCAGTGTTATTTACTTAAGCAAGATTACTTTACCAGCAGCAACACCATAAAGGACTATTAATTTTGTTACTCTAAGCAATCATTAAGTGCAATTAGATTCTCAGGAAGGGGTAATTTCTTTTTCATTCCCTTCTAACTAGTAATTTAATATTGTGGGTGGATATTCAATGTTGTACAAAATTGAGAAGGGCAGATAGAAGTTATGGTTCCTCATTGCTTTGCTATCTCAATCCTGAGTATAGACTTGCTGTAACCTGTTCTGGCAAACTCATGCAGATGTGGCTTTCTAGATGTGATAAAATTTGTTCCTTTTAAAAAAATCTATTGATGTGTACAGAGGTATTTCACACATACGTGTATGTGCGTACATGTGTGGCTGTATACTACATGTGTGGCTGATGTATTCAGAGTTGAGAAAAGGGGATCAGATACATTAATGCAGCATTATAGAGTGTGTAGGCATTCATATGAGTGCTGAAAATTGAATGTACAGCCTTGACAAAAAGGCAGGGTCTTTATCTCATGACCTATTTCTTCTGCCTTTGATCTGGATTGTTGGACTGTAATCCACAATAAACGTTTATGTGGTTTCAGTAAGGGTATTTTTATCACAGCAGAAGTATGGTAAATAACCAGAAGGAGGCTCTTTTGTTGTGTTTTACACTAAAGATGCCCCTTTACTTGGACCTTTATGAAGAAGAATCATGTCATTATGTCCAATTTCTTGGTCAATACTATAATGGCTCTGGAGGCATATCTTAGTGATTCTCCTCTGGCTACAGCTTCCAAATGTACATCTTTCATATTCAATGTTGTAGTCGTGTCCCTTCTACTTACTTGATCTCCACTGATCTAAAACAACCTTGGAAAACCATGTTGTCCTTGGAGCTGAGGCAGATTTTGAGGTGGGCGTATATGGCATAGAACATAGAACTCGAGTGTCAATTAAGCATTTCATAGAGTGAATCTCTGGTTATGAATATGATATTTTGTGTGATGAGAGGGTACAAAGATAAGATTAGTATCTTGAATCATTGAAAGTATATCATGAAATATGTACAATGTACTGTGAGCAACGAAAGGAGCTCAGGGATATCACAAGATTCTTGATATTGAGTAGCTCTGATAAAATGAACTTGGTAAAACAAAGATAAATGACAGAGAACAAGAATATATGGGTAAAGAAGGAAGACCCATCTTTCCAGAGACTCAAGACTCAACAATGAATTTAAGTGCTCTTAATGCTCACTTCAAGAACATAACAGGATCAGAGAAAGAGTATTTTGTGATGAATGATATCAAAAGTCAAAAATAAAATGAGTTTAATAGATACAACCCATAAAAGAGATTATAAAGCTAGTCATTTTTGTAGCATTGTAATGGACTTTTGGATATTGGTGAGTGATATGTAATCAAAATCCATTTGAAATCATAAAATCTAGTGCAAAGCTCTTGCTGCCTTCATTCTTTCTATATAAACATTCATTGAGTTCTATAGACTCAAAGTCTATAGACTTTGATTCTAGATAATTTTTGTGTATAAGTTTATTGATTTGCAAATATTTATGATAAAGTTTAAATTTTTTTAAATGTATATGAATTAATAATCCATCTTTAAATTTCTTGGATTATTTAAGGAGGTCAGGCACCATTCTTAAGAGGAATGCATTCCAGAAAGAGAACCATAGGAAATAGGGAGTGATAAAAACAACATAGAATTTTTATATTCCCCCTGAATCAGTTCTTGACCCATAATAAGTAACATGTGGTCTGAAGGAAGATATGCTCTGCTCTTCTCTGTTTTGGATACCAAATACTGTAGGTGGCTCAAGCCTTGCACTCCCCTACCAATTTACATGTGGCCAGAGCCCAGCGCATCTCTTTGAAGATTTCTCCAGAGAATGTTTATACCATGTGCAGAAGTCACTCTCAGTGAGAATACTGCATCAACATGAGTACCTTTCTTGAACTCCTAGCGCTTCTGCTGCTTTTTTTTTTTTTTTCAGGTACGTGAGACATAAGTGTGATGAATGTTGCCTGGCTTTTTATGGAAATTATCTTACTATATGTTTAACACCATATGCCTCTTCTACCTATTCAACCTCAGGTATGAGATGTGATATCTAGGTGAGCCAGTCTCTATCAACTTGTCTGCATCTCTTGGAGACCATGTAATTATCAGTTGCTGTGCCAGTGAGAATATTAATACTTGGTTATCCTGGCATCAGCAGAAATCAGCAAATGCTCCTCAACTACTGATCTATAAAGCATCCAACTTGCATACTCGGGTCCCATTGAGATTCAGTGGTGGTGGATCTAGGTCAGATGACTCTCTCATCAGCAGCAGCCTGCAGACTGAAGACATTGACACTTACTACTATGTACAGTCTAACAGTCTTCCCCTCACAATGATACAAGTCATAACACAAACACCCCAGGGGTTCAACAGAGTAAGTATGAGATGCATCATCTGCTTCATAATGTGCCTGTGCTTGCTAATATTTGTAATTCCTCCTCGGGCTTAGAAAACCATTGTGGGGATTGAAGGAATCTGTCAATGTGATCTGTCTGCTTTTAACTCTTCCTTTCAATCCAAAGAGCACAGGGGTGACAAAATGTCTCACAATTTACTCAAGAGCAATTCATTTTATGTTTGAGTAATCCTAGCTGTGCTGTTTTTGCAATTCATATAGAAAAAAAAACTTTCTACCTATATCTCAAGATAGGCTATTTTTAATTCAGGGAACTGATATCTCCATAACAGCATCTTCATGGTCTATGGATTCCTATTGGACTCTGTGATATCTCCTGAAGCTTTCATTGTATATAGTGGCTTCAGCTTTTACTATTTTTATAGTAGGCTTGAGAAATCTCAGTTGAGTGTTTGTTAAAGCTGGAGGAAGTAATTTAATGGGTTCAGGCCCTTAGGTATATGTTATCTTTGGATATTTCAAACCTCACTCTTGCTATCAGACACACCATGGTGTACATGGTGTTACTCCAAATACCTTCCCTCTCATTAGGGCCCAAAACCTGAAAAGATTAATCAAATTGCATCAGTACTTTTAACATCATTTCTTTTAAGTATTTTCATGTTGGCAATGCAATGGTCACTAACACAATAATTTATTACTACCTATTATTTCAAGAAGGTTAATAGTAGAAGTTTTGGGCTCTTAGGTCTCATTCATGGAATAAATATTCAAGTCATGCTTTCTCTTTACAGGTATGACAATGATTGGGTCTTCATAATCATTGCTTCATGAAAAAGAACACTGGTGATTTTCCAGGTCCTAAAATATCATCTTATGGAGCTTTATACAAAAGATTAAGATTTCTATTTTGTATAGCAGGACTAAAAATGATAACTTTATAAAAACAGAATGTGAGATATATAATATGGGACGTACTGGTAGTGAGAGGGTTGAGAGTTGACAACTTTTAATAAGCAAGGGCCCTTATTAAGTCACATAGTGAGTAGGAAAATGAAGACCAACACTGATTACAAAGCACTCTTGTTAATATTTCCATTTCTTTACTATACAAAAATCAGGTAATCAAGGAGAAAGAGTGCTAATTCTATTTCTAGTTAACTGTCTGATTACATATATAAAAGGCTGCTGATTTATCAACTATTTTGGCCAATAATTTGTTTTTCTAGTTTGATTTTCCCATGGTACTCTTTAATTAGGAGATTTTTAAATGAGATTTGAGAATGAAAATAAAGAGATTAGTATCAACCTGCAACTATAAGCAGATGTGTGAAGAGATGTAAACAATATAGAACCATAGTGATCATCCAGTTTGGCTATGGGAACAAGATTCTGAAGCACATGTTCAGCCATTTTGTGTTTTCATTGCACACTGAGCCATGGATTCTAGAGAATGTACAGAATCTTCCTTACATAGAGGAGAAAATTCACTGACCATCTGATATCACCTTATAAAACCAAGTTAATATGTATAAAGTGGTTCTCACATTTCTGCATTTTAGTGTCTTTTCATGTGTAAAGATCCTTCATGTTGCTCTATAGACACAATTGATGATACAATGCAGATGCACAGTCGCAACGACCTATGTGCTGATGAGCACAATGTGAGTTTCTGAGCTATGGAAGCAGTAGAGAATGACGCAGAGTTAGGCTGCTGCTTCTACTAAAATTTGACCATGTCCTGTTAAGCCAGGTATCATCTGAAAATATTCTCAGGTAGTATGCAGTTCAGCAGTTCAGGCACAGTGACAGCCATCTAGATCCACACTCCTATTACTCAGAATAGTTTATGTTTTGACTTTCCCCAATACTCCAATAATGGCAGCAGGAGTAAGGTGAAACACCTGCAAAATCCAGGCTCCTGATGATGGAGGTGAAATCTGTCCACTGCATCTAAACCACAGTGAGACTGAATCTTCTAAGTTGGATGCACTGCAGATTAAGAGTTTCATAGATTTTCCTGATGTCCGCTGATACTGTGCTGACTGGCAAGCAGTGGTATCTTTTTCTCCCATTAGATGTTTGTAAGAATAATGAAGTCTGTAATATTTGGATGTCATATCTGGAAATAGACAATAAAGATACAAATATAACCATCCCTGTATAAAGCTTGTTAAATGAGAAATTACTTAAATATCACAGATGCCCTACAGTATTGGATCAGCAACTTCACGTTGTTATCATTCTTTAGTAGACACTGACCAGCAGGAACCTCCTGCTTCCTAGTGTCACTTCGCTACTCTCTCCATTTACTCCCTCATGTTAGTTATCATTGCTTTTCTTCTTTTCTGGGACATAAGAAAAGAATCCAGTCTTGTGAAAGGATATGCTCAATCTTGGGGAGGAAAATTCCAAGAGAACAGAAGGTATCTGTCCCTAGTGTGCCGTGAGTCTGCAAATGACCTTCTGCCTTTTTTCATGCTTCCATAAGATATAATTTATAGTATGTGCCCGAGAATTGTCTTTAAATTAATTTGCCCGGAGTAAATTTACCTGGTGGTGCTCTGTTAATATTTAGTATTTGCTCATAGACGTTTATTCATCTGTTTTCTGATCTTGACTTTATAATCATGTTTTTTAAATTTGAACAGCCTGACTTGGGTCATTTACTTTGTTATTGAAATGATGTATAAAATGTGTATGGAAACTAAAATAAATCTGTCTGTAGCATTGTACTTAGTTGGGCTGATGCTGCTTATGTTTTCATGCCAATATTGGAACCCAAAAACTGTTTGTCTCAGAGACCAAAGGGTCTGCTTGTAAATGCTATGTGACCTTGTCCCCAAGTCATTGTTTATTGGTTAATAAAGATGCTAACACACAATACCTAGGTAGAGGAGACAAAGGTGGGGTTGAAGTTTCCCAACCTATAGGTTGGAGAGAGGTACCAGGAGGAGGAGGAAATAGAAGCAGTCATGGGTTAGGAATAAAGAAAAGGAGGCTCTGTGGGCTGAAAAATTAGAGGTAAGAGCAGCCCATATGAAACATTTTAAGTAATAACTCTGAGTTATAAATAGGAGGGTAGACTCTAACAACATAAAGAGTAGGCAGCTTCCCAGATTTTGTATTGTTTGAGGCTTCTTGTAATTATAAATGGTGTGTGTGTGTGTGTGTGTGTGTGTGTGTGTGTGTGTGTGTGTGTGTGTGTGTGTTTTATTCCAGAACTAAAGGGAATAAAGAAGGGTAGAAACCCAGGTCATGTTTAATAATTTCTACAACACAATATTAGGCTGTGATCTACCTCACTCCTTTGACTCCTTTCATTCCAAGGTAATGTCCTGCTTTCACAGAGGAAAATTCACAAGTGGCACATGAAAAGAGCCCTGAAGACCCTCAGATGAAAGATTATAGAGACCTTGGAAAGAGGTAAGCAGGCACAATGAGGCAAAAATTGTGTAAGGCAATACTGCATGCTGACTAATGCATCATTTTTGAAACAAAGCAGAACTGCTGCATCTAAAGTCAGCTGCTAGATTGTTGCGATACTGTCAGTGACTCGAATCCTTGGTTTCCTGATGAAGGGACATTCATTGTTGATGTTTGGGAGAAGATGAAACAATATCCAAACTCATCAGCAGCGTGAAAAAATTTGATTATAATTTGGATCACATGGGCATGGTACCAGTTGTTATCAATATGATATAGGGTGAATGTGAGGGCCAGAACTCGGAGAACTACAAGAGAGCTTCTTTCCATGAGTATAAATTAAACAATGAAGCATTAGAACAAATAAAAGTAGCAAAAATTGGGGTTTTTAGAGTATGGACAAGATGTAAAGTAGAAAGTGAAGTTTCACACATTGTGCCTAAGACTCCTCCTCTTCCACTGTGTGTGTGTGTGTGTGTGTGTGTGTGTGTGTGTGTTGTGTGTGTATGTGAGTCTGTGTTTTAAAAGCCTTTAAAGGCAAGAAATTATGTGGAATTATCTTTATGTTGAAAAATCCATACATGAATTATTCTATGTATTTATGTATGTATGTATGTATTTAAATATGTATGTATGAATGTATTCACCTTACAACCAGACCACTGTTCCCTGTCCTGGTCACACAGACACACAGCCCCCTCTCATTCTCTTCTGGGACGGCGAATTCCACTCCTTCCCCCACTTATCACCCTATCCTCATCTCTGCAAATAAAATCTCTGCAGCACTAGGCATCTCCTCTCCCACTGAGACAAGACAAGGCACCACAGTTATGGAAAAGGGATGCACAAGCAAGCAACAATAGAGGTAGTCCCTATTCAAGTTGTTGGTGGAAGCACATGCAGACAAAGCTGAACATCTGCTGCATGTGAGCAGGGGGGCTTAGGTTCCACTGATGCAGGCTCTTTGCTTAGTGGTTCAGTCTCAGAGTCCAGGTTGTTTTACTCTGTTTGTCTTCTTGTTGAGTTTCTATGACTTCTCTGCAGGTCACTCAATCCTTGCCCCAAATATTCCCTCTTCCAAAGAATTCCCTGTGCTCTGTCTGTTTAGCTGAGAGCCTCTGCATGTTTTTGTCTGCTGTTGGGTGAAGCCTCTCAAAGGGCAATTAGGCTAGGCTCCATTTATTTATGTCATTTTGAGCCTGGCTTACCTCACTCAGGAAAATATTTTCTAGATCCATTCACTTGTCTTTATAATTAATGATGTCCTTGTTTTTAATAGTTGATTAGTATTCTCTTGTATAAATGAACCACAGTTTCTGCATACATTCTTTGTTTGAGTGACATCTTGATTGTTTTCAGTTTCTGGCTATTACAAATAGAGCTGCTATGAACATAGTGCAGCACATTTTCCTATGGTATGGTGGAGCATATTATGGGTACACACCCAGGAATGGTATAGCAGGATCTGCAGGTAGAACTATTTCCAATTTTCTAATAAATAGCCATAGTGATTACAAGAGTGGTTGAACAAGTTTTCACTAAATGGAAACTCATTCAATTGAAAAGCTTCTGTAAAGCAAAAGAACCTGGCTGTAGAACAGCAGCCTACAGATTGGGAAAGGATCTTCACCAACCTGATATTCAACAGAGGGCAGATGTCCAAAAAATATAAAGAACTGAAGAAGTTTGATACCAATAAACAAAATAATCAAATTTAAAAACAGGGTACAGAGCTAAACAGAGAATTCTCAACAGAGGAATCCTGAATAGCTGAGAAGCACTTAAACAAATGGTCAGTGTCCTTAGTCATCAGGGAAATGCAAATAAAAGCATCCCTGATGTTTTCCCTTACACTCATCAGAATGGCTAAGATCAAAACCTCGAGTGACAGTTCATGATGGTTGGAAATGAAGTAAAGATACTCTTCTAGTATATTTATTTATTAGAACTTTAAACAAAGAATCAATGTTAAAATAAAAAAAAAATTCTCGGCTGAAATTATTCCACCAAACTCACAAATATTTCTAGTGGAACTATTCAAATGGCAGGACAATTATTAAGTGTAAAATACAGAACAAGTCTTATAACATAGAATACAAAACAGGTTGTAAAATCCACTAGAGCCAACAGGCAGGTGCTTCAATAGAGTAAATTTACATAAAGGCAAGAAAACCTAGAGGCCACTGAGAGCATCAATTCTGTAATACTGAGCTTTAGAGACAGGTCTTGAGACCACAGACTTAGACATCAAAACTTTGATGTGCAGCTGAGATTTGATTTCAGAATGAACACCAGGGTACTCTATATCTTAAGCTTCATCATTACATACCACTATTTTGCACCTCCTAAAAGCCATTCATTCAATTGCTCTTCTGTAGACTCCAATTGTGATTTTAGCACCAGTGTTTGGATCTTGTACAATGCCATTTGTTTTGCTATATGAATATCCCAAATGAGAATGTCACTTAGATTCCTTAGGTACAATGATCTCAATAGTTTATGAAATCTAGAGAGACTATGTCATGTTTGTACTGCTGAGGCTTACACTGTACAGGACCATCTCATGGGCCTCTTATGCCCAAAGCATTCAAAGTTCTTCAAAGCATGGCTGCATCTTAGACATTATGTCAAGAATAGAAGGAAACAAAAGAACAGCTGTGCAAACCCAGCCTCACACTTCTGCATCGCTGGGTGGTTTATGTTATGGTTTGTATCACGGTGGGACCCGCTGTAATACTTCCTGCAGAAATATGTGGCAATATCTTCAGGCTGCAGGCTGCTGATGCTGAGTGTGAAATCTGTACCAGATCCACTGCCACTGAACCTTGATGGGATACCCGATTGCAAACTCTTTGCATTATATATCAGGAGTTTGGGAGATTCTCCAAGCTTTTGCTGATACCAAGCTAAGTTAATGTTAATACTCTGACTTGTCCTGCAGCTGATTGTGACTCTGTCTCCCACAGATGCAGACAGGAATGAAAGAGACTGGGTCAACTGGATGTCATATCTCATGCCTGATATTGGAAATACATATCGAATATATACTGTTAACAATTTTAAAAGCATGACTTTTCAAAGTATCAGGCATACTTCTGAAAGTGTTTTTGATATTGTGTATCTTACCTGGGAGCCAGAGCATCAGAAACGCTAAGAGTTGAACTGGAGCAATCATGACTGTCCTGTGTCCTGTCTCAGACTGAATACCATAGTGTATTGACTGTCTAATGAGAAGTCATAGTTCAGTGGGCTGAAATATGCAAATCATCTGGGGTCTGGCACAGGTGCATGGCTGATTTGGCTCAGTAACTTAATAACGACTTGATGTCTCTGCCATTCTCAGGGCTAAAGTTGGGATGCATAATTTTTCTGACAGACAATGTGTTTCTCTTGAGAAACAGAACCATGTCAGGCCAGCCTCCTGTAAATAGTACTTTATATTCACTATCATTTTCTGCCATGCTTTCCTGAAGAGAGTTCCAACTAATACAGTCACTGTTCACTATGACACATACCTAGACATGAAAAGACATGGAAAACAGTCCATAGGCCCCTTTCATAGGTGCCTGGCTATACTGTTGGAAACATAGTGTCTTCATTTTTGTTCCCTTTTCCTGATCCATCCACTTAATATGAAGTAGAAGACGTACAGCAAAAGCAACACCACAATACACAGTGAACCGTACAACACACAAATGCAACTCTTAAATAGCAGGACCTGCATTCACTGAATTTTCAACCATATAAAGCTCATGTGACTGACTACATTCATGAATGTTCTGAAGTTACGCTTCCCTGCTTCCCATCTTGTGGGTGATCTTTGCCTGATGTTGTCAAGGTCACTCAGATCATCACTCCTATTCTCTCTCCTAGATTTTAACTTTAAGCACTATTCATAAGCAGAGGCCATTTCTCTACTATGTGGTCATTGATACCCTAAAATATTTCATGATTCTTAAACACTTAAAAATTTCTTTTACTTCCTTCTCATTTTATATCTTTATTTTAAAAAAAAAGTTTATTTTATTCATATCTACATAGTTTACATATTAAATAGGATATAATAGTGATTAGAGATAGTTTTAAACAAAAAAAAGGAAAATTCCTGGTTAGAGATATTATCCACCCCAACACCCCCTCCATGTTTTCTAAGTGAGCCAGTGAAACAAATGTGATTTATCCAGTGACTGATGAGGTCTAATGCCTCAAAGGAGTAATAGATACTGAATGCTTATTGAAGGAATGTACACTAGTTGTTACTTCAATACCCACACATTTGAATAAATGCCCCAAATTATTGTACTCTAACTCCATGCATAGTATATAGTTATTTGTGCATCTTTCAAATGAAGAAAAGCTCTCCTCATGCCAAACCATATTGCACTGTGTGTTTCTATAGACTTCATTTGGATTCAGATTCCATGACCATAGAACAAATGATTTAGTGGCTTGAAGACAGAAGAGTTGATTAAAGCCCCAGGTCTCCTATCATAACCATTTCACACAGAGTTGAGGAGAAACAGCTCCCTGACAATATAAAAAGAGATTATTGAATGATCAAGAGATTATGTTCACACAGAGGCTAGCCTATTCCCTCAGAGTGTGCTTTCTTCACTGTAAGCCACAGGAAGGTACATCTTCATTTCTGCATAAACAAGGAAGCTGAACCACACAAGTACCTTAATAAAGAATATACCTGTGGGCAAACAGAACACTGATCTGCACATCTGGAAGCTTCTGCTTGATGTCCTCAAAAGAACTTGCAATAATTGTTCTTTCTCTGATATGAAGGTGAATATCCTTAATCATTTTTCTCCTGCTACTCTTAGTGACTGAGACTCTGTTACAGGTTTAAACGTAGCAAGACTGGCTAAGAAGAATCTGCAGTAGTAGATATATTTTTATTATCATCATATATGTGGTAAATACAAATTCTTTTTGCTTTAATTAAATATGTCTTTATTGAATATGATGAACAAACTATATAAAGTTGTTGAATAGCAAAACTTTTTGTCAAAAGAGATAGTTTAGTGATTAAAGGCACTTGCTGCCTTGGAGAGTAAGTACCTACTTTTGTTTGCCAGTGCCAAAATGTGGTTAACAACCATTTATAATTCTAGTTCCAGAGGATTTGATGTCCTCTTCTGTCTACCAGCAGCATCAGTCATGCACTTCGTGCACCAACATACATGCATCCAGAATACTGAGATACATAAACTGAAAATAAAGTAAAGCATACAATAGTAGATTACCAGAAGTAAAAGAGATAGGTCAGATGTGGCATTGAAAGATCACTGCTATTTACTGAATATTACTGGTTAGAAAGCAGGTTGGCCTTTCACCAAAATTATCTTTTACCATTAGCATGAAGGAGAGTAGGCTTAGTAAACAGTAGTGGCTGAAGGAACAGGCAAATTGTGTCATGGATTGCTCCTCTGCACATTGCCTATGTGGGAAGAAGTAGAAAGTAAGACAGTGTTTGGCAGGTGAAGAATAGAAAATGGCAAAGAATATATCTTTAAAAGAAAGTCCCAAAGTGAAATGCAGAAATCTTGAGCAGGAGATGGTGACAAATAAAAATAGTTTGGACATGTAGAACAGAGAAGCAGTTCAGGATCTAATGGAGAAAAGCTGGAAAGGAAGGGTCTGAGTAATGGACCTGGCATCTGGAAAAGTAATAGATATATAGGGTCAAGGTAAATTAACCCAAAAGGAAGAGGCAGTTAATTTGTTCAGGAGAACACAGGTGTCACACCCTCAACGGCTTCACTGAAACATCTATTTGTCAATACTGTTCAACTGTTCTTATCAAAAGCACCTTTTTTATATATAAAGAAGAAAATTTATTTGGAAAGTAGGGTATAAAATGCATGCTTCTAACCCTTATTTACATTATTAACAAATTAAAAAAGTTAAAAGCTACAGAAAAGGTAGACACACAAACCCAGCTTACAGCTACATAAAACAAACAAGGAGAAGCCCAACTTTGTTCATGCAAATAAGAATTAAGAGAATGTTTATAGAGCAGCGCACAACAAATATTTTTTAAAATTTTATTTAAAATCTGTACATGAATGGAAAAATAGATTATTTACAAGAAGTGCTTTATATGTTAAAATAGGCTATAACAGTCTTATGCATAAAGTTTGTAGCACATCACACACTTTTACATAAGATTTAATATTAGAAGAATCTAAGCATAAAAAAGCTTGGACCTAGACAGGCAGTGGTGGCACACACCTTTAATCCCAGCACTTGGGAGGCAGAGGCAGGCAGATTTCTGAGTTCGAGGCCAGCCTGGTCTACAGAGTGAGTTCCAGGACAGCCAGGGCTACACAGAGAAACCCTGTCTCGAAAATACAAAAAAAAAAAACCAAAACTTGGACCTGACAGGAATACTGCAGCCAACAGAGAGGAAGGCACCTTAGACTGCAGTGACACGTGTAAGGAAAGGGTGCCCTAAGCTGGGACAGAAAACACCTAGGAGTGACTTCTTCAGAACTCACAGAATTACCAGGAACACCTTTCATTTCAGTTCAAATGCCAGTTTAACTCAAACACAGTGGGTAACAGTAACTGCAGGGTCTAAGGATTACAGACAGGAGTGGGACACTGCAGAATGAGCATTAGATTTTATAAAATTATTTTTCTTTCTAAAGGCTGTAAACTATAAGGGTTCACTCAGAAAAAAAACCTGCCAATTTCCAAATGGTTTAGTAGAAAGGTTAATTGATAATTATGTACTGAGTGAGCCACTGTGACATCATGATGACACTCAGTCACAATGACACTCAGTTTTGAAGCTTAGAACCAAAACAATTGCAATCTCAAACTATTTTACATCACTGATGGCACATTAAGGCTATGTAAAACTGAAAATGCTTTCTGTGGAAATCACATTCTTTACCAGGTCTTTTAAACATAAAATTAACAGCAGCTGCAGTAAAAAGAATCTAAAGCCAAAATCTTTGTTTAGAGGACAAATTAGTTTGTGAATTTAGATCAGATCCCCAAGCAGCAGGATTCCAGCATCAACCCATACTGACTTTTAGAAGGATACTGCTGTTAGACACAGGTCTACTCCATTCAGCTCGAAAAGAGATCTTAAACTCTTCTACCTGCCTAATTCCTCCATCCGCACCTACGTGCAGGTGATTCCAGTTTCATTTTGTAAATATTGCTGGATCTGTGTGTCATACAAATACAATAATTTCAGAAGAGCTTTGTGTTCACCCTCCCCTTGTGACCACACACAATGTTAGAAATAAAACAGGTCAAAGAGAGGGGCTACTAAAATTCCAAATACTTCAACATTTCTGATTTTGAAGGGATATTTTCATCTTTTACAAATGAAGAATAGAAACAATCTCTATATAATTTTGAGGTTAATAGTTAAAATTCAAGCTGTTACAAATGAATGTATACATGTACTTTCCAATATCTATCAAAGGCAATAATGAGACTTTCAGTGATGCAGAAAGTCCTGTACAAGATAAAGCAAGACACACAAAAGGGTGCCACCTCACGGCCATGGTTTCTTTGCACAGGAGTGTCAGGACAGGCTCTTCTATTTAACTGTAAAACTCACTCTTTCACAATTTAAATTATGCAGGACCATTAAAGTCACACAACTAAGGGAGAACCATGGTTAAGCAGAAGGAGTGGCTCAGGCAAAGACTCCCTGACCCATCACATGAGAAAGAGCTTTCTCCTCCAATGGAGAGCACCATGCCCAGTTGGGAATTGTGCTGTGTAATAATAATGCCAGTAATAATTAGACAATTATTAAGGATTTCAACTGTGAAAATAAATATCTATCCCATATTCTCTACCTCTGAGGTTGTCAAAGACCCAAGATGTCAGGGAGCATATTCAGTAGATAAAATGCTTAGAAAATGATCATTGCATATGCTGGCACCAAGACAGTAACTTCTTCTGGCTTGATCTCCATGAAAATTTGAAGCTGAATTGATGGGAAATTTTTTGCATGAATTTGCTAGATAGCAAAAGTGAATAAATATTTGAACAAAGATAGCCTAAGATATTCAACATTAGAATATGTATTGTGTTCAATGCCTCAATTCAGCCCTTAGTGTTTAAATTATTTATTATACTTTGGCAGATAATAGTAGTTATAGAATCTATTATGTTGTCTATATTAAGCAGAAGGAAAAGAATTTTTTTTTGTATTTATTTATTTATTTATTTATTTATTTATTTATTTATTT
>CM052700.1:72388338-72400445 GCA_028551405.1 Uromys caudimaculatus
ATTCTATTCCATTGATCTACCTGCCTGTCACTGTACCAATACCATGCAGTTTTTATCACAACTGCTCTGTAGTACAGCTTGAGATCAGGGATGCTGATTCCCCCAGAAGTTCTTTTGTTGTTAAGGATAGCTTTTGCTATCCTGGGTTTTTTGTTGTTCCAAATGAATTTGAGAATTGCTCTTTCTAAGTCTATGAAGAGTTGAAAAGAGTTTTAATAGTACTAATTGGAGAGGGACCTCGCAATTTTACATGGAATACAAGCAGAATCCTCCCAATTAAGGACAAGATTTGATGAAATAAGAAAAAGAAAAATTATTTTGAATGGCAAATACAGCTCTGTATACAGAGACTTCCAAGAATCATGTATTTATGTTATATCAAATTGTTCCATAGATATAGGGAATCTTTACTTTTTTTCTTTCAGTGGGAAAGGTAGAATTGCATGACATTCTTTAAGTTTTCAGGGAGTTATAACATCAGTGTTCTAAGTGAAAATAGCTGGCTCATTACAACTAGGAAAAGTTGAGGTTTTGTTTTATAAAAGTTTCTCAGAATTGTACTCATTATGTATACAACCCTCTCAATGATAGTTTAGTACCACATATCTATATCTAGGATTGACGTGTCTCAGTTAAAATGTAAACACATCAAGCCTGCAAGATGTCTCAGTGATTTAATGCATTTGGCAGTGTAACATATCAAGTGACCTGAGATTTATCATTTTGATCCATGGAACCCACTGAAAAATCTGGATACAACCGTGCTCATCTGAGTATCTCTATGGTGAATTTGGAAGCAGAGAGGGAAGAATCACTAGAAAAATTTCAGGACAACTAAGTTAGAGAACGAGTACCTAGCAAAGCAGTAAAAGTTATGGGCTCCCTGCCTTAATACAAGATGGAAAGATGATATCTGAACTTCATACATGCTCTGTTGTATGCACATGCCCATGTTCATAAAGATCGATTCCTCTCTCCCTCTCTCTCTCTCTCTCTCTCTCTCTCTCTCTCTCTCTCTCTTTCTCTCTTCTCTCTCAAATACATGGACAAACACAAACACACACATATACACACACACATACATGCACAAGCACCAGAACATGCACACATGCACAAGTACACATACACACACACATAAGCATTAATCGTACACCTGAACTCTAATATCCAATATTCCCTATTTTTCCCTCCTCTCAGTGATATTGCCTATTCTTTTCCAGACTCTTCTCCCTATTTTCACATTTTTTTATTTATTCAGAGTCTAATATCTTTAATTAAGATTGCATATAAAATATGTCAGTGTCATTTTACTTAAGCAAGAGTACTTTACCAGCGACAACACCATAGAGGAGTATGAATTTTGTTACCCTAAGCAATCATTCAGTGCCTTTAGATTCTCAGGAAGGGGTAATTTCTTTTTCATTCCCTTCTAACTAATAATTTAATATTGTGGCTGGATATTCACTGTTGTACAAAATGGAGAAGGAAGATGTAAGTTATGGTTCCTCATTGCTTTGCTATCTCAATCCTGAGTATAGACTTGTTATAACCTGTTCTGGCAAATCTTGCAGATGTGGCTTTCTAGACATGATAACATTTGTTCTTTTTTAAAAATTTCTTTGTGTATACAGAGGTATTTCACACATACATGTGTATGTGTACATGTGTCTGTACACTACATATGTGGCTGATGTATTCAGAGTTGAGAAAAAGGAATCAGATACATTAATGAGGCATTACAGAGTGTGTAGGCATCCATATGAGTGTGAAAATTGAATGTACAGCCTTGTCAAAAAAGGCAGTGATCTTATCTCATAACCTATTTCTTCTGCCTTTGAACTGGATTGTTGGACTGTAATCCACAATAAACGTTTATGTGGTTTCAGTAAGGGTATTTTTATCACAGCAGAAGTATGGTAAATAACCAGAAGGAGGCTCTTTTGTTGTGTTTTACACTAAAGATGCCCCTTTACTTGGACCTTTATGAAGAAGAATCATGTCATTATGTCCAATTTCTTGGTCACCCATATTGAATATTAAATATCATAATGCCTCTGGGGCATATCTTAGTGATTCTACTCTGGCTGCAGCTCCCAAATGTACATCTTTCATATTCAGTGCTGTGGTCTTGTCCCTTCTACTTACTTGATCTCCATTGACCTAAATACAACCATGGAAAATCATCTTGTCCTTGGAGCTGAGGCAGATTTTGTGGTGGGTGTATATGGCATAGAACATAGAACTCGAGTGTCAATTAAGCATTTCACAGAGTGAATAATGAATCTCTAGTTATAAAAATGATATTTTATGTGATGAGTAGGTACACAGATAAGAATAGTATCTTGAATCATTGTAAGAATATCATGAAATATGTACAATGTACTTTGAGCAATGTAAGGAGCTCTGGGATATCACAAGATTCCTGATATTGAGTAGCTTTCATAAAATGAACTTGGTAAAACAAAGATAAGTGACAGAAAACAAGATTATGTAAGTGAAGATGAAAGACTCATCCTTCCAGAGACTCAAGACTCAACAACGAATTTAAGTGTTCTTCATGTTCACTTCAAGAACATAACAGGATCAGAGAAAGAGTAAGTATTTTGTGATGAATGATATCAAAAGTCAAAAATGAAGTGAGTTTAGTAGATACAACTCATAAAAGAGGATATAAAGTTAGTCATTTTTGTAGCACCCTAATGGACTTTTGGATATTGGTGAATGATATGTAAACAAAATCCATTCGAAAGCATAAAATCTAATGCAAACTCTTGCTGCTTTCATTCTTTCTATATAAACATTCATTGAATTCTAGACTGATTCTAGATAATTTTTGTGTGTAAGTTTATTTTTTGCAAATTTTTATGATAAAGTGTAGAATTTTCTTTTTAAAATGTATATGAATGAATAATCCATCTTTAAATTTCTTGGATTATTCAAGGAGGTCAGTCACCATTCTTAAGAGGAATGTATTCCAGAAAGAGAACCATAGGAAATAGAGAGTGATAAAAACAACATAGAATTTTTATATTCCCCCTGAATCAGTTCTTGACCCATAAAAAGTATCATGTTGTCTGAAGGAAGATATGTTCTGCTCTTCTCTGTCTTGGATACCAAATACTGTAGGTGGCTCAAGTCTCGCACTCACCTACAAATTTACATGTGGCCAGAGCACAGCCCATCTATTTGAAGATATCTCCAGAGAATGTTTATATCATGTGCAGAAGTCACACTCAGTGAGAATACAGCATCAGCATGAGTGTCTTTCTTGAACTCATAGTGCTTCTACTGCTGGTTTTTGTTTGTTTTATTTTGTTTTGTTTTGTTTTGTTTTGTTTTGTTTGTTTTGTTTTTTTCAGGTAAGTGAGACATAAGTGTGGTGAATGTTGCCTGGCTTTTTATGGAAATTATCTTACTATATGGTTACCACCTTATGCCTGTTGTACTTATTCAAACTGAGGTATGAGATGTGATATCAGATGAGCTAGTCTCTATCGACTTGCATCTCTTGGAGACCAAGTAATTATCAATTGCTATGTCAGTGAGAGCATTAATACTTTGTTATCCTGGCATCAGCAGAAACCAGCAAATGCTCCTCGACTACTGATCTATACAGCATCCAACTGGTATACTCGGGTCCCATCAAGATTCAGCAGCAGTGGAACTAGGTCAGATTACTCTGACCTAGCAGAGCCTGTAGCCTGAAGACATTGCCACTTACTACTGTGTACAGTCTAACAGTCTTCCTCTCACAGTGATACAAGTCATAACACAAACATCTCAGGGGTTCAACAGAGTAAGTCTGAGTTGCTTCATCTACTTCATGATGTGCCTGCACTTGCTAATATTTGTAATACCCTCTCAGGCTTAGAAAACCATTGTGAGGGTTGGGGAATCTGTCAATGTGATCTGTCTGCTTTTAAGTCTTCCTTTCAATCCAAAGAGCACAGGGGTGACAAAATGTCTCACAATTTACTCAAGAGCAATTTATTTCATGTTTGTGTAATCCTAGCTGTGCTATATTTGCAATTCATATAGTTAAAAAAAAGACCTTCTAACTATATCTCAAGATAGGCTATTTTTAATTGAGGGAACTGATATCTGGATAATAGCACCTTCATGGTCTGTGAATTCCTATTGGATTCTGTGATATTTCCTGAAGCTTGCATTTTATATAGTGGCATCAAGTTTTAATATTTTTATAGTAGGCTTGAGAAATCTCAGTTGAGTGTTTGTTAAAGCTGGAGGAAGTAATTTAATGGGTTCAGGCCTTAGGTATATGTTATCTTTGGATATATCAAACCTAACTCTTGCTATCAGACACACCATGGTGTACATGGTGTTACTCCAAATACCTTCCCTCTCATTAGGGCTCAAAAACTGAAAAGATTAGTCAAATTGCATCAGTACTTTTAACATCATTTCTTTTAAATATTTTCATCTTGGCAATGCAATGGTCACTAACAAAATAATTTATTACTACCTATTATTTCAAGAAGGTTACTATTAGAAGTTGGGGGCTCTTAGGTCTCATTTATGGAATAAATATTCAAGTCATGCTTTCTCTTTACAGGTATGAAAATGATTGGGTCTTCATAGTCATTGCTTCATGAAACAGAACACTGGTGATTTTCCAGGTCCTAAAATATCATCTTATGAAGCTTTATACAAAACATTAAGATTTCTATTTTGTATAGCAGGACTAAAAATGATAACTTTATAAAAACAGAATGTGATATATATAATACAGGAAGTATTGGTAGTGAGAGGGTTGAAAGTTGACTATTTTCTATAAGTAAGGGCCCTTATTAAGTCACATAGTGAGTAGAAAAAGGAAGAACAACACTGATTACAAAGCAGTCTTGTTATTATTTCCATTTCTTTAGTATACAAAAATCAGGTAATCAAGGAGAAAAAGTGATAATTCTATTTTTAATTAACTGTCTTATTACATATATAAAAGGCTGCTGATTTATCAATTATTTTGGCCAATAATTTGTTTTTCTAGTATGATTTTCCCCATGGCACTCTTTAATTAAGAGATTTTTAAATGAGATTTGAGAATGAAAATAATGAGAGCACTATCAACCTGCAACTATAAGCAGATGTGTGAATAGATGTAAAGAGTATAGAACCATAGTGATCATTCAATTTGGCTATGAGAACAAGTTTCTGAAGCACACTTACAGCCACTTTGTGTTGTTAATTGCCCAGTGAGACCTGGATTCTAGTGAATGTACAGAATCTACCTCACATAGAGCAGCAAATTTGCTGACCATCAGATACCACCTCGTAAAAACCAGTTAATGTATATAATGTGGATTTCACACTTCTATGTTTTAGTGTCTTTTCATGTGTAAAGATCCTTCATGTTGCTCTATAGACACAATTGTTGATACAATGCAGATGCACAGTCTGCAACGACCTATGTGCTGATGAGCACAATGTGAGTTTCAGAGCTATGGAAGCAGTAGAGAATGACGCAGAGTTAGGCTGCTCCTTCTACTAAATTTGAGCAGGTGTTGTTAAGCCAGGTGTCATCTGAAAATATTCTCAGGCAGTATACAGTCCAGCAGTTCAGGCACAGTGACAGCCATCTAGCTCCACAATCCTATTACCTTGAGTAGTTTATGTTCTGACTTTCCCCAATACTCCAACAATGGCAACAGGAGTAAGAAGAAACACCTGCAGAATCCAGGCTCCTGATGATGGAGGTGAAATCTGTCCACTGCATCTAAACCACAGTGAGACTGAATCTTTTAAGTTGGATGCACTGCAGATTAAGAGTTTCATAGATTTTCCTGATGTCTGCTGATACTGTGCTGACTGACAAGCAGTGGTACTTTTTTCTCCCCTTAAGTGTTTGTAAGAATGGTGGAGTCCTTAGTATATGGACGTCACATCTGGAAATAGACAATAAAGATACAAATATAAACATCCCTGTATAAAGCTTGTTAAATGAGAAATTACTTAAATATCACAGATGCCCTACAGTATTGGATCAGCAACTTCATGTTGCTGTCATTCTTTAGTAGACACTGACCAGCAGGAACCTCCTGCTTCCTAGTGTCACTTCGCTACTCTCTCCATTTACCCCCTCATGTTAGTTATCATTCCTTTTCTTCTTTTCTGGGACATAAGAAAAGAATCCAGTCTTGTGAATGGATATGCTCAATCTTGGGGAGGAAAATTCCAAAAGAACAGAAAGTTTCTGTCCCTAGTATGCCCTGAATCTGCATATGGCCTTCTGCCATTTTTCATGCTTCCATAAGATATAATTTATAGTATGTGCCAGACAGTTGTTTTTAAATTAATTTGCCCAGAGTAAGTTTTCCTGGTAGTGCTCTGTTAATATTGAGTATTTGCTCATAGATATTTATTCACCTGTTTTCTGATCTTGGGTTTATAATCATTTTTTTTAACTCAAGCAGCCTGACTTGGGTCACTTACTTCTTTATTAAAATATGTATAAAATGTATATGGAAACTAAAATAAAACTGTCTGTAGCATTGTACTTAGATGGCCTGATGCTACTTATATTTTCATACTAATATTGGATCCTCAAAACTGGTTTTCTCAGTGACCAAAGGGTCTGCATATAGTTGCTATGTGACCTTGTCCTCAAGTCATTGTTGATTGGTAAATAAAGATGCTAAAACCCAATACCCAGGTAGAGGAGACATAGGTGGGTTTGAGGTTTCCCAACCTATAAGTTGGAGAGAGGTACCAGGAGGAGGAGAAAATAGAAGCAGCCATTGGTTAGGAATAAAGAAAAAGTGGCTCTGTGGTCCAACTTTAGAGTTAAGAGCAGCCCATATGAAACATTTTAAGTAATAACTCTGGGTTAGCAATAGGAAAGTAGAGTCTAAGAACATAAAGAGTAGGCAGCTACCCAGCTTTTGTACTGTTTGAGGTTTCTTGTAATTATAAATGGTATGTGTGTGTGTGTGTGTATGTGTTTGTGTGTATGTGTGTGTGTGTTTTATTCCAGAACTAAAGGGAGTAAAGAAGAGTAGAAACCCAGGTCATGATTTAATATTTTCTACAAAACAATATTAGGCTGTAGTCTATCTCAGTCGTTTGACTTCTTTCATTCCAAGGTAATATCCTGCTTTCACAGGAGAAAATTCACAAGTAGCACATGAAAATAGCCCTGAAAACCCTGAGATGAAAGATTATAGAGACCTCTGCAGAAAGAGGTAAGCAGAAACAATGAGGCAAAAATTTTGTAAGACAATACTGCATGATGAGTAGTGCATCATTTTTAAAACAAAGCAGAACTGCTGTATCTAAAGCACAACTGCTAGATTGTTGCAATATTGTCAGTGACTCTAATCCTTGGTTTCCTGATGAAGAGATATTCATTGTTGATGTTTGGGAGAAGATGAAATAAAATATCCAAACTCATCAGCAGCATGAAAATATTCAATTATAATTTGGTTCACATGGGCATGGTACTAGTTGTTATCAATATGATATAGGGTGAGTGTGAGAGCCAGAACTCTGAGGACTACAAGACAGCTTCTTTACATGAGTATGAATTAGACAATGAAACATTAGAATAAATAAAAGTAGCAAAAATGGGGTTTATAGAGTATGGACAAGATGTAAAGTAAAAAATGAAGTTTCACAAGTGGAGCCTAAGGCTCCTCCTCTTCCATTGTGTGTGTGTGTGTGTGTGTGTGTGTGTGTGTGTGTATGTGTGTGTGTGTGTATGTGTGTGTACGCTTGTGTGTGTGTGTTTGTGTGTGTGTGTGAGAGAGAGAGAGAGAGAGAGAGAGAGAGAGAGAGAGAGAGAGAAAGAGAGAGAGAAAGAGAGAGAGAGAGTTTTTGTTTTAAAAGCCTTAAAGGCGTGAAATTATTGTTTTGTTGAAAAATTCATACATGAATTATTCTATGTATGTTTGTATGTATGTATGTATGTATATATGTATGTATTGTATGAATGAATGTATTCACTTTACATCCAGATCACTGTTTCCTGTCCGGGTCACTCGGACACACAGCCTCCCTCTCATTCCCTTCTGAGAGGGCAAATTCCACGCCTTCCTCCACTTATCACCCTATCCTCATCTCTGCATATCAGATCTCTGCAGCACTCGGCATCTCCTCTCCCACTGAGACCGGACAAGGCAGCACAGTGATGGAAAAGGGATGCACAAGCAAGCAACAATTTAGAGATAGACCCTATTCTAGTTGTTGGTGGAAGCACATGTAGACCAAGCTGAACATCTGCTGCATGTGAGCAGGGGAGCCTAGGTTCCACCAATTCAGGCTCTTTGCTTAGTGGTTCAGTCTCTGAGAGCCCAAAGTGTCCAGGTTATTTTATGCTGTTTGTCTTCTGTGGGGTTCCTATGACTTCCCTGCAGATCACTCAATCCTTGCCCCAACTATTTCAAAATACTCCCTGTGCTCTGTCTAATGTTTGACTGAGAGTCTCTACATCTGTTTTTGTCTGCTGCTGGGTGAAGCCTCTCAAAGGGCAGTTATGCTACGGTCGAATCATTTATATCATTTTGAGCCTGATTTACCTCACTCAGGAAAATATTTCCTAGATCCATTCATTTGCCTTCATAATTAATGATGTCCTTGTTTTTAATAGTTGATTAGTATTCTCTTGTATCACGATTTCTGTATCCATTGTTTGGTTGGGGGACATTTTGATTGTTTTCAGCTTCTGAATATTACAAATAAAGCTACTATGAACATAGTGCAGCACATCTCCTATGGTATGGTGGAGCAAATATTGGATACATGCCCAGGAATGGTATAGCTGGATCTACAGGTAGAACTATTCCCAATTTTCTGGTTATCAGAGTGGTTGAACAAGTTTGCACTAAATGAAAGCTCATTCAATTGAAAAGCTTCTGTAAAGCAAAGGACACTGGCAGTTGAACAGCAGCCTACAGATACAGAAAGGATCTTTACCAAACTGATATTCAACAGTGGGCTGATGTCCAAAAAATATAAAGAACTCAAGAAGTTTGACACCAATAAACAAAATAACCCAATTTAGAAATGGGGTACAGAGCTAAACAGAGAATTCTCAGTAGAGGAATCCTGAATAGCTGAGAAGCACTTAAAGAAATGGTCAGTGTTCTTAGTCATCTGGGAAATGCAAATAAAAGCAACCCTGATATTTCCCCTTACACTCACTAGAATGGCTAAGATGAAAACCTTAAGTGACAGCTTATGCTGGTTGGGATGTGAAGCAAGAATACTCCTCTAGTACCTGTGTTTATTAAAAGCTTTAAACAAAGAATCAGTGTTAAAATAAAGAAATTCTACAGTTGAAATTATTCTACCAAACATATAAATATTTCTAGTAGATCTATCCAAATCACAGGACAATTATTAATTGTAAAATACAGAACAAGTCTTATAACATAGAATACAAAAAATATGGTAAAATCCTCTAGAGCCAACAGGCAGGTGCTTCAATAGAGTAAAATTTACATAAAAGCAAGAATGCATACAGGCCACTGAGAGCATCAATTCTGTAATACTGAGCTTTGGAGACAGGTCTTGAGACCACAGACTTAGACGTCAAATCTTTGATGTGCAGCTGAGATCTGATTTCAAAATGAACACCAGAGTACTCTATATCTTAAGTTTCAACATTGCATGCCACTATTTTGCACCTCCTAAAAGCCATTCAATTGCTCTTCTGTAGACTCCAATTGTGATTTTAACACCAGTGTTTAGATCTTGTACAATGCCTTTTGTTTTGCTATATGAAAATACCAACTGAGAATGTCACTTGTATTCCTCAGGTACAATGGCCTCAATAGTTTATGAAATCTAGAGAGACTACGTTATGTTTGTACTGCTGAGGCATACACTGTACAGGGCAATCTCATGGGCCTCTTATGCCCAAACCATTCAAAGTTCTTCAACGCATGACTGCATCTTAGACATTATGTCAACAATAGAAGGAAACAAAAGAACAGCTGTGCAAATCCAGCCTCACACTTCTGCATCTCTGGGTGGTTTATGTTATGGTTTGTATCACCGTGGGACCAGTTGTTATATTGCTGGCAGAAATATGTGGCAATATCTTCAGGCTGCAGGCTGCTGATGCTGAGTGTGTAATCTGTACCAGATCCACTGCCACTGAACCTTGATGGGATGCCTGATTATAAACTCTTTGCATTATATATTAGGAATTTGGGAGATTCTTCAAGCTTTTGCTGATACCAGGCTAAGGAAATGCTAATACTCTGACTTGCCCTGCAGTTGATTGTGACTCTGTCTCCCACAGATACAGACAGGGATGAAGGAGACTGGGTCATCTGGATGTCACATATCATGCCTGATATTGGAAATGTACATCAAATATATATTTTTAACGATGTCAAAAACATAACTTTTAAAGTACTAGACATACTTCTGAAAGTGATTTTGATGTTGTGCATTTTGCCTGGTGGCCAAAGCATCAGCAGCCCTAAGAGTTGAACTGGAGCCATCATGACTGTCCTGTATTCTGTCTCAGACTGAATACCATAGTGTGTAGACTGTCTAATAAGAAGGCATAATTCAGTAGCCAGTGTTCCTCAAACATGCAAATCATCTGGGGTCTGGCACAGCTGCAAGGCTAATTTGACTCAGTAATATAAGAAGGACCTGATATCTCTACCAGTCTCAGGGCTAAAGTTGGGATGAATTGATTTTCTGATAGGTTACATATTTGTTTCTCTTGAGAAAGAGAAGAACATTATCAAGCCAGTTTCCTGTGAATAATGTATTAAATTCACTATCATTTTCTTCAGTGCTTTCCTCAAGAGAGCTACACCTAATACAGGAAATGTTCACTTTGACACAGCCCTAGACCTGAAAGACCCAAAAAAAGTGTTCATAGGCCCCTTTTATAGGTGGCTGTTAATACTGTTGGAAACAGTGTCTTCCTTTTTCTTCCCTTTCCCTGATCCTCTTAGTATGAAGTAGAAGAAGAACAGCAAAAGTAACAGCACAACACTCAATGAACAATAGAAAATACAATGTCACTCTTAAATATCCAGATCTGCAATTAATAATTGTCATCTACATAAAGCTGATGTGACTGACTGCATTCATGACTGTTCAGAAGTTATGCCTCCCTGCTTTCCATCTTGTGCTTGATCTTTGCCTGATGTTGTCAAGGGCACTCAGTTCATTACTCCTATTCTTTCTCCTCTGTTTTAACCCTTAGTATAATCCACAAACGGAGGTCCTTTCTATTTATGTGGTCATTTGTACTCTTAAATGTTTCATGATCCTTAAAAAACAAACATTTTTTAATTACTCCTCTTTTTATATCTTTATTAAAACAAAACTTTACTTTATTCATATCAACATAGCATATATTTTGAATAGGCTACAATAGGGATTAGAGATAGTTTCAAACAAAAATTTGGGAGAGTTCCAGGTTAGAGATATTATCCACCCACTCCATATCCAACATGTTTTCTAAGAGAGTCAGTGAAGCAAATGTGATGAAGCCAGTGACTAATGAGTCTAATGTCTCAAATGATTGTTAGATATCGAATGTTTATGGAAAGTACATATAGTTCTGGTTACTTCAATACTCATATATTTGAACTCATGTGCCCAAAACATTGCATTCTAATTCCAAGCATAGTTTATAGTTATTTGTGAATCTTTCAAATGTTTAAAAATAAAGTAACATGTCTCCTCATATCAACCAGTATTACCTGTGTGTTTCTACAGAGTTCCTTTTGATTTAGAATGATCACACAACAAATGAGAGAGGGACGACTCAGTGGATTGAAAATCGAAGAGTTGTTAAAAATGCAATGACTTCTATCATATACAATCCACACACAGAGGAGAGGAAATAAATCCCTTGAAATATAAAAAGAAAGATCTGTGAGTGATCAAGAGAGTATATACACATAGAGGTGAGACTAGGTCCCAGGAGTATGCTTTCTTCACTGTAAGCTGAAGGAAGGCACATGCATAGCTCTTCATAAGTGGAGAAGCTGGGCCACACAATTACCTTCATTAAAGCCAGGTAGAAAATGAGGCTGTTGGCAAACAGAACACTAATCTGCACATCTGGAAGCCTCTGATTGAAGTACTCAATAGAACTTGTCGAATTTGTTCTTTCT
>CM052700.1:72411040-72433399 GCA_028551405.1 Uromys caudimaculatus
TTTTGCCATCTTGTTGACTCTGTTGTTAGCTGATCTTACTCTGTGTGGTTGTGGCTTGCCCCTCCTGCAGGTCTCTGTGTCAGTACTCCTTGAAGACCAGCTCTCTCTGAGAGGTGTTTGGGTTTGGAGAGGTGTGGCACCGGGTCTGATCTCTGTCCCTGTGTCTCACGGGTTCAGGGTAGTTCCTGGTGAGCTGTGGGGCGTGTCTTTGGCCCTCTCCTGGCTTTTCTGAGCTCCTGAGAGGGATCTTTGTCCCGGTGCTAATTTGCTATGGAGCCCTGTGGCCCAAGCTGAGGTTCCCGGCTGCCGCCGGAAGTTGCTGTCCCTCAATCTCTGTGGCCCACTGAAACCAGGCAGAATCAGTGAGCTCTGGGGCTCATTTTGCCCTCGCTCGGGGCTTTTCTGCATTCCTGGGAGAGAAAATTTTCTCCCGGAGCTGCTTGACTATGGAATCCTAGTGTCCCAGGCAAAAGTTTCCTGCCTCAGCCGCCCACTGTTGAGATCCAGGGGGGTTTCTAAGCCTGCCTACCTCGGTCCCTGTGTCTCGCGGGTTTGGGGCAGTTCCTGGTGAGCTGTGGGGCATGTCTTTGGCCCTCTCCCGGCTTTTCCAAGCTCCTGAGAGGGATCTTTGTCCCGGTGCTAATTTGCTGTGGAGCCCTGTGGCCCAAGCTGAGGTTCCCGGCCGCCGCCAGAAGTTCCAGAGTTATGTATTTTTACTTATGAGTTTTTCACTTCTCAATTTTCATTTGAAAAGAAATCATACAGTACATATCCTTCAGTGAATTAACTTAATTTTCACACTGACTGTTTCTTAAAAGGTTCACTCATGTTCCTTGAATAAATAAATAATATATCGCTGTTGCTGGATCTTCTCGAAATGATAACATTTGTAATTGAATGTGGATATTTTTCTTGTTTTTTTTTTACCTAGAGTATTTATAAGTATACTATGAATATTTTTATCAGATTACACATGAATATACATCTTTATCTTGAGCAGATACATGGGTATGTAATTGACAGCTTCAATATGAGAAATAAAAATGAGTTCATTGAATGTAAATGGCTTTATGCAGCAATGACAATATTTTGTAAGCACAACCTATTCCCAGCCATTGAGTCATATATTTCCTTATACTCAAGAAATAATGATTATTTCATTATTATTTTAGTATATATATATTTGGATTTTCGAGACAGAGTTTCCCTGTGTAGCCCTGGCTGTCCTGGAACTCTATAGACCATGCTGGCCTCAAACTCAGAAATCTGCCTGCCTCTGTCTCCCAATTTTTACTAGTAAAAGGGAGAAACTGTGCCCCAATATCAATGTAGATGCATTGCTTATACTAAATTTTCAGCTCTCCTTGCATAATACACTGTTCATTGTAATTTTTCTCTAGGTCATTGACTACTTAATAAGAACTTCATTTTGTTGCTAGTACCTTCCAGATCTTTGAAGAAATGTTCCTGCTGTTATTAAATTTAAAAAAATTGTTACATGTATTTGCCTGTAGAATGGTGTTGGTTAAATGTGACAACTGACTCAGTCAAGTTGCCTATGTTAGGAATTATTTTCATAATTATATTCTGACAAATATATGGAGACCCAAATGACAGCTCAAGGACACTGAAAATGGAGCCTCCATTAGTTGTACACAAAGACAGTGAACAAATTTTTGCACAAATGTAAGAACAAATGTGTATCTATATAAAGGCTATTAAATATAGGTACAAATAAATCAGCCCTTATGTAAACTACTATAAAATTGTCATGGATCTGAATGTAAACATGAAACTAGAACACTCTTAATGTGTAATATAGGGAAACTCTATTTATCTTCAGGTTTTGAGATAAGTTAGTACACTATCAAACTGATGAGCCATAAAAGGTGTATAAGATAGACTTTAATAATGTGACAAATACTGGTCTCTAGAAAACGCTGCAAAGAGACTAGGGCATTTTCAAAACTTTTATTAAAGATTTACTGACTTAACAATCAAGGAACACTTTAACAATGAAGACAATCTTTTACTTATTTTTGCATAATGCATTTATTTTTAAAAATTGAAGTATAATTGTATCACTTTTGAAAATAGAGATGACCTCAACATGAACCTAATTAAAGAGAATATACATAAAGTAGTTCAATATGAAAAACTATATACTACATTGTTTGATACTGGGCATATAAGTAAAGTAATTAATAAACTGCTACTTATCTTGAGAATGCTGAAAGTATAAAACACTGACAGAATGAACAAGTGTGTGTGGGACAACCTGAATTTCTGTTCACTGTTGATGGGCACAAGGTGACAACACCTTGAAGGATAAGCTGGTGATATTATTACAAAGCATGTTTTTACTCTGTCATGCTGCAAGCTCTGTATTCACTTAAAGGGTTTAAAACCTTATTTCCATATAAAAACCAGCATGGAATATCTATTGCAGCTTTTTTTTTTTAAACTTTTAAAGCCTAGAAATAAACATGATCCCTTCCTCTAGGTGAATGGATAAACAACCTTTGGCATACCTAGCCATGGAATATGATTGAGTACAAAAAAAGAAATGAGACATTGACATCTGAGAATCCATGGAGGAAACATAGTTGCATATCCCATACAGAAGCCAGTCTGAACATTTCACAACCCTATTATTCAAATTATAGAATATTCAAAAAAGCACAAAACTATAAGTCAGAAAAATTGTTAGTGTTTTCCTGTTGTTAGAGGGGAAGAGCTCTGCATGTCCTTCACAGTATTTCAGGGCAGGGGAGAAGCTCTGCATGTTCCACAATGGAGAATAATCCCAATATATACCTTTTCAGAGGCAAAGTCATCATTTATATGAGAGCACAACAATGCTCTGAGGAAATCATGTTCTGAGTGACTATAATAGTCATCCAGACCACGGTGAGGTCACATATCACTACAAATGCACCGCTATGGTGAAAGATGCTCATGATGGGAGAGGCTGAGCATGCCCAGGGACCTTGGGGACACATACAGCTTCATTGATTCTCACACTTCCATGCTTCCATAAGGAATCTAAATGCTTTGCATCTTGAGAGTCATCCATAACCAAATGTTTGTAAAATCAACTTTAACTTGCCACTAATTTGAACTTATAACAACTGAACTTGAGTTTACAGAATAATGGACACTTCTGGTCCCACATGGATCTTGATAGTTTCATATTCTAACTTTTTTCCATAAATTAGTCACTGTATTCACTGTGCAAAATATTTGGACATTTTTTTGTGAGCTGTACTGGAGAGTTCATGGAAGTCATACAAACAAAAGTGAATTTCCTTTTCTTCTTTACCTGCTTGCATTGTGGGACTGAGCAACTGCTAGATTCTGGAACTTCTATTCACAGCTACTGCTGACCATTGTTGGGGAGTTGAACTACAGACTGTAAGTCATCAACAATTTCCCTTTTTATATAAACTACCCATAAGTTCTCTGACTCTAGAGAACACTGACTACTATAGAAGTTGGTACCAGAAGTGTTCCCTATGATAGGCTAACTGAAGAAGAGAAGACTAGGACCTGGTTTATTGTTGGCTCTGTATGCTATGCAGGCACCACCCAGAAGTGGACAGCTGCAGCATTACAAACCCTTTCCGGGATAACCCTGAATGATATAGGTGAAGGAAAATCTTCACAGTGGGAAGAACTACGGGCAGTACACATGGTATTACAATTTGTTTGGAAGAAGAAATGACCAAATGTATGATAGTTCACTGACTCATTGGTTGTAGTCAATGGATTGTCTGGATGGTCAGAGACTGGGAAAGAGCACAATTGAAAAATTGGTGAGAAAGACATCTAGGGAAGAAGTATATAGATAGATCTCTCCAAATGGGCAAAGGTTGTGAAGATATCGCGTCCCATGTAATTGCTAACCAAAAAGTGACATCAGTGAAGAGGAGTTCAATAATCAAGTGGATAAGATGATCCGTTCTATGGACAGTCAGCCTCTTTCCCCAGCCATTCCTGCCATTACTCAATGGGCACAAGAACAAAGTGGCCATTGTGGCCGAGATGGAGGTTATGCTTGGGCTCAACAACATGGACTTCCACTCACCAAGGCTGACCTGGCTACAGCTGCTGCTGAATGCCAGATCTGCCTACAACAAAGACAAACACTGAGCCCCAGATATGGCACCATTCCTGGAGGCGACCAGCCAGCAAGCTGTTGGCAAGTTGACTACATTGGATCACTTCCTCCATGGAAAGGGCAATGTTTTATTTATTCTTATTGGAGTAGATACTTATTCTGGTTATAGATTTGCCTTTTCTGCACATAATGCTTCTGCCAAAGCCACCATCTATGGACTTACAGGATCCCTTATCCATCACTATCATATTCTACACAGTATTGTTTCTGACCAAGGAACTCATTTCATAGCTAGAGAAGTGCAACAGTGGACCAACGATCATGGAATCCACTGGTCTTACCATGTTCCCCATCATCCTGAAGCAGCTGGTCTGATAGACAGATGGAATGGCCTTTTGAAAATGCAGTTACAGCACCAATTAGGTGGCAGCAGCATCAAGGGCTGGGGCAGAGTTCTTCAGAAAGCAGTGTATGCTCTGAATAAGCATCAGATATATGGTACAGTTTCTCCCATAGCCAAGATCTATGAGTTCAGGAATGAAGGGGTGGAAAAGGTAATAATTCCACTCATTATCATGTCTAGTGATCCGCTAGGAAAATTTTTGCATCCTGTCCCCTCAACTCTAGGTTCTTCTGGCTTAGAAGTTTTGGTTCCAGAGGGTGGAATGTTCCAACCAGGATCCACAACAAACATTCCAACTGAACTGGAAATTCAGACTTATCCCTCGTCATTTTGTGCTTCTAATGCCCTTAAACCGACAGGCTAAGAAAGAAACAACAGTGTTAGGAGGGGTGATAGATCCAGATTACCATGGAGAAATTGGATTGCCTCTCCACAATGGAGGTAAGAAGGATTATGTTGGGAGTGAAGGAGATCCCTTAGGTTGTCTCTTAGTATTACCACATCCTATGACTAAAGCCAATGAGAAACTGCAACAGTGTAAGTCAAGAATGACAAAGGAAGCAGACCCATCAGGAATGAAGGTATGGGTTACTCCTCCAGGAAAAGAGCCAAGACCTGCTGAGGTGCTTGCAGAGGGTAGAGGAAACACATAATAGGTCATAGAGGAAGGTAGTTATAAATACCAGCTAAAACCATGCAACCAGTTGCAGAAACAAGGATTATAAAGTAGTATGAATGCTTCTGCTTTATTTTGTTAGGAACACATATGTCTTTCTTCCAATTTCTTTAACATCAATTGGTATTTAAGTTGAGATACTAAAAGAATGTTCCCAAGGGACATTACCCCATTGTAAATTTACATATGCATTTGCGATTGTACGAGGAATAGTTATATCATGTTAGGCATATTCATGACCTTGTTATTGTTTCATGTGGACATGAGATATTATTTGGGTCAAGTTGACAAGGGGTGGATGGTAGTGGCTATTTCTGGTTGTCAACTTGACTTTATCGGGAATTAGCTACAATCCAGAATTGGACGGCTCATCTGTGATCCTGATCTTGAGACTGGGAGATATAAGTTTCTGACCTGGATCTTGGCATGGAGATCTTGAGGCATAGTGGTTATGAATCCCAGGAGACTAAAGCAAGAAGTTCTCTGAGTTCAAGATCATCTGGAACAAAGCAAGTCCCAGATCCAGGCATGGGGGTACACACCTTTAATCTGGGCTACACTTCTGCTGGAGACCTAAATAAGGGTATTGGATGAAGGAATATTCTCTCTTTTTTGCCTGCTTGCCTTGTGGAACTGAGCAACTGCTAGATCCTGGGACTTCCATTCACAGCTGCTGCTGACCATTATTGAGGAGTTGGACTACAGACTGTAAGTCATCAAAAATTCTCCTTACTATCTAGAGACTACCCATAATTTCTGTTACTCTAGAGAAACCTGACTAATACAGTGACTCTGTAGTAAGAAAAAAAAAAAAAAAAGAATTTACTTATAAAAGCAGTTCACTTGGCTTAAAAACATGGTGTTTTTTTAACAATGACCTCTGTGTGCCCAGAGCAGATTGCTTTATATGAAATAGAACACTGTTCCAATTGCACTTGAGAAAGTTTTAAAAAAAAACACTTAATATCTTTCTTCAGGCTTAAATGCCTTTGTTCTGTGTTGTGACTCAGTGGAATTCATGGTGCTTATTATATAAAGAAAGTGATTCTCAGATATGTGATTGTGTAGATGAAGTGGAATAAATTCAGCTCAGCTAAAAGTGAGCATCTGGGGTTTACTTAGCTAAATGTGCCCATAAACATCAAGCCTAGTTGTACCTGAGAAATGCTCACAACCACTTAAATGTCCCAGCAGAGGCAGATGGGCAGCTCAGTGTCACATTTCTGTTTTCCCTGGTAGTGTATGTTATGATCTGTTCTACCAAAAGTCGGAAATTATACCTCAGGTAATAGTGATAAGTTCCACACTCTTATGATTCCAGGATGTTGATGCTGAGGGAAAAACCTGTCTGTGAGTTGCACCATTGAAACTTGGGAGGATTTCAGAGATAAGATCAGTACCATACTTGATAAGAGTCTGGTTTGATTTTTGCTGCTATCAGATCATATGTATGGCACTGTCCTCACAGAATGGAAGCTGATGGTGACTCTCTACCCTGGAATCATACATAGGCCATCTGAAGACTAGATCATCACAATGTGACTACTGGAGGCTAAAACCACATGAAACATAAATTACAGCATTGCTATGTACATGCAAAGCATCTCTAAGCCACTTAGAAAACTAGAAAGATCAATGTTATTTTCTCTATTTTAGATTTGGACAGTAACAATAACATATGATACAGAGATCCAAAGTGAAGAGAAATATTTAAATATTTAAGTAATATCCCTTCATTGCTAGTAGTCTGACCAGAAATACAGACAAGCATAAGTCCAACAAGCTGTGGTAGTGAGAGCATGTCCCTGTTTCTCTGTGTATATGCTTATCATGAAACAGGACAGAGATATACCATATAATAATGTTCTAAGCATCAGGTAGACAACATGAAACAGGCACTTATGTAAATAATAAGAGTATCATGGTGCTTTAAATACTGACACAGGATAGCAGGCTCCTTGGTCCCTACCTGAACATATTATGTCTCCCTCTGCTGGTCATCTGATAAAGTGTTGAAATTTGATAGAGTGTGGATACTTTTTCCTATGCAAGGTTAACAGTGAGCATAATCTAATAAGGCTCTTTGAATTGCTGAATTCATGTAGAAAGAATAAAATCTAATATCCTTGTTTTCAATCCAGAGCAATAATGACTCCGTTACTTTCTCAGAAATTGCTGAAGAGTCTTTAATTGTCTAAACATAAGCACATGACACAACAGTGATACCATGCTAATTAAGCACATGAAACCGGAAACTCCAATGGTTAGCATGAATGGTATTGAATCTTCTACTATATGGAACCAAAACTTTATAACCATCTATGGGTCTCCCAACTGGGAAGATTTTTAGAGGACAATATACCAAAATGTTTTTTTATCTTTTTAAAAATAAAAACCAAGTTTTGCACTTGCATGTCTTGCCACAGAAAATAAAGCAGATAGCTAAGTATTTCTGAAGTATTTATAGAATACATTCTGTCCCTCATACATAGTATCAACTGATTTGTCATGAGATCAACATTATGAGTCAGCCAGAAGCAGGAGAGGACTCTTCTTTGTGGTGATGTTTTTAAAACATTGGCCCTGTTCCTTAGGCCATAAACTAACCTTCAGGTCTCCCCTACACAAACACCCTATGCCATCCCTCCCTCCCCTTTGTCTCTAAGAGGATGTTCCTCCACCCACACACCCACTCCTGCCTCACTGCCCTAGCATCACCCTACACTGGGGCATCAAGCCTCCATAGGACTAAGGGCTTCCTCTTCCACTGATGCTAGATAAGTAAATCCTCTAATACATACATAGCTGGAGCCATGGACCTATCCTCTTTAGATTGGGGTTTAGTCCCTGCAATCTCTGGGGGGTCCAGTTAGTTGATATTGTTGTTCTTCCAACTGGGTTGCAATCCCCTTCAGCTCCTTCAGTCTTTCCCCTAACTCATCCATTGGGGTCCCAAGGCTCAGTTCAATGGTTGGCTCTGAGTATCTGCATTGGTATCAGTCAATTGTTAGCAGAGCCTTTCAGGGGACAGCTATACCAGGCTCCTCTCAGCAAACACCTCTTGACATCAACAGTAGTGTCAGGGTTTGGTTTCCGCAGATAGGATGGATCCCTAGGTGGTGCAGTCTTTGAATGGCCTTTCCTTCAATCTCTGCTCCATTTTTTTTTTTTTTTTTTGGCCCTGTGTTTCCTTAAGTCAGAAACCATTCTGGATTAAAAATTTTTAATGGGTGGGTGGCCCATCCCTCAGCTGGGGACTGTGCCTATCTACAGTAGGTGGTCTCTATAGGCACTATCTCCCCTTTGTTGAATATTTCCGCTACTGTCATACCTGTTGCATTCTGGGAACTTCTCACTTCCCTTGCATCTGGAAGTTTCTAGTGGCTATACCCAGATACTCATGCATCAGTGCTACATATTTCTATTCATTTTCCTGACCCTCAGGACTTGCCTCTTGTCTCTTTCCATACCTGATCCTGCCACCCTTTTTTCCCTCCCCCTCCTCCCTCCCTCCCTAGTTCCCCTTCCCTCTACCTCCCGTGATAATTTTGTTTCCCCTTGTAAATAGGATTGAAGCATCCACACTTTCATCTTCATTCTTGTTAAGCTTCATACAGTCTATGAGTTGTATTATGAGTATTCTGAGCTTTAGGGCTAATATCCACTTATCAGTGAGTACATGTCATGAGTGTTTTTTGTGTCTGGATTACTGCACTCAGGATGATATTTTCTAGCTCCATCCATTTGCCTGCAAATATCATAAAGTCATTGTTTTTGATAGCTGAGCAGTACTTCATTATGAAAATGTAAGACATTTTCTGTATCAATTCTTCCGTTGAGGGACTTCTAGGTTGTTTCTAGCTTCTGGCTATTATAAATAAGGCTACTATGAACATAGTGGGGTCTGTGTAATTGCTACATGTTGGAGAATCATTTGGGTATATGCCCAGTAGTAGTATAGCAGGGTCTTCAGATAGAGCTATTTCCAGTTTTCTGAGCAACCACCATATTGTTTTCCAAAGTGGATTTACCGGCTTGCAATCCCACCAGCAATGGAGGAGTCTTCCTCTTTCCCCACATCCTCACCAGGATCTGCTGTCACCTGAGATTTTATCTTAGCCATTCGGATTGTTTTGAGGTGGATTCTCAACATCCTTTTGATTTGCATTTCCCTGATGACTAAGGATGTTCAACATTTCTTTAGGTGCTTCTAGGGCATTCAAGATTTCTCAATTGAAACTTCTTTGTTTAGCCCTGTAGTCTATTTTTAATAGGCTTATTTGATTTTCTTGAGTCTAGCATTTGACTTCTTTGTATATTTTGGATATTAGTCATTTATCAGATGTAGGGTTTTCAAGATCTTTTCATAATCTGTAGTTTGCCGTTTTGTCCCATTGATGGTGTCCTTCACCTTCAGAAGCTTTGCAATTTTGTGAGATCCCATTTGTCAATTGATTTTAGAGCCTGAACCATTGGTGTTCTGGTTAAAAATTTTCCCCTGTGCCCAAGTATTCCAGGCTCTTTCCCACTTGTTCATCTATTAGATTCAGCAGATCTGGTTTTATGTGGAGATCCTTGCTCCACATGGCCTTGAGCTTTGTACAAGGAGATAAAAGTGGATCAATTTGTATTCTTCTACATACTGACCTACAGTTGGACCAACAGCAGTTGTTGAAAATGCTGTCTTTTTTTTCACTGGATGGATGTTGTATCTTTGTCAAAGATCAAGTGACTTGATATATATGTTTATTTCTAGGTCTTCAATTCTATTGCATTGGTCTACTATCTGTGTACAAGTACCCTGCTTTTTTACCACCATTGCTCTGTATTACAGCTTGAGGTCAAGGAGGTTGAGTCCCCCAGAAATTCTCTTGTTGTTGAGAATCATTTTCACTATTCTGGGTTTTTTGTTATTCCAGATGAATTTGAGAATTTCTCTTTCTACCTCTGTGAAGAATTGAGTTGAAATTTTGATGGGGATTTCATTGAATCTGTAGACTGCTTTTGGTAAAATGGACATGTTTTCTATGTTAACCCTGATAATCCATGAGCATGGGAGATCTTTCCATCTTCTGAGGTATTCTATTTCTTTTTCTAGAGACTTGAAGTTCTCGTCATACATAACTTTCACTTGCTTGGTTAGAGTCACACCAAGATATTTTATATTATTGTGAATATTGTGAAGAGTTTTCTCTGTTTTCTTTCCCAGCCCATTTGTCTTTGGTTAGAGGAAGGCTGCTGATTTCTTTTGGTTAATTTTATATCTAGCCACTTTGCTGAAGTGGTTTATCAGCTGTGGGAGTTCTCTAGTGGAATTTTGTGGTCACTTATGTATACTATCGTATCATCCCCAAATAGTGATATCTTGATTTCTTCCTTTACCATTTGTCTTCCTTTGAATTCCTTTTGCTGGTGAATTGCTCTCCCTAGGAGTTCAGGTTCTCTATTGAATAAATACAGAGAGAGTGGGCAGCCTTGTCTTGTCCCTGATTTTAGTGGGATTGCCTGATGTTTCTCTCTATTTAATTTGATGTTGGCTATTGACTTGCTGTATGCTGCTCTTACTATGTTTAGGTATGTGCCTTTGATTCCTGATCTTTCCAAGACCTTTAACCTTCATGGTATTGGATTTCATCAAAGGTTTTTCTTGTTTTCTTTCTTTCTTTTTTTTTTTTTTTTTCATCAAATGAGATGCTCATGTGTTTTTTTTTTCCTTTTAGTTTTCTTATAAACTGGATTACATTGATGGATTTCCATATACTGACCCATTCATAAATCCCTGGGATGAACACTACATTATTGTGGTGAATTATGGTTTTGATGTATCCTTGGATTTGGTTTGTGAAAATTTTGTTGAGTATTTTGCATCAATATTCAAAAAATTGGTCTGAAGTTCTCTTTCTGTGTTCAGTATTTGTGTGGTATTAGGTGTTGCTGTGGCTTCATGGAAAGAATTAGGTAGTGTTCTTTCTGTTAGTATTTTATGGAATAGTTTGAGGAAAGTGGGTATTAGCTCTTCTTTGAAGGTCTGACAGAATTTCACACAAAAGTAATCTGGCCCTGGGTTTTTTATTTTTTTATTTTTGGTTGGGAAGAGAGGTGTTAATGACTTCTATTTTCTTAGGGAATATGGGCCTGTTTATATAGTTTAACTGCTCTTAACATTGGTATGTGGTAACTGTTTAGAAAATCATTCATTTTATCTACATTTTCAAATTCTGTTGAGTATAGCTTTTGTAGTAGGATGTGATCACTTTTTGAATTTCCCCAGTTTTTGTTGTTATGTCTCCCTTTTCATTTCTGCTTTTGTTAATTTAGATAGTGTCTCTGTGCTCTTTAGTTAATTTGGCTAGGGGTTTATCTATTTTGTTTTTTTCTCAAAGAACCACCTTTGGTTTTGCTGATCCTTTGTATCATTCTTTTGTTTCTACTTGGTTGATTTCAGCCCTGAATTTGACTATTTATTGCTGTCTACTACTTAAGAATGGAAGGTAACATTATATTAAATGAAATGCCACTACCATTAAACAGGTTTAAATACTGAAGTTCTAGCTGTTCACCCAGTTCATGGAAACTGAAACTCTCTCAAATATATTCAATGCAAAACACTGTCCATGAGATAAAATCTCAAAAAGAAAAGAGAAAGAGAGAGAAAGTGAGAGGGGGGGAAGCAGTAAGTTACATCTAGGGAATCTTAGTAGACTAACACTAATTTCATAATACGAGTGAGGAAATTCAAAATATCATCAGATCTTACTACAAATGTCTACACTCAACAAAACTGGAAATATCTCAATAAAATGTATGATTTTCTAGACAGATACCAATACCAAACTTAAATCAAGAGCTGGTAAACAATCTAAATAGTCCCATAACCACTAAGTAAATAGAAACAGTCATTCAAAATCTCCGAATGGGGGGAAAAATTCCCAGGACCAGAGGGTTTTAGTACAGAATTCTACCAGACTTTCAATACCAGTACTCCTTAAACAATTTCACAAAATAGAAAGAAAAGGAATACTATCTAATTGGCTCTATGAAACCACACTTACTCTGACACATAAACCACACAAAGACTGAACAAAGAAAGATGACATCAGACCATTTTCACCTATTAATATCGATGCAAAAATACTCAATAAAATTCTCACAAACTAAATCCAAGAACACATCAAAACCATCATTCAAGACAATCAAATATGCTTCATCCCAGTGATGCAAGGATGGTTCAATATACAAAATTCCATCAACATAAACCACTATATAAACAAACTCAAAAAAATTATCACCTGATCATCAGATTAGATGCTGAAAAAGCCTTTGACAAAAATCAACACCATTTAATGTTAAAAGTCTAGCATCAGCTCCTGCTCCTTGACCTGCTTGAGTTCTAGTCCTGATTTCCTTTCATGATGAACAGCAATTGGAAGTATAAGCTGAATTAACTCTTTCCTCCCCCCCCAAAAAAAGAAAAAAAAAAGTCTAGGAGAGATCAGGAATCCAAGGCCCATATATAAACATAATAAAAGCAATATACATTAAACCAATAGCCAATATCAAAGGAAATAGAGTTATTCTTGAAGCAATTCCACTAAAATAAGGGACAAGACAAGGCTGCCCACATGCTCCCTATCTATTCAATATTATAATCAAAATTTTACCAAAAGCAATAATACAACAAAAGGAGATCAGGGTTATACAAATTGGAAGGGAAAAACTCAAGTATCACTATTTGCATAAGATATAATATTATACATAATAGACCACAAAAATTCTACTAGAGAACCGCTACAACTGAAAAACAACTTCAATAAAGTGTCTGAATATTAACTGAAACAAATCAGTAACCTTCCTTTATACAAATGATAAATGGGCTGAGAAAGAAAATAGAGAAACAACACCCTTTACAATAGTCACAAATAATATAAAATATCTAGATGTAACTCTAACCAAACAAAGGAAAGGTCTGTATGACAAGAACTTCAAGTCTCTGGAGAAAGAAATAGGAGAACTCAGAAGATGGAAAGCTCTCCCATGCTCATGTATCAGCAGAATTAACACAGTAAGAATGATGGTTTTGATGTGTTCTTGGATTCGGTTTGTGAGAATTTTATTGATTAGTAAAACTCTTCTACAGATTCAATGAAATCTCCATCAAAAATCAAACACAATTATGCTTGTGTCTTTAAATAAAATAATTTGCTGAATGGGATAAAATTTGAATATTGGACACAGGAGTGTCTATAAGTAACAGTTCTCCATTTATTCTCCCATATCCAGTATTTTTCATTAGTCACCTATCCTCCTCAATTGGAATTCTGCTTCTTGAGAAATTTACATTTTTCCACATGTAGAAAGCTTGGTGTCCAATGTCTCAGGCCCTAAGACCAACAGTTAATAAATGGGACCTCATGAAACTGAAAGCTTCTGTAAGTCAAAGGACACTGTCAAAAGGACAAAACAGCAGCTTACAGATTGAAAAAAAAATCTTCTCAAACCTTTTATCCAACAGAGAGGCAATATCTAAAATACATAAAGAACTGAAGAAGGTAGACTCCAACAAACTAAATAACCCAGTTTTAAAAATGTAGTACAGAAGAAAACAGAGAATTTTCAACAAAGGGATCTTGAATACCTAAGACACACTAGAGAGCATCTTCTGGGTATATGCCCAAGAGTGGTATGACTGGGTCCTCAGGAAGTATTATGTTCAGTTTTCTGAGGGTCCGCCAAACTGATTTCCAGAGTAGTTGTACCAGCTTGTGATCCCACTAGCAATGGAGGACTGTTTCTCTTTTTCCACATCCTCGCCAGCATCTGCTATCACCTGAGTTTTTGATCTTAGTCAGTCTGACTGGTATGAGGTAGAATCTCAGGGTGGTTTGATTTGCATTTCCCTGATGACTAAGGATGTTGAACATTTCTTTAGGAGCTTCTCAGGTGCTCCAACATCTAATAAGGACACATACTCCACTATGTTCATAGCAGCCATATTTATAATAGCCAGAAGCTGGAAACAACCTAGATGTCCCTCAATAGAGGAATGTATACAGAAAATGTGGTACATTTACACAATGGAATACTACTCAGCTATTAAAAAAAATGACTTCATGAAATTCACAGGCAAATGGATGGAACTTGAAAATATTAGCCTGAGTAAGGTAGCTCAGTCACAAAAGAACACACAGGGTGTGTACTCACTGATAAGTGCATATTAGTCCAAAAGATAAGAACACCCATGATTCAATTCACAGCAACTGTTGGACTGAGTGGGGTCCCAGATGGAAGAGTTGGAGAAGGGAATGAAGGAGCTGAGGCATTTTCCAGCCCAATGGGGACAGTGTCAACTGGTCAAAACCCCGGTGCTCCCAGAGGGTGGACCACCAGCCAAAGAATGCATGTGGAGGGGCAAATGGTGCTGGCCACATATGTGGCAGAGGAGGGCCTTGTTGGCCATCAGTGGGAGGAGAGGCCCTTGGGTCTGAGAGTGTTAGAATCCCCAGTATAGAGGAATGACAGTGAGGGAAGATATGAGTGAGGAATATCCTCATAGAGGCAGGGGGAGGGGGAATGGGATAGGGGGTTTCCAAAGGGCAGACCTGGTAAGGGGAAAACATTTGAAATGTAAATAAAGTATCAAAATTTAAAAAAAAAAAAGAAGCACTTAGAGAAGGATGTTTTAACATCCATCATCAGGGAAATGTAACTCAAAATGACTCTGAGATTCCACCTTACACCAGTAAGAATGGGTAAAATCAAAAACTGAAGTGACTGAAGTGGAAATTTCTGGTTTCTTTAACACTTCAGTTGTGTCACATGATATTTTTCTGGATGCTGCCTTGTGAGAGGTCATGTGAAAAAGACACTTGAGAGGGCACATGTTTAGAACGAATATAAATAGAAACCCAAAAACAGTAAGGAAACCCTAATGCATTGCTACACCATAAAGTACTTTGCTGGTCTTACTTGTCTTCTCTAGTCTTCAATTGTTAGAGAGAAAAGCAACAAAGTACTTCTCATGGTATTCCTGCTGATTCTGGCCACTTCCACTGGCTCTTGGCAATCCAGAAGAGCCTTGCTGTTTCTACAGGATCATGCTAATGGTACTAATTCATGTTTCATGCTTCTTATTGAAATTGCCTGTATCTTGACAACAAATGTATAATCATGCTATTTGTGTTTGGTGTTTCTTATTGAACTAGATTGCTGGTATCCTGAATAATGGAATTGTTGTAAAGAACTACTTCTTTTTTTTTTTTTTTTGATACTTTATTTACATTTCCAATGCTTCCTCCTTTCTAGGTTTCCTCTTTGGAAACCATCTATCCCCTCCCCCTCCTCCACCTCTATAAGGAAATTCCACCTCCCACCCACCCGCCCGCCCACTCCCATATTCCCACCTTGACATTCCACTTTACTGGGGCCTCTCCTCCCCCTGATGGCCAACACAGCCCTCCTCTGCCACATATGTGGTCGGAACCATAGGTTCCTCGATGTGTATTCTTTGGTTGGTGGTCCAGCCTCCAGGAGAATCAGGGGAGTCAGGCCAGGTGACACTGTTGTTCCCTCCATGGGGCTGCAGACTCCCTCTGCTCCTTCAGTCCCTTCTCCAAATCCTCCATCTGGGACCTCACTCCTCCATCTGGGACCTCACTCTCAGTCCAGCGGTTACTGTAAAGTGAAACTTGGGTATTCCAAACTTTTGGGCTAATATCCACTTATTAGTGAGTACATACCATGTTCATTCTTTTCTGACTGAGTTACCTCGCTCAGGATGATATTTTCAAGTTCCATCCAATTGCCTGCAAATTTCATGAAGTCATTGTTTTTAATAGCTGAGTAGTACTCCATTGTGTAAATGTACTACATTTTCTGTATCCATTCCTCTGATGAGGGACATCTGGGTTGTTTCCAGCTTCTGGCTATTATAAATATGGCTGATATGAACATAGTGGGTCACTTTATCTTTGACAAGGAGGTAAAACCACCCAGTGGAAAAAAGACAGCATTTTCAACAAATGGTGCTGGTTCAACTGGCGGTCTACATATAGAAGAATGCAAATTGATCCATTCCTATCTCCCTGTACAAAGCTTAAGTCCAAGTGGATCAAAGACCTCCACATAAAACCAGATACACTGAATCTAATAGAAGAGAAAGTGGGGAAAAGCTTCAAACACCTGGGTACAGGGGAAAAGTTCCTGAACAAAACATCAATGGCTTATGCTCTAAGATCAAGAATCGACAAATGGGACCTCATGAAATTGCAAAACTTCTGTAAGGCAAAGAACACTGTCAATAAGACAAAATGGCAACCAACAGATTGGGAAAAGATCTCTACCAATCCTACATCTGATAGAGGGCTAATATTCAACATATACAAAAAACTCAAGAAGTTAGACTCCAGAAAACCAATAACCCTATCAAAAGATGGAGAACAGAGCTAAACAGAGAGTTCTCAACTGTGGAAATTCTCAGGGCCGAGAAGCACCTAAAGAAATGCTCAACATCCTTAGTCATCAGGGAAATGCAAATCAAAACAAGTCTGAGATTCCACCTCACACCAATCAGAATGGCTAAGTTCAAAAACTAAGATGACAGCAGATGCTAGCGAGGATGTGGAGAAAGAGGAACACTCCTCCATTGTTGGTGAGATTGCAAGTTGGTACAACCATTCTGGAAATCAGTTTGGCGAACCCTCAGAAAAATGGACATAATACTACCTGAGGACACAGCTATATCACTCCTGGGCATATACCCAGAAGATGCTCCAACATGTAGTAAAGAACTACTTCTAAAGAAGTCTACAACTCCTTTTCCTATTAACCTTCTTTCTCTCCTACCTATTGTCAGTGCGCTAGAAGAGAGGTTGGCATAGTTAAGAATCATGAATAAAGTAGATTTTGTAAAGTCTAAGCCTGCAGGTGACAGCACAAACTGGCCAAGATGTGAAGAAAGGGGAACACTCCTCCATTGCTGGTGGGATTGCAAACTTGTATAATCACTCTCAGAATCAATTTGGTTGTTTTTCAGAAAATTAGACGTTGTTCTACCTGAAGACCCAACTATCTCACTCCTGGGGTATACCCAAAGGGTGCTCTATCATAGTGCAAAGCCTTGTGCTCCACAATGTTCATAGCAGCTTTATTCATAATAGCCAGAAACTGGAAACAACTCAGATGTCCTTCAACAGAAGAATTGATACAGAAAGTGTGCTTCATTTACACAGTGGAACACTATTCAGCAATTTTTAAAAGGACTTCATGAGTTCTGTAGTTAAATGGATGGAACTAGAAACTATCATCATGTATGAGGCAACTGAAACAAACCCAAAAGGACATGCATGATATGTCCTCAAAGATAAGTGGATATTATCCATAAAGTTCAGAATACCCATGATACACCCCATAGGCCCAAAGAAAACTAAGCAAGAAAGAATGCCCAAACGAAGATGCTTGAATCTCAGAAGGGGTAACAAAATAGTTGTAAGAGGCAGAGTGAGGGACCTGGGTGGGAGAGGGAATGGGGAGGAGAATGGAGGACAGAATCAGGTATGGGGAGAGAGAAGAGAGAGTCCCAAAGGGCCAGGAGAAAAAATGGAAATCTGTGTAGGGTGGGGAGGGGTGTTTGGAAGAATTTCAGGGAAGGTCCAGAACCTGGGAGGAGGAGACTCCAAGGAGTCCATGCAGATGACCTTAGCTGAGATGCCTAACAGTGGGAACATGGACCTTGAAAAGGCATCCTCTTGTTGCCAGTCAAGACCTCCAGTGGACAGATAAAGACACCAAGCAACCCTCAAAACTTTTTTCCCAAAAATTTCCTGTTTAATAGAAATGCAACGACAAAGATGGAGCAGAGACTGAGGAAATGGCATAATCTTTCTTTTAGAATTCATTCACCCAAGCTGTCTAACACAAAAATGCTTCAGAGTACAATAAATATACAAGTGCATTTTCACAATCTTAAAATGGATGTTATTTCCAAATAAAAAAATGAGAAGTTTCTGCCTATGTAAAATGAACGTACACACAGCAGCAGAGTGAATCAGTTGATAAGATGGAATGAAACCACTGTAGCTGAGGGACAGTCACAGCAGTGACTGAAGTGAGAGTGTTGTGCTCATCAAGTTGCTCATATTAAGAACATGTGCTTTACTTATATCAAATATACACCAATAAGGTGTCTTTTATTTTTGAAAAATATCTTATTTAAGAAATTAAAGTGAGTCTGACAAAAAACCAACAAAATAAACAAGCAAAACAAAACAAAATCTAAGCCCTCAAAACTGAGATGGAAGTTTAAGCAACAAGCATATGACACTGATTATAATACCATTTTCCAAACAGTGACTTAACCTCTCACACATGCTAAAGTCAAGGAAAGATTCCAAGGAGACCTGTATGTAAAAAGATAATGCATGATGTGCAGAACAAGAACTATGTGAGAGTCGTGTTTCTTGATTTTATGTTTATTTCAATTTATATTTTACAAACTAATTGTTCTTCTTAGTTATATTTTATTCTATTTCTTAATCAGAGTTTATTATTTACGTATTTCCTTAATGTATGCATTTTTCAATTGTCTAATTTGTTTTTTGGTTAAAAAAGATTAAAAAATGGAATTGTATTTTTTAATTTTAATATTTATATTATTGTGTACCATACTTTATATATTAAACTACGTTCCTTCCACTAAAAAGAATGAGATATGTTCTGACGCTAACATGTAAAATATTATAACAAAATTTGTTAGGGATTTTTGCTCACTAAGGCTCACTCACTCTGATGGGCTTTTGGGTTTTTGTTTTTGTTTTTTTATGATCAGTTACTGAAAGTGAAGTGCTAATGAAACTTCTTCTATTGTATGAAAAATTTCCTTCACTGAGATTCTCAAATATTTTCTTGACATATTAGATATCTTTATGTGTTCTGTTTTTTTTTAAATGGTTTATGTGTGCATATGCACATCAAGAGTATCCAATTGCCCCACAAAAGTTGTTAAATTCACTGTTTCCCTGTAGCATTTAGTAAAACATATTCGTTTTTTCCCCACTATTTTGAAGAAAAATTCAAGGGCCTCAATTGAAACATTGTCTCTATCTACTCTCTGAAGTTCTTGCTGTTATGTGCATGACTCCAGGTTGGATATAAGTTTCACTATTCAGTAAAATTCATAACTTATGTTCCAGTCTTTTTCAGTATTTGTCACCCATGTTCAATGTGTTTTGGAGGATTTCTTCCTCATTCAATTAAGAAGGCATTAGTTGAATATCTGAATGTTTGACTCTTGTTAACTAATAATAATGAAAGAAACCCACATTTGAACAGAAATCTGTAATTGTAGAGAAGAACTACTTTTTCAAATCAGTGATAGTGAGGAGAAAGGAAGGGCAGGGTGGGATAGAGAGAGGATTGGATAAAAGAGGTGAGGGAGGGATACATAGAGCAGGAATGGAAGGAGAGAGGCAGAGTAACTCTTTTCAATAAATGACATGGCAGGTTTATTTTAAGAAATGACTTCCTAAAGGAAAATGGCTAGACTTGCATTGCAGTCATGATCATAAGAGTATGTGGCTCTCTATAAGAAGAGTCATGCCGGGCAGTGGTGGCACACACCTTTAGTCCCAGCACTTGGGAGACAGAGGTAGGCAGATTTCTGAGTTCAAGGCCAGCCTGGTCTACAGAGTGAGTTCCAGGACAGCCAGGGTTACACAGAGAAATCCTGTCTCAAAAAACCAAAAAAAAAAAAAAAAAGAAAAAAGAAAAAGAAAAGTCATGAATGTAGAAGGGAGAACAACTGAGAAGAGGTCAGCATGAGTAGGAAGAGGCTAAGAGATAGAAATAATGAAATGGTATACATATATGTAATTGTTGAGAAAGAGACAGAGAAATTGAGGAAAAAAAAGATGATAGACAGACAGACAGAGGACATACAGATAGTTGTAAAGTAAGTATGTATATAGAATGAATGATATGCTAACAGATAGACAGACAGACAGACATATTCAGTGATTTGAGATAGCATCCAAAAAGACCCTGGAGACGTCTAGAACAGTAACTGATGAAGGGTACCTGTTATGCTTTCCCTTACACAAGACTTAGAAGAATAAATACCGTTCAGTTGGAATAAATAGAAAAACCCCTACAGTGAAATGAGACATCATGAAGATACTAAGGCACTTAAACAAATCACCTGGCATTGCAAGAAGGATAGTAAGTGCTCTGAGTCTGTACCTTCATTTACTGTATTAGAACAACTTGTACACAAAAGCAACTTCTGTGCCTATCAGAGTATACAATAAGAGCTGTGTTCCTATAGTTCCTATAGATGCCCTAGGAGTCTTTCTTGCTGATGAATTTTCCCTCACAGATACCGAGGGAAGCTGCTGTAAAGTTTTCAATTCTTTAGTTCTTTATAGAGGGCATCCAGTCCATATTGTGTTCTCATTCTCCAAACCGTCATGTCCATCTGTAATCCCACAGGCATCCTAAGACACAGAATAATGTGGATCCTCTCCTGATTGAGAAACAGTGGAGAAACCTCTTAAAGACACAGACACAATGATGTCCAGCTGCAAACCTGCCTTTGAATGCAAGTAACACCACAACTGAGAAGAACCACATTTCAGTAGGTGGGCAAACCTCAGATTTCAAAGGTTCAGCCACTGGGATACTTGCAGGTTTTGTTGTTGTTGATTACAAATGAAGAATTATACTGACTACAGTATTATACACACTGAAATCTAAGCACAACCTACAGTTGCCAGGCTACTTCCCATCAAAAACTTCTAGAACCAACAATTATATAGTATAGCCATCTCCTAGGTGAAAGTTGTAAGTCATGAAGCCAGCATAGTTGTTTTGACAAGGTACTAGAAAGCTGAGCCACATTCTGTGATTGCTGATCTGATGACCTTTAATACCAGTTTGAGACTCTGAATGTTACACTCTTGGGGGCTATTAACATAATGATTCAGCCATGTCTTCTCTGACAAAATTATTTCTGAATTCCTCTAAGAAAGTCCTAAATGTACTATTCCTCCTCACAAGGAAGAAACCTTAGTAGAACCTACTTGGCATTTTCTCTGTGCCTTGGATATTGTTATCTGCCCCTAAGGAAGTTCATGAAACAAAACAACTAGAATAGTTTCAACTCAGAGGAAGATGACAAGGTTCAACAGGACAGGAAAAATGACAATAGATCATAGCACAGAACTCCATTTAGAGTATATGTAGAATTTCTTAGAATTATAGCCTACAAGATAAAAGACAATACATACTAACCTCCTACTAAGAACTCAGCAACTTAAGATAGAATGACTAAGATAATATGATACCATGTATAGGTGATCCAAGAATGATATAAAAGAATACAAGAAGAATAAAGTATTAGGGTTTGTCATTCTTGGAAAAAATTAGTTTACATCAGGTTGTTGTAATGTTATTTAATATAGAAACAAAACAATTCCTTTATTAAACATATTATTATAAAATTACAAATAACCACTGAGCCTGATCCTCAGGATTAAGCAAACCTGCAAATATAATGTCTGACCTTTAAAAGATAATAATATACTGCTTAAAGGAGGCTGATTCACCTGGACTGACTCACATTCTATCTATATTCTATCTAAGCATCTTGAAATTACACCGTGCTGCCAGGCAAACAAGTTGTTATATTCTTGCTTGCTTGATTGATTAAATTAAAATGATTTGTAGAATATTAAGAACAAGGATATGGGAATCAAGAACCTCAACATAAAACCAGATACAGTGAATCTTAAAGAACAGAGAGTGGAAAAGAGCCTTAAATTCATGGGCCCAAGAGAAAATTTTCTAAACAGAACTCCAATGGCTCAGGCTCTAAGAGCAAGAATTGATAAATAGGACCTCATAAAACTGAAAAGTTTCTGTAAGGCAAAAGACATAGTCAATAGGACAAATCAGCAATCTACAGATTGGGAAAAACATCTTCACTAACCCTATCCAAAATATATAAAGAACTCAAGAAGCTAACCACCAAAACTCTAAACAACCCAATCAAAAAATGTGGTATAGAACTAAACAGAGAATTCAAAATAGAGAAATCTGATGGGGGAAATGCAAATCAAAACGACCCTGGGATTCCGCCTTATACTAATCAGAATGGCTAAGATCAAAAAC
>CM052700.1:72433899-72529531 GCA_028551405.1 Uromys caudimaculatus
ATATCTCATTCCCCTAGGAAATTCGTTAAAACAATATTTACTTCTCTATTATGTGTGTCTTTGCATATGTGCATATGTCTGACATGATAAAAGGATGATCAGAGGACAAACTAGCGTAACTGATCTTGTGAGCTCTGGTTATCAAACTCAGGAGGCAAGGCTTGGAGGCAAGTGCCTCCGTCACTTAAGCAACTCATTTGCTGCATCGTAAGAAATTCTGAATACTTTGACTTCTATGGCATACACTTACATTGAGGATGTACAAGAGGATTCATTAGTAATAGATTGTGTGAACTGCTTTTTTTTAATTTTTTAATTTTTTTAATTTTTTTAATTTTTGATACTTTTTTACATTTCCAATGTTTCCCCTTTTCTGGGTCTCCTCTTTGGAAACCCCCATCCCCTCCCCCTCCCCGCCTTTGTGAGGGAATTCCTCCTCCCACCTACCGCCCACCCATCCCCATATTCCCACCTTGACATTCCCCTTTACTGGGGCCTCTAGCATCCTCAGGCCCAAGGGCCTCTCCTTTCTCCCTGATGGCCATCGAGGTCATCCTCTGCCATGTATGTAGTCTGAACCATGGGTCAATAGATGTGTATTCTTTGGTTGCTCGCCCGAACTCCAGGACGACCAGGGGCGGGGGGTTCAGGCCCATAGACGCCCTTGCTCCCTCCATGGGGCTACAAATACCCTCAGCTCCTTCAGACCTTTCTCCAACCCCTCCATCTGGGACCTCACTCTCAGTCCAGCGGTTACTGTTAAGTGAAACTTGGACATTCTGTACTTTTGGGCTAATATCCGCTTATCAGTGAGTACATACCATGTTCGATTTTGTGACTGAGTTACCTTGCTCAGGATGATATTTTCAAGTTCCATCCATTTGCCTGCAAATTTCATTAAGTCATTGTTTTTAATAGCTGAGTAGTACTCCATTGTGTAAATGTACCACATTTCCTGTATCCATTCCTCTGATGAGGGACATCTGTTTCCAGCTTCTGGCTATTATAAATATGGCTGCTATTACAGGGAATTTTCATACTTATTCTATAAATTTTCTCCCGCTCTCACCTTTCCTTAGAGAAGTCCATTCACTTTATTTCTTTTTTTTTTTTTTTGTCTTTCTTGTCATAGGATATAATTACTTATTTCTCATTCAAATATCCACTTCAAGACATATACCTGCATGAAACTTCAGTCTGAATCAACTAGGCATGCCTTGGCCTTGTAGGTGGATTATAACTGGAATTCATGTATATCCAGTCATTTTCAGGGGTGTCCATCTACCCTATGTTATAGGCAATAGAAATTGAATCTGTTTCTTTAAAAACAAAAGAGACATTTTATGTTACTCCACACATAAGAACAGATGTTTCCTTAACCTTGGTACTTTTTACACAGCTGTACTAACCAATGGATTTGCATAATGTTCCCTAGGGTCCACCTCTCCTTGCAAGTCCAAGACAAAAGTTAGCCCATCTTTCTGCCTTGAATATTCAGGACTCTTCATATCAAGTTCTCAGAATGAGTTACTTTGTTCAGCTCCTGGGAATGCTTGTGTTCTGGATCCCTGATATGTAAAGGAACAAACATAAAGAAGAAGAATGTTGGGGATGGGGATTTCTCACTTTCAAAGTTTCTCCAATTCATATTGCTTATGGAAAAATTTAAAAGATATCTATCACTTTTACATTTTCATGATGAGTACTTAAGATATAACTTCCTAGCATTTTTTATTTACTTTTGAACACCCATAAAGAAAAATTCAATAGACCACAGGAAATACAGCACTCAAGTTTCACATTTAACATTCTTAAATCATCACTTCTATTTATATAAAACTGATGAAAGAAGAGTAAATCCAGAATTATTCAGTTTGTAAAGAATGCTTGACTACATGTCTTCATTTTCAGTTTCCAGTTTTTGTGCAATACAATGCTTGTGTCTGATGTTCAGGTTGACAGTTTTTAGCATGCTTTTTGCCCCATCTGGATTCACATTTGTTTTACTATTGTCATCATGATATAGATGTTTTATGTAATTTTTGCAATCATGAGAAGCTTTCCTATTTCTCCCATCTATTTATACAGACACAGTAACCATGGACTTTGCATATAGTTCCCAAAGGAGGTCCCATACTTGCTAGTCTGAGATAAAATCTCAGTTGTCATGTTGCAGTGAGTGATCAGACTTCTTAGGCTGCCTTCCCAAAATGAAGCTGCCTGTTTGGCTGTTGGTGATGCTGTTTTTTAGGATTCCTGGTGAGGACAGAGGGAAGTGAGAGAGGAGGATGGGTAGGGAGGATGAGGCCTAGGTCCCACTGCAGTTCTGTCCATGAATAACAAGGCAGGTCTTATCCTCCAAGATGGGGCCTATCAGGGTGATATTTGTGAGCATGATGTTTTATATGAGAAAGAACCTGTGCTAGAACAAGGATTATGACACAAATAGAAAGGGATGTTCTAAGTAATCCCTAAAAGACCCTTTTAATTCACTCATTTTGTTAAAAAAGGGAATTTTAGTGTATAAATAATTCTTTGTAAAAATAAACATCCAGCTGAAATAAGTATCAGAAAAGAAATCACAAAGAATATTCAACTTTGCACTTCTCTGTCTTTATTTCAGCTTCCAGCAGCGATGTTGTGATGACCCAAACTCTTCTCTCCCTGCCTGCCAGCCTTGAATATCAAATCTCTATTTCTTGCAGGTCTAGTCAGAGCCATGCACAAAGCAATGAATTTACCTAACTTCATGGGTTCCTCTAGGAGCCAGGCCAGTCTGCATAGATTCTTATTTATGAGATAGCCAAGAGATTTTCTGGTGTTGCAGACAGGTTCAGTGGAAGTGAGTCAGGCATATAATTTACTCTCACAAATAGCATAGTAGAGCTTGAAGATTTGGGGTTTCATAACTGCATGCAGCTTACATATGCTCCTAACACAGTGATGCAGACCCTCAAAAAGTCTCTTTCCTTGGGGTGGCCCAGATGTCAAATAAATTAGCTCTCTGAGAGAGAGATAATTAATTGAAAAAAAAAAAAAAAAAAAAAAAGGTAGCCTGGGCTGTTAACACATACCTTCAGTCCCAGCACTCAGGAGATAAAGAAAGACAAATCTCTGAGTTTAAACCAGCCTGGTCTGCATAAAGAATTCAAGGATGGCCAGGGCTACATAGACAAACCCTGACTATAAAACCCAAAATAACAACCACAAAATGATGTTCTTTGCTTATTTGATCTATGTCCTCTATTTTATCTTTGAGAACCAATGTCTTCTGCTTTGTTCATTTTACTTGTAAAGCTTTTCATTGACTTTTCTTTTAGGGATATTGTGTTTTTCTCAATTCTATATTCATATTAGCTTCAGTCTTCTTCAATATTTCTTCCTTTTTGTTAAACTCTGCTTTCAAATCTTGAGTTGTCTGTTATTTATACCACCTATATGCTTGTGTTTTCTTGTGCATCAAAATTCTTTTTAAATTCTTTTTCCTTGATTTTAATGAAGTCTTTATCTTTTCTGTACTCCTTAAATTCTTTGAGAAAATTTATAATTGCTTTTTGAATTTCGGTGTCCTGGAGTTCATCAAAAATTATCAATTTTAAGAATGTCTACAGGACTGGTAGGTTTTGGAGGGTTGATGGATTGACCTTTTAGTTTATTGACATTCCTGCCTTGATATATTTGAATGTGGACTTTGTTAGTTCTGAGTTTGTTATGGATGAACTAATTTGGCAAAGGAAAGAAGATGTGGGGACAGGTTGAGTCTAGTAGTTGGAAATGACTTGGGTAGCCAGACTAGGCCTAAACACTGACTAGGATCCTGGATAAATTTGGTGGGTTGCAAAAAACCAAGTATGGGCAATGTGGGCTAATCATCAGGCTAGATCCTGAAAGAGTACACGGTAAGTTGTCAGGAGCCATGCAGGAAAGGCTATGGCAAGCAAGTGAGTTTCCTTGAGATGGCGCACCATTTTGCATTACTCCAATGGGTATGCTCTAGAGATGCATGGACCACAGATACTTCATCCCAGAGTCTCTTCCTGCTGGTGATAAGCCTGCTCCAGCTGTATCTCTCATCTATCTGACATAGCCTACATTTTTTCTGAGTTTTTATACACTCAGTTGGATAGATATACTGCAGAATCAATATGAAGATGTACTTTTATGTAATAATGCTGTTCAGTTGAATAAATGACTTTATAGAATTCCTGATTTGAGTCAAATAATTTTAGAAAGAAAGTTAAAGGAGATGGTTCTAGTTGTTTTGTCAGAAAGATATAATAAAATTAGAATCAAGGATAAAATGTGCCTCCTCCTCATAGAACAGTAAGTAAAGGCTGCATAATAAGGAAGACAATGAGCTTTCATAACTTGTATTAAGAAGTAAAATAGGCTTGGGACAGATTTGCGATCAAGGAAAAACATTCACTCTGGGTCATTTTCATTCAAGGATGAGGCTATAAGTTCATACCATGAACTTTATACCAAGGCAAGGCCTTGTGGAATAGTTACTTCAGACTTATAATGAGAATATAAAACACAGCACAGATCAAACTTCTTTGAACTTATTAACAACATCCTGATGTAACTATGTCTTGTGTAACATTTTACCTGTTAGGTAATTTTTTTCTTACACACAGAGCTTTCGTCCTAGGATATAAAATGTCTGAGAGAAAAAATAAAGTGTGGCTGTTGTGGTTCTGCTTCAGTCACCAAATGTTTATATGTACGTGTGCACATATGTGTATGTGTACAAATGTGTGTGCCTGTGCTTGTGCCTGTGAATGTGCACATACATGTACATATATGTATATGCATGTGTGGTGGCTATTCCTTATTGTCAACTTGACTATATCTGGAGTGAACTACAACCCAGAATAGAAGGCTCACCTGTGATCCAGATCTTGAAGCTAGAAGACACAAGTTTCTGGAGATCTTGAGGCATAGTGGCCATGAAAAGCTTAGGCCCAGGCAAATTAGTGGACACCTTTCATCCCTGGAGACTAAGGCAAGGAGATCTCAAGGAGTTCAAGGCCAGCCTGGGACAAAGCAAATCCCAGATCCAGGAGTGGGGGTACACACCTTTAGTCAGGGCCACACCTTCTGCTCAAGACCTACATAAGGACATTGGAAGAAGGAAGATTTACTCTTCTTCACCTGCATGCCTTATGGAACTGAGCAACTGCTAGATCCTTGGAGTTAAATTTACAGCTGCTGCTGACCATTGTTGGGGAGTTTCACTACAGACTGTAAGTCATCAACAAATTCCCTTACTATATAGAGACTACCCATAAGTTCTGTGACTCTAGAGAATTCTGAATAATACACAGAGTTTATATAATAAATATAAGTTTATATAATAAATATTCACCGAATGTTCATATGTACATGTACATATGTGTATGTGTACAAATGTGTGTGCCTGTGCTTGTGCCAGTGCCTGTGAATGTGCACATACATGTACATATACATATATGTATATCTGTTTGTAAGTATGCACAATATGTATATATGCTTGTCTGTCTATATGTAAGTACATAAGCATGTATTAGATATGTGTGTATTTATGTATGTATGCATGTGCACACGTAAAATTGATGAAACTTGTGGTAAGGCCTGTTTCAGTGTGTATGTGTGCCTGTGTGTGTCTGTATGTGTGTGTATGTCTGTGTGTGCATGACTTTCTCTCCATTCTTTTCTTTCTTGCTAACTTGCAAAGAGTTAATGAACCTCTCACTAGATGGCTATTCTTGAGTAAAATGGGTCAATTTTTCTTTTTATCTCAAGTAACTAAGTTTGTTGTTATAATGCCCTGCTACTAGCAGTCAGAGCCAACAACCAGATGCCATCAGGTCTTTCCCCCAGAATAGTAAAGTAGTGTTAATTGCCTGATGCTATCAGCTCTGACCCCAGCATATCAAGAGAGAGTTAATTGTCAGGAATTACCAGCTTTTAGCTCCCACAGACAGCAAATCTGGCTACCTTCCTCAGTTTACTTGTGATGTCAAAGCTGGCTTTTGACAGGAAGACTGGGTATGGAGTCAGGTAATAGAATTGGTGAGGTGGGTTCTGTCTAATATTAGTCTTTTGATAGAGAAATTTATATAATAGAGATTATAATTTTAGCTTTATTGGGCTTTTTATCTCTGTGTCTTTGTCTGTCTGTCTCTGTCTCTCTCTATGTCTGTCTCTCTATTTCTTGCTTGTATGTATGCTAGTTTATTTTCCCTTTAATGATCTGGATACAATATTAATCCATGCTGTTTTGGAACAGACAGTAGTGAAACTTCAGATATTGTGCCCATTTTTGATAAATATGGCTTATTATTAAATGATGATTTTAGTATATTGAAGATTTAGATACTTCTAAAAGAATAGCAAAAATAAGCCTTGAAATTTGAAGAAACTTGCCCTGAATGTGTAGGAAGAGATAGTACAAAGAACCATAAGGTCATTGTTGTGATTTGAACAAAATCGTGTGTGTTTTAATAGTTGGTCTAGACATAGTACGTCATTTTACAAGATGGAGGACACTAGGCAGTAGAGTCTTCTTGGACTAAATAGGTCACATTTTGGTTAGAATGATGGTTTCAACTTGATCCCAGTTCCAGTCTAATCTCTCTGTGTTCTTTTCCTGTGTTCTTTGTGGGGAGTCCTATATTTTATTTGGATCAGAAGTTATGACCTCTGAGACATATGGCTTGCTTCATCAATTGGGTTCTAGAGAAAAAAAAAGCTATAGGAATGTATTGTCTACACGGTAGCCACTAACAGACTTAATTTGGCATCAGCTGCTCAGAATGGTTGATGCAAGAATTTGGAGATACTCTTCTAAGACCTGCCTCAGTATTCCTGGATTATTGTAATGACACTCTTATCTCTCTGAGACCTAATAATGGTCAATTTGAAGATATTACTTCTTTCTATTTATTCCTCCAGAGTTTGTAGATATAAAATTCTCTTATTCTCACTTATAAATATCATGGAATTGTCTGGAGTTGAGGAATTTTATAGGAACGCATGCAAAAATGAGGAGGTCAACAGTAGCATTGCTGTAACAAGAAGCTTGATGGAAATCCATCTGTCTCCTAGAAATTTTTGAACAGGAAGATATCTGTGTATTAGAACTAAGGATTAATTTTTAAAGATGGCTACATATAAATGTTATTCCTCCTTTTCTATGTGTCCTAATTTAATGAGGGTCCTTAACTTGTTTATAATTATATCTATTTTCACTCCTCCATCGTCACTGTCATCAACAATGTGTCTGGAAGTATACTTTCCCTAATCAACTTCTTCTATACTTTCCTCAGTTAGCACCCCTATTATAAGACATGGAAATCAAACACAAATATTCAATGTGTATCATCATCTCTGTATAGATTTGTGTACTGGTAGCATGGCAAGTACTATAAAATCACCAGAAGTGTGTGACAAAGAGTAAAAACATCAGCACACCAACGCAGGATTTTCTGGACATGCCCAAAGCCAACAGCTTTTGGAACCACTCTTCTTTAGCCTAGCTTTATAAATGATCATTAGAGAATCCCCATACCTAGGATCTAGTTCTTTGAATTAGCAAATGCCCTTTGTTGGTCACTTTTGCATTGCTATAACCAAAATAACTGATAAAAACTGTTTTAAAAGAAAAGATTTATTTGAATCATATTTTCAATTTTAAAATCCAACATAAGCAGGAAGTATTGATGCAGCCCCTCAGTTAATATTACCACGGGCTTGAAAGCAACCAGAAAGAAGAGAAATAATATGTGTTCAAGGACCTTCCTCTACTGGAGTATTTTCTAAGTTACGATCTCTATGCCAAAGCTTCTAGAACCAGATTTGTTTAGCTTTATTTCTATTGCTGTGGTAAACACCATGACAAAAAAACAACTTGGAGAAGAAAGACATTTAAGCTTAGTGTATATAGTCTACCATGAAGGAAATTCAGGGCAGAAAATCAGTGGCAGAGGACATGAAATATTTCTGTTTATTGATTTTCTCCACATGGATTTCTGAACTTTCTTTTTTACATCACCCAGTACCACCTGCCTAGAGGTGGTAAAAATCAGAGCTGTCTGGGTCCTCTCACACTAAGCATTAATCAAGAACATTACTCACAGATTCATCTACAGGCTATGCTGATACCGATAAGCCCTCAATTAAGATTTCCTCTCCCAGATGACTCTAGCTTGTGTCAAGTTGACAAAACACTAACCACAACATTTCCAACATAGCACTTAAACCTTGAATCAAGTGTCTAAATTCTAAGCCTTTTGAAAAATCTCATCTTCAAAGTACCATATATCACAAAACTTTCACATATTATTAATGCAATATGAATTCCCTGTGATCAATCCCTCAATCCCTGCTTTGATGTCTATAATACATTCTGTGTTGCTATATGTATGTGTGTGTGTGTGTGTGTGTGTGTGTGTGTGTGTGTGTGTGTGTGTGTATCACAATTGTTAAAGAAACAGAAAGGGTAGTAGGGGTTTTAGTTTGTTAAAATGCAGCCCTAATGTATGAGGCTAATTAGGAGAAAGGGTCACAAGACTAGGATCTGACTTGGTGTAAGTAAGTTCTAAAAATAAATAAATAAACATTACATTAAAAACAATAGAATAGGAGTTAGAGAGATGGCTTAGTGGTCAAGAACACTTGTTCCTTTTCAGAGGACCTATATTGTTTTCAAATACCCACCCGGATGCTCATAACCATCTGTAACTATAGTTTCAAGCAACCCAACACACCTGTTGCCTCTGGCCTCCTGAGGTATTAGAATGTATGGGGTTCACATACAATCATGTAGGCAAATATTCATACATCTAAAATAAAAATAAATAAATATCTTGAACATAATTATCAGGAGCCATCAAGGAAAGACTAAGCCTACTGGGTGATCTTCCTGAGATGATTCACCATGGAACTGCAATGAATGAGCTCTTTGATTCAAGGCTAGAGGGATGATATTTCAGAATTGATCCTTGCTATTAATATTCCTTTCCTTCAATTATTAAATTAACATAACGATTCCTGTTATTAACTCTCCTTATTGGGAAGATTTTCTGTGGACCAATGAAGATGTGTTGTCTTGGAGTGATGCTATATAGGAAAATAGATGATTTCTTAATTTGTAAAGATGATTCTATAAGAATTCCTAAATTTATAATAGTAATTGTTGACCCCTTTATAATAAGATCTAAAATTAGAGCTTTCTGTAATATGAAAACTGGAACTGGATTGTTGCAATTCTTCACCTGCCACTAGTTAATTGTGCTAAAATAGAAAGCCGGGAACACCTTCCTTTAGGCCATAAAACCATTAAGGCCATAAAAATGTTTTGAATGATTTATTGTAGGTGCAAGGACAGAAGACAAAATATTGACTGCATTTATCTACACAAATCTTCAGTGTTAACTTAGACATAAGTATTATAGTTTTAGACTCTCAGTGAACCTGTGGAGTTAGTGACAGATAATGAATGTCTAATTAGAGAACTAGTCTTAATGAAACACATGTAAACATCTCTGTTGTAAACATCCTATTCCAATTTATGACTTGAATTTATGTTTGAACTTGTAAATATTGTGAATATTGGGATACTACTTGATTATGTGTCCTGCTAAAGTACTATAACTAGGAATGATGACATTAATGTAGAGCAGAAGAATAGGGAGAAGGAGAGTAGAAGCAAAGTAGAAGCTTTACAGAGATGAGAAGCTAGGCCGATGAGGAGACAAAGAAGAGAGTGGACCAGGCAGAGCATAGGGAGGAAGAGGCTTCTCCTTACCATGGCACAGGTTTTTTTTAACATCAAGGTTCTAAAAGGCAGGGGTGGGGAAGTTTTTCCTTACAGACTTGGGTTTTGTTTTTGTTTTTTGTTTTTTGTTTTTTATTTAACAAAAGAAAGGTAGAAGCTTTTTCTTTCATTATACAATAAAGGTTTAAAGCCTATTATTCATCCAGAATGAATGAATTCTTTCGGCACTGGCACTTGGGCTTTTGCTCCATATTCATATGTGAGTAAGGTATGTGTGTATAAATATGTAAGTATGTGATAAGTCAAGAATATAGGGATATATGGATGAATATGTGTGTGTTTCAATGTTCATTTGCTTGTGTAAAAGTTCTGCAGGAGTAAATTTAACACCTAACAAGGAGTTAGGGAAATCCCTAGTGTGGGTTGAGGCACCAAGGACCCACAGGGAAACCTCTTTACTTAATCCCATGCTGTTTAACCATAGGGTGCTAATCTTCTGGAGCCATTGACTTCTAGAACCAGAATGAAGAATCAAGGGGAATACATATTATTTAGTAATAAGCAACCTATACTTTTGAAAGACCAAGTCTTGTCCCCACCAACGCTCCAACCCCTAATTCGCTATCTTTTCAGCAAAGCTCCTGGTACATAATCTGTACCCTTAATTTAGAATACTAACCTTCACCTAGTAAGGTTCCTTGACAAAATCAATGCTGCTAGTCTTTTTCATTGCTCCATAGCTAAAGCTTCATCTTCCTACCATGTTAGCCATCTGATTTGATGGCCAGGTTCTAAATTGGTTGTCATCAAATCTCTCCAATCTTTTGGGATTATATAATTTTGTTTTTGCTCTCCATTTATTAAATATTTATTCCAAATAGGGTGAATGTAAGCCATAGGTTGTTACTGCTTCTTTAAATCTCATTAAGTCTAGTGCCTCTGTAGGACTTCAAGAAAAATTTTGATAACCTTGTGGATTTTCTTCATCTGGGGCAAAATCCCTTAATATAAGTGGGAAAATCCCTTTAGATTTTTGTTCGTTTGTTTGTTTGTTGTTGTTGTTGTTGTTTAAACTGCCATTTTGCAGTGTCCTCACTAAGTAGCAGGGTAGGCTTAAGATAGAATTGAAAATTGTTTATGATTCAAAGGATTGTCTAATTTTTTTCTATTGTTTGTACCTAGCAAAATTTTTTCAGCATTTTTCTTATCTAAGTCTGCTTTATTCTCATCTGTCTTAAAAAGGAAACATCGAATTCAATCATTACCGAAAATATAATTATTTGTATGCTGATAATTGAAACAAAATTATATGCGATTCAAATGCCCTCTGTAATTGTGTTTTACATTTTTAACACAGAAAATATTTTCTTCGGTGACTTCACTTTGTTATTTTCAAACTAATTACTTTTCTCTATGAATTTTCAGAGCCAGTTTCTTTTATTTCTTTAATACTATAGCACAATTCCAAAGATAATTACCCAGTCCAAGATTCCTCTGTGCTTCGGATTCTGTGTGCAGTTCCTGGTGTTCCTTTTGGGATGTTTAGCTCAGCTCATGGGGCTGACAGCCTACTCCATTCACTCAAGTCAGTACAGCAGGCCACCCCACAATTTCTTGGCTGCAGCTGCTGCTTGCTTTTCAGTAAGAGCTGAACTTCATGCCTGCTGGGACAAGCTGAGAGCCCTGCCTCCCAACCCAAGCTCTCAGAAGTTGTTGGGCCTGGCTGCAACCTAGGACTTTGCTTGATTGCAGGACAGTGCACCAAGGCTCTGGTTTCCAGCTCCCCTCCCAATGCTCATAGATCCCACTTGTGTGCCCACAGGTGGCAGCTGGCTATGCTAGCAGGGGCTCTTAGAGGAGCCATACCTCCACATTTAGCCTCTCTTCAGTGGTTTTCTGCTCACACCCAGCTAGGAAAGCTCTAGGAAGTATTTTTCGCTTCCTTCCATCCATAACTTTTCCCAGGCTCTAAACGTGGATTTCTGCCCCATGTTGGGCACCATATATCACCAGACTGTCTCAACTTTCCAGCTTCTGAATTCTGACAGAGACTTATTTTTAGTTATGAAAGCTTAGACCTCATCTGCCGTGTTCCCCACTCTCATGTGCAACTTAATTAACCCCATTTATTCTATTGTATGCTTGCTATGTGGCTTATTACCTCTTCTTATTCCTGGCATTCGTTCCTTTCTCCTTGTTTGGCTGTCAAATCTCGTCCACATAATCTGTTCCAGAGTTTCCGTCTCTGCCCAGATGCCCCATCTTTCCTCTCCTGCCTTCCTATAGGCCAACAGCTCTTTATTAAACCAATCAGAAGTTGATAGAGAACAATGTTCACAAAATTCCGAAACTGGTGATGCTTCTTAAAAATTACAATAGCAAAGTCTGGACAGTATTCAGCTCTCTGCTGGTATAGAAATCAACATTTGAATGATAAAAAGACAACTTTTGCATGAAGTTATCCAAACAGAGCAATTTGTTGAGAAGTTGAGATAAGCCAGATCACATCAGTCATCTTGGAGAGGAGTTTGAACCAGAACTGTTTAGTTGAGACAGACAGCCAGAGTTCAGAAAGAACAAGAAAGGGTGAATTTATTTAGCAGTATTTACCTTACTGCTAAATAATCACATCAGGCAAATAAAATTTACATTTACAATTTGCATCATAAATGGTAAAGTGGATATAGTTATAGTAGAGCAGGAGTTTAAGAGTGTTGCTGGATTTCTGTTGAGCCCAGTCTAATATCTTACTAATACTCTGCACTTGGTCTTAGCCAAAAGGCCGAATAGCAATCTTACTAATACTCTGATATGTCACAGAATTGATGGTGACATTATCTTTGAGAGATGCATATAAGGAGGCTGGGGACTAAGTCATATGGCTGAATGAAAAGCATTAAATTCATAGTGTAAGGATGACTATAATTTTGATTGCATCTTTCTTTGTTGAATTCATGAATTAATTTCAGAATAATCCACTAGACAAGCATCTCTATTTTCATATCTGTGATATTGCTTTTAGAGTAACTAGCTAAAAATACATTTGAAAAGTAGAATTAGCAATAAGAAGAATAAAACTTAAGATGGGAGAGAGTACTAAAATGTAAGTATTATGATTACTTGATGAAAATAAGTATAAGTTTTAAAAGAGATCAGTAATCATATATAGATTCCTGAGGATATTAATAAACACATTCTCATTAAATGTAACGAGAGCAACTATTAAAGATACAGTATCCACTAGAACCATCACAAATATGAACAAGCATAGAGAAGGTAGGGCATAATAGGCAGATGTAAACATCAGCAACCAAAATATTGTATTCACCAACAGGTCTGAGGGTCAGTCCTCTACAGAATTTATCAGATGTGTTCATTGAGAAAAGCAATGAGTTTATCTTTACTTTTACAACTTTCCTCAACGCTAAATAATCCAAAAAATGTTAATGATTGCTTTTGAACTTCCATTCTTCCCATTTAAAGCTATTCTTGCTTGAAATGACTACACCAATTTCTGTTTTGCTTTAGGAGTCCAGATAATGTCTAAGCACGTGTCTCGTATCCAAGTCTGTCATTAATTCTGGAGAAAAATTGTCACATCTATGCTGTGAGCTCAACGGAAAGAGAGTTAAGTCACAGTAGAGATAGCTCCTTCTACCAAAATGTCCTCATAAGTTTCAAAACCAGACTGAGGCTGAGAAATATCAGCAAGAGGGAGGATGCTGAGCAGCACATTGGGCTCCTAGCCATACACTTCTACTTCCTGTGAGGTTTATGTTATAATCTGCAACAGTGTGAGAGAATTACTACTGTATTTTAGACAGCAAGTAGCAATATCTTCAGATTCCAGGCTGTTAATTGTGAATTTGAAATGGATCTGAGATCCATTGCTGCTAAACCCTGATGAGACTTCAGGTTGTACTGTGGATGTACTATATATGACTAGGAACTTCCCCAAATTTCAGCTGATACCAGGATATATAACTGCCAATACTGTAACTTGCCTGTAATTGATGGTTCCTCTGTCATATGGAAAAAGAAAGTGAAGATGGATACTCTGCTATCAGGATGTCACATTGTATATCTTCGATAAAAGGATACAAGAAGTGTAGTAAGCTAACCAAGTACATGAAGACTCTGCTGAAGAGCACAGTGAACTAGGACATTCTTGGCTTTGCTCTTCTTTACTAGAAACAAAGCAGTAGCACCCTAGAAGCTGAACAGCTTCCCTCAAGTTCTTCTGATGTCTGTCTTCAACTGACTACTGTTCAATCTGAGATTAATCTATTAAGAAGTCTTCCGGTTAGTGAGGTGTGCTCTAAGTTGTTAAAAAAATCCACTTTTCTTCCAGCCTCTGCTCCCAGAATGACGACTCTGAGACTATGTATGTATTAATAAATGTCTAGGCCATAAGCTTTGGCTCATTCTTTGACTAGTTCAGAACTTATTTAACCCATTGAAACTAGTCTATATCTACAACTTGGCCAATTCCTTTATTTTCAGCTTCGTCCTGAGTGTCTTTCTCAGCATCTTCCCCAGCTTCTCTCTTGAATCTGTGTTTTATTCTCTCACTAGTTCCCAGAATCCTCTCTTCCTGCCAGTATCCTATCTCCTATTTCTTGCCTGAGCTCATTTGCCATAGCATTTTTTTATTGGCAACTGTTGCTTACAAGATATTTTCTCTACACTAGGTACATGCAAACCTTACAAGCTTGGCATGGCTAGGCAGTTTTCAAGATTGGTTGGGCTCAACTCAGGGCACCATATGTCTCAGAATACCACAAATTGACTGCAGGGAACCTGTTTTTCCCTGGAAGACATTATGCTGCACAAAGGCAGTTGGGAGAAAATATTCCATTTGATTTGAACCTGAGCCTAGTTGAATAATTTATTTAGTAAGAAATATTGGACATTCTTTGCATCTGAAAGATGCCTTGTAATTCTTGGAATATGAGTTATCTTGTTTCTAACTTCCTATAAAAATGTATGGCTTATAGCAGTGGATATTTTGTATTATAATTATAACATACCTATCATTTTGGAATTGTTTCCATTCATAAAAATAAACTGATTACTCAATAGTATTGCCTTCAATACTATTAACGTTATTTGCAATGGTCCCAGGACAGGCCGTTGTTTGTCATTTATTAAAATTTGTATCACATTCACATTTCTGTATTTATTTCAAGGGTAAGCATGTGCCATGGTACATATGAAAGACAGATGACAACTTGTCAGAAATTGAAACAAAGATTTTAGGCTGGGTTACATATGCCTTTATAATCTGAGCTGACTCATGGCCACCACTGATACTCTTTAAAATATAAGAAAGTTATTGACCATACAAGTAATAATTTCTTCAATGTGTTTGTTACTTAGAGATACAAGTTATTTAAGGTTGCAGGTATTTAACACCCCATAATTAAATAAATTTCATGGTTTGTGAACATCTATATTCTACCTTTCTGTAATGTTTTATATGATTTATTAATATATGTTTTGCATTATTTGTTAATATATAATGTTTTACATGATTTATTAATATAAAGCATTATTAGTTGCTTCAAGGCCTCAAACAAACTGGCTTTAAGTAAACTTGCCACTAGATCTGTCTAGAATCTAAAGTGTCACTTCTCAAGAAGAAGGAAGATGAGTAAGCAGACATTGACTGATCTAAGCTCCACTCCCTGACATCATGTTTTGGAGGACTGGACAATACACCCCTGGAGCTGTGAGGTGGAAGTCCCTGGGTTTAGCCAACTCTATACATATGCTATGGAGTGTGTATGTGTATGTGTGTGTGTGTGTGTGTGTGTGTGTGTGTGTGTGTGTGTCTGCTGCAGAGTGAATGATCCACTATGCACTAGTAATAGTGTATTCTTCATTCTTAGTGTGATAAGACATCACCCAAGCAGACATCTGTCTCTTTGTCCATCTACAGGAGAGTGTCTGTTTCCTGTTAAGCTCATGTCCGAGAAAGCATCTGGGATCTGAAAAGAATGAAGATCTAAAATTGAATTCTTTGCCGCTCATTTTTTGTTCCCCAGTGTCTTGATCAATCAAAAAAATAAAGGAAGACAAACAAGCTGGGCATGCACCAAGGGCACCATGAAGCCTGCTGACTCTAGAGTCGCACTAATGCTTGACTACTAGGTTTAAATTGGTATTTCATAGAATATGTGAAACTCAAACATAATTGTACTGGGGTCAGAAAATCATTACATTTTGATAGCAACTCTCCTGTGCACACCACGCCCCTAATCTTACTCATCTGGAATAACTCAGAAACAATTTAAATGCAATTCTAGCCATCCTCTTTGGAAACATACAGGATTAAAGGACTTTAAATCCATTTTTTCATTCTTCCTCCTTACTTTGTCTCTTGTCTCACAACAGGTTTACACCTTCTTATTATGCTGTTTTTATATTTGGATGGCTCAGAGTAATACAGCAGACAAAGTCTTATACTTCAAGGGTATGTTTAGTATGATATTATGTGACATATTTAACAATAGAAATAATTATAAAGTCATTTTATTTTCTGCTAACTGACTTATATCTTAAATTTTATTTGTATGCTATATTTTCCCTGTGTTCATTGAGTTTGCTTTTTAATGAAGTTTGCCAAGAAGCCAAAACCTGACATTTCCAATACAACTATAGAAATTACAAGTATCATTTATTCATAATGATTTTTCTAAGAGCTACACATTTATTCATAACTAGTCCTATATCTCATAGTATGAAATAGGAAAATATTTTAACCGATCAGATTTAGTGTTTTGAGGACACACAATTATCTGCAACATTCTCAATTTTCAGTGAGATGATTTAAATTGATTCAACTGAATTTATCTTTATTATTTTCTGAAAGCTTGCATGCTCAATAGAATCTTGTTTATAATTGTACATACATCCTTGCCACCGAGCAGTGGCAGAAATCCACCCCTCAAAGCATCAGTAAATTATAGTATACTATATATAATGAATTTCAAGGAATGTTCAACAGTATATTATTAAATACATTTATATTAGATAATCCTGTCCTACTTTATACCAATGTAAGTTTCTGAGCACATTTCACCTTAGGTTGTCTGCTATATGTGTCCAATGAAATTTTGGGTCATAATATTTCTGAACTACATTGTTTTACTTGATATATCCCCATTGTAATACAGTGTGTGAAATATTACCACCTCTCCAGCAGGGGGTAGTACAATCACACATTTATCTACTCAGGGAACCCATACTTAGTACTGACAACCACTGTAACACTATGAATAAGAGAAAGAGCTTGCAGCCTCTGGATCTACTTAGCTTCCCCAAATGTCTTTAAGCTTTGGCTATTACTATGAGACCTGCCTAAGCAGATTTCATTGACAAACACTTTGAAAGCTCGAGACCCAGAAAATTCAATGTCTTCAGAAAGGGAAGACAAGCTTCTCCCAGATACTCCTATTCATAACAACTCTGGCTCAGAAGGATCAGATGCCCCAGGCCCTCCCAAAACCAGCATATGGCAGAATGTTAGATTTGTGATTGATACTACAAATTGATATTTGTGTTTCTTTCTGCTTTAGAAAGGAGGGTTTTTCTGCATGTGACTGCTGTGGTAATATTCCTGAAAATACCCAAGTTCCAGTGCCAGATCACACACTGGCATTGTTTTGTTTAGTTTCGTTTATTTTCTGCAGACCTTTTTGGGCTCAGAACCACTTAATTATACTCACATGGATTAGCTGACCCTTGGCTGAGCAGCCATCAGGAAAGGGCATGGCAAACCTGGGGCCTCAGATTTTCCTGTGTGTACATTCCAGTCATTTTCAGCTGAACTTTATTGTGGGAATAAAAATCCTATATATTGTAGTACTCGTCATCCATATAGATCAATCCTATCTATGAAAAAAATATGTGGGAATACTCTGGACTAGGACAGTATATTTGGGACTTCTTACTCTCTCATGACGAGAAGCAAGGAGGGTGCTACTTGCTACTCTCAACAGAAGATCAGTATCCCACTCACAGCGGTCGACAAACCAGAACAAAAACACATTTTGTTTTCTCAGGAACTGGCTGCTTCCATTTCAGAAGGTACAATATGCTCAAGAGTTCGATTAACATGTGATAGAATCTGTCTGCAACAGTAGCAGGTTTGAGTTTCACTCAAGGACATTAAGTAGCCCCTCCCTGGAAAAAAGAGAAAATAGTATGTAAAGAAATAATGGGATAAGATAACCAGAGGCTGGACCACCAACCAAAGAATACACAAAATGGGACCCATGGCTCGGACCACATATGTGGCAGAGGAGGGCCTTGTTGGCCATTAGAGGGAGGAGAGGCCCTTGGGCCTGAGGGTGTTAGAGGGCCCAGTAAAGGGGAATGTCAAGGTGGGAAGACTGGAGTGGTTGGGCGGGTGGTTGGGAGTGGGAATACCCTCACAGAGGCAGGAAAGGGAGAGGGGAAAGGGGGTTTCCAAATAGAAGACCTGGAAAGGGGAAAACATTGGAAATGTAGATAAATTATCAAAAAATTTAAAAATATATATAACCAGAGGCCCCATCTTTGTGTCATCTGTTGTAGAGGAATGATTGAGAGTTCTGAATTAGATTTCCTGACCCAGGCGCTGATCATAGGGAGGATGTCACTGGACTTTTGAGAATATACATGGGGCATTAAGATTCATATTTTCATATAATTTCCAGTTTAGGGAGGAGTGAAAGCTCTGCCCCACAGTAGTCTTTCATCAAAGACTGTCTATGCATAAAGGGGAAAGATGGAAACAATGAAAACCAAGTACTCTTCTCTCTTTCTTGGCATGGAGAACATAATAGTGTATATATAGTAATAGTATCGTGCTACATTTTTGTAGAGTTTGCAGGACTGTAAAAATGGATGGGCCTAACAATCACGAATATAAAAAGTTGTAAAACCGCCAGGTTATGATGAAATAAATTTTCTTCATTCTATTACTGAAAGTATAGATTGATAACGTTGTATAATTAGATCTTTAAATTTTAGACTACAGTGGTACAAACATACGTACATATTTTTATATTCAGAATTTCTCAATTGGGTTCCTACATTGAGTAATTCAACTTAATAATTTGAAAGTGTTTATTTGAAAACATTATATGTTCAATACAATCTTTTCTTAATTTTTAACCTCTTACTACATTGTGGTTTGTGACTCTAGTGTTTATTCTTGACCCTGTGATGGAGTAACAAGAGCAGAAGCAATGCCAGACAGCCTGAGAACCAGCATGAAAACATTAATATATCACACTGCAGCATATTTAGTAAGCTGCATGAAATAGTCTAAAATGTGTTATAGAAATGTGGAAGGGTTTTATATTGGATGATCTTGCCACATGATGGCCAAATATAAGTTCAAATCAAATTTATGTTTAGCGTGTTACAAAGATTAGTTATATTAACTGTATTCTTGATTAATCCTGTTTCCATTGTACACAATTTTATCTGATGCAACTCAAATAAGGACTGAATGTATGTGGTGGAACAAATATGTAGGTATTGTTGGCCTCAATCTTGTACTGGAGGATGATTTAGAACTTCTGGAACCTCAACTTTCTAATTTAGAGGCTGGAACTAGAAGCCTGCACCAACAGGATCAGTTCACTCAATGATGGGGGCTCTAACCACGGTTCTTTCCATAGTGAGCAAGAAGTGCATCAATTAAATTACATACCTGCTAATATTTTCTAACTTCTTAGTAGGAAATTGCAATAGTTGTATTGCATATATGTGTGTTCTGCACATATTCATGTGTGATAGATGGTAGAATTCTTCCTAACGCTGTCTTTCATTCATAGGAAAATAATAGTCTTAGTTTGGTTCATTAGCTCTTGCTGAGCACAATACAATTTACCATTAACTATTGTCTGGGCTCCACTTGGATGAAGACTTAACTCTGTACTCATTTTATCAATCTCTCTATTAGGAGAAGCAATAATATATGTCTACCTAGTCAAATTCAGTATTTCATCTATCAATAACTGTAACAATAGGGACAAGAGTTTCTGATCATTGTCATCCATCATTTTCTCCTTGATCCTGCCCACTTCTTTGAGAGTGGTCTGAGTATATTTCATACGCAGATATAGTCAGTGAAGACTAGAGATTCTGACATTTCTTTGGGTTGCAGATGGAGTCTGGCTCTTAACAGTAATCTTTCCTGTTTTGTGAATCAGCTGTCACACCCACTCTCTCTATCTTTTATCGAGTAGAGACAAGTGTAGAGCTCATGCATCTACTTCATGGAATTCTTTATAATCTGAATGAATGGACAGTGCTGGTTAGCATCATAAAGACTTTCCAAATAAGTAAACCTGAAGTCCATGAGAAGAAATAATATTAGTAAATCTGTGAGAAAATATTTGACATAATAAAGCTGACACCCAATATCTCCAGCCTAATATAAAAGGATTATTATAAGAAGTGATAAGACCAGCAAGATATGACATTACATTAGTTATTGTGAAGTATCTTTTGTCCATCTTTTCTAACTAGAATATTGTTAATGACATATGTAAAAATAAATTTTGTGTGTGTGTGTGTGCATGCATACATATGTTCTTGTGTGTTTCACCCCTTTATGTGAGTGTCCACAACTTCGAGTTGAGACACTAGACCACATCACTCCTATATTTGGGACTATGAAGAAACTGGTTGCGAACCAATGTCATTGTGAACTTATCTCCAAAGCCTCTTGTCACTGTTATGGAAAAGTTCTGGGAGCTAGTACTGTCTCTACCTTGAACAAGTATAAACTTAACATGTGATTTTCCAGTTTCATTCAATAGTCAATACATAGACCACATTCCAGAGACATATCCCAGTACATTTGAATTAGACAAGCCTTCTTATTGTTAATCTGTATTCCTCTGAATAATCTCATCATTTTACACATGTCTGTGGATAGCATAATATGAAGGTTATGGATGTTTAAATAGCAGTCCAAGAATTAGTAGATGGAATGTTGGGTTATTTGTTCTTAGACGTTAAAATGTACTGGAAAATGGGCTTCCAGAGGTATATGAAGAAGGACCAATTTAACATAGGCAGAGACGGAGCTAATTCTTTCTTTTATATCATATTTCACATATGAAAATAATTGTAGAATTGTAGAATTCAGATTCATGAAAGAGGTACAGGGATAGATAGCCAGATAAAGGAGCCCAGATACTGTGATATTCCAAGTCTATAACAGATGTGTTGCAAATGTTTTATTTCACAGATAATAAGGCAGATGATGGGCTTCTCTATTGATTTTCTCAGGTCTGTGGCAGGTGTAGCTCAAAGAGACTGTGTTCCATCTTCTGAGAGTCTAGAGCCAGGCTGGTTCCTTTTTGAAGCAGAAAAGAGGGAAGAGATTTGGTTTGTAAGAAATTAAGGTTGTTTTCTATAATAACATATACCTATCTTTAATTTAAGTTACTCTGAACCCAAAAGCAGCAGACCTCTATACCTATTGACATTTGTTGCTAACAGCAGGGATATTAGGTAAATGATTTGTTACTAGTACTCCCTTATCTGGCCAGGTAGCCAGAAACCTCTTTGTCTAGGGCTGGTTAAGTCTTTGTGAACTAGAGAGGAAGGAAAGCAATAGAATTAAGATGTTTTATACAGGCAAATATGCACAAACACATAAACACTCATAAATACATTTATGTTTTTATTTACATTCTTATTTATACATTAATGCATTTACATTTTTGTTGAGCCAAACCATCTGTCTCGTACCCTCCACAAGTAATCATGCATGCTATCTTAGTCAGGGTTTCTATTCCTGCACAAACTTCATGACCAAGATGCAAGTTGGGGAGGAAAGGGTTTATTCAGCTTACACTTCCACATTGCTGTTCATCACTAAAGGAAGTCAGGACTGGAACTCAAGCAGATCAGGAAGCAGGAGCTGATGCAGAGGCCATGGAGGGATGTAACTTACTGGCTTGCTTGCTGCAACTAGGCTTTACCAATAACCTCTCATAGGTTCTCTTCATGGTGCCAAGCCTCACCTCCTTTGCATGACCCTTTCAGTCCTGGGCCATCAATTGCAACTGAGGCTGCACCTTCACCACTGGCCTTCTGTGGCCTCTCACAATACCGAGCTTCAAGTCCTTTGCACATGCTTACATATACACATGTCTACACACACACACACACACACACACACACACACACACACACACACACACACATGTATAGACAAACAGACATACATTTAGGTGGATGGATGGATGGATGGATGGATGGATGGATGGATGGATAAATGTATAGATGGAGCAGAGCACCCAAGACAAGCCATCTTTGTTTCTCTGTCCTTTATATACCTTCTTAGATAAAAGTTCATTAGAAAATTACCTAAGAATAGTAGACCTAACTCTCAAGAGACTGGAGGCCCCAGGGAGTTTAGAGGTCTGGTAGGGTAAGGGGGTGGGGATATCTTCATAGAGACAGGGGGAAGGGAGGAGGTATGGGATGTAGAACAGTCATTCAGAGGGTGGACCAAGAGGAGAATACAATTTGGAGTGGAAAAAAATAAATAAAAGATTAAAAATAAAATCACCTAAGAAATAAAATGTTATATAAAGTGAGAGTTACAGAAGGTTGTTAATATTAAGTTTTAACATGCTCATTATAAATTCAAACAATTTTTGCATGGCCTTGCCTTATCATAGTGTATACCTGTGGCTTATCCTTGTACCTAAATGCTTTTCCTTGAACACAAATTTTCCCCAAGCTCATTTCTCTTTTCTAGTATGATTATGAAAGCTCATTGTATTTCTTGTATTTCTTATTATGCAGCCCTTACATACTATTATGAGGAGTGGGCCCATTCTTTTCTTTAGTCTAACTTTATTACATGTTTCTAGCAAAGCAACTAAGGTCATCTCTTAAAACTTTCTTCCCAAAATTATTGAATCAAATCAGGAATTCTATAGAATCATTAATTCATCAGAACAGCATTAATTTATGGAAGTTCATCTTTATCTTAATCTGTAGGAAATCTAATTGATAGGGTAGGCTATTGCCCATGGATTATTATATTAATTTAACAATGACAGAAACGTCCTATCATCTGCAAGAAGCAATCCTGAAACAAAGTCTATTTGGGACCTTGCAAAAGAGGTGGGGAGTCTCCTGGAAGGCTGCCTGCTAGTCTTAGCCTATCCCAGATGGCTCCTAACATCCACAGTTTGATTTCCTGACCAGGTACCAGGGAAATAATGAACTTTCTTCTTCTTTTTTTGTAGAGAATAAATACACTCCATATAATTACTATGTGTGTGTGTGTGTGTGTGTGTGTGTGTGTGTGTGTGTGTGTGTGATTTTCTATGCCATACTTATACAAAATTCAACCACGTTATATGTGAAAGTTAGTATGTAGTTGGAGTGAGTTGTAATGATGGATAAAGGAGAGGGGAAAATGATAAATGTGATCAGATGTTTACAAAAGGGCCAAAAGCCAGGGGAAATTCTATTTTCATGGGCTGTTTGGAATGATGCCCCATCAGTGAAGAGCATTTCTTTTTCCTTGCAGAGCAAGTCAGCTCAATATAAAAACTTATATGATAAATTGAAACCACTAGAGTTCCAGGAAATCCAACAACCTCTTCTGACCTCTGTGGGTATTAGAGGCACATATGTTTCACACATGCAGGTAAAATATTCATATATGTAAAAATCAAATTGTTTAAAACTTAATTATATTTTTTCAGCAATATTCAGTGTAGTATCCTAATGAAAAACATTTGATATACAATCAACAATATTTTTTCTAGGTGTTGTTGCCAGCCTTGAAAAAAATTACCATTTTGATAGATTATATATTTATGACCATGATTTTATTGCTTAATTCAAACCTACATATATGGTGCCATTACATGAAATATATTCATATTAGTGGATAGAATTATAGCAGCATGTATATTTTTACCTCTATTGCAGAAATATTGTTATATTTCTGAACATGAACACTATGACCACATATTTGAGAGTAACTCTTTTGATTGACCTTCAGGTCAATTAGTTTCTTTACATATTTATGTATCCATGCTTTCTGACATCTCTCCCATGTCTATCAACATATTTAAACTTAGACGTCATGTCATTCTCACCCTGCCTAATCTCTATCTCCTTCAGGATGGTTGCTTGTACATGTAAAACTCTTCCCATTCATCTCTTCATGGAAACTCACACTAAGCTCATCATATCTTTACTCCTAGGTGGGGACCTACTCTGCACACCTCTATGGCTATAACAACTCCCCCTATGTTGCTGTTATACTCATGTTCCATGTTCATGTGTTTCTCCCACCACACCATTTGTGCCCTTCTCCACTAAACGGAAACTAAAACACAAGTCCTATTAATATCTGGAAAATATATGGTACCCATAACATATGGAAGCTTAGGAACCATTGTATATGAAAAACATAAGTGATCATTGCAAGTGGAAACTCATATTCCTTAAAGTCAGAAACTTTTATTAAGAGTGGATAGAAGCCAAACAGTCAACCCTGAATGCTTACACAAAAATAAATTTGAATGAATACAATTTGAAAGAGAGCATGGAGTGGTATTTGTGAGGCTTTGGATGGAGGAACTGTAGGGGAGAAATGATATAATTAAAATTCAGTACTACAAATAAACAGAAACAAAAAACAACAAAGCTGCATGGCCTCAATAACATCTACAGATACCTGTGAAAGGACCCTATAATTATTAATGTACTGTGTAGAACTATACCATATCTGTCAAACCCTTCTATGGAAGGAAACATAACAATGAAGTTCTACATTGAAAATGACAGAAATCTAAATAAGCTGCAACTTGTATACTGGTGCTATTATTTGTTGTTCAAAGAGAACACATTCCCAATAAACAAACCAGTACTTCCTCTCTGATCTGATACAAAGAGGACCACTGGTCTGTAATGAGTCATTAACTTGACCAGTCCTGAGGCTGTGCCCAGCCTTTGCTGATTTGCCTGTGCTCAGAGCACAGCCCACTGTCCTGAGGGGCTTCTTCCTATTCAGGTCACACTCTGTGCTAGAACCAGGCTCACATAGGTCACACACAGACATGACAGCTCCCACTCAGCTTCTGGGGTTCCTGCTGCTCTGGATTACAGGTAAGAAAGACATCATTGAAAATTTATTCATAAGAATTTGGTAACTACTGCCTGGTCTCCACAAAGGTTCTCTTCTAACAGGGTTAATTGTAATGAAATTTATTTTTAATTTTCAAATCTCAGGTATCAGATGTGACATCAGGATGATCCAGACTCCAGCCTCCCTGTCTGCATCTCTGGGAGAAAGTGTCACCATCACATGCCACGCAAGCCAAGACATTGGCAAAAGTTTATTATGGTATCAGCAGAAAACTGGGAACCCCCCTAAGATTCTGATCTATACTGCATCCAACTTGGCAGATGGGATTTCATCAAGGTTCAGCGGCAGTGGATCAGGTACACAGTTTTCTCTCAAGATCAGCAGCCTGCAGCCTGAAGACACTGCAACCTATTACTGTTGTCAGGGTTACTGGTTATTCCCACAGAGATTCAAACTATGACATAAACAACCCAAGGAAGCAGAAGTGAGAAACCAGGCTGCCTCAGTTGCTCCTACTGGGGTACCCAGCTGATGAAAATGTTTTTCTCTTTGCCAGCATGTAAATTGCCTTTTTAATAAAATGGACTCTAGATTCTGAAATAGAAAAATCTATTCCCCATATCAAGTTGAGTGTAATTTGTGTTTTGACAGCATTTATGTTTGTATACCAATGAGATCAGTGCTTTCAGAGGCCAGAAGAGAGGCTCAGATATGCTGGGATTGGAGTTACAGGCAGTACCTAGCAGTTTTGCATGTGCTTGGAAACAAACCCTGCTTCTCTGCAAGGCAGTCACACTCTTAAGTGTTAAACCAGGTCAATATGACATTTTTATAGGGCTCCGATAAAATTTTAGGTCTTAAAAATCTGTGATTTTCCCCAGACCTTGGATTAAAAACTTAATGTTTCTGTTGAGTCACCTAAAAAATTTTTTTAGTAGCTGAGTTATAGCCATAGCCAGGATTCATACAAAAGAGATCTCAACACACACATACACACACAGACAGAGTCATCTTGGAAAAAATTATTATGTAATTATAACTTTAAAATCCTGAGAAACCAGACTAGAGAGGTGGCTTATAGTGTGTGAGTGTGTGTGTGTGTGTGTGTGTGTGTGTGTGTGTGTGTGTGTGTGTGTTAAATTCTCTGAACAAGACATCAAGAACCTGAGAGCCACAGGTACGAGCACATTTGTAGGCAAAATGAATGAGAACATTAGTTAGAAATAAACAAGGAACAGGACAAAACAATATTTTTTGCTGCCTGAAATGTGAAATAAAAACCCCAAAACTCAGTTTGAGCTTGGGGAGGATGCAGAGGAGTAATATGTTACCAGTGAATTTATACCATTAGATTGAGCAAGTGAGATACAGAGAAGAGGGAGCTTGGTCCTATATACTGTACCTATTCAATGTAAATGTGTCCCTACTTACAGCTCATGAGCTTTGGGGACTTTCTTTAAGAAAAGAATGACGATATAGATATAGCCCTGTGTTTACATCATTTCTATTCCTTCCTCTTCCCAATTCAACAATCCATGTATTTTCCACTAATTCCTCTCAAATTTATTAATCATTCTTTAATTATTATTGTTACACACAGAGACATGCATTTATATATAGCATCTGCTGAGTCAATTTAATATTGTTCGTATTTATATATGTATATTATTGACCACCTAGGTTTGAATACTATAGTAAGGGCTTCCTTCTTGGGAAAGACTCATCTTCTCTTTCTTTGCAATCATTAATTGCCTATAGCTCTTCATATAGGAGTATGGACTTATGAGATTTAGATCATCCACATTGTCTTGTCAACTGGTGTTTTCATTGTGAGGGTTTGTTTAGGCAAAGAAAAATAACAATTAAAAATATGGTAGACAGTGGGGGTTTAAGCAGTACTGGAATGAGTATATAGGGAACTACAGAAAGAAAACCCCATATTGCCCTGTTATGAGATATCTAGCCAAAAATATATTATAAAAAAAGAAAGAGAGATAATATGTGAGTTTGTTGTCATCTGTTGAAAAAAGAACAAATAATGCTAAATATTAGGGGTTGAGGAAGGACTAATTTCCGGTAATGGGAATGACTTATGAAAAAATATGAAGTTAATTGTTTTCTATTGCTAATTCTTTTATAGTTTCTTATATTTTTGGTGGTAGAATAGTCTTCACAACTAAATTTAACAATAAAACTATAAAGCCCACAATTGTCTGTCTCTGTGCTTGTCCTGCCTTCCTGAGGAGACTTCTGGGACCCCCAAGAGCATCCTGTTTCCCCTTGGTGGCCCTCAGGGGCCCCAGGAACAACCTGTTCAGAATTTTCTCCCAAAAATATCTTGCCAGTTGGGTCCAACTAGGGCACAACCATCAGAGAAGTGTTGTATGCTTTCCCCTGACCTGTACTGTCTAGCATACAATTCTTCCTGCCTTCCTGGGGAGTCCTATTTGGCATCAGTATCATCCAGCCAAAACCAGTGACAACCAGATGGCTAGAAGACAGCAGAAGAACATTGTCAACAAGAGGTAGAGCAATATGGTACCACCACATCTCAACTGTTCTACTACAGCAAGGTCTGGATATCCTAAAACAGCTAAAGTATGAAAAGATGACCTTAAATCTAATCTTATAGCAAAGATAGAGGCCTTTAAAGAGGAAATGAACAAATTCTTTAAAGAAATAAGGAAAGTATAATTTAACATGTGAAGGAAATGAATAAAATCTTTTAAGACCTGAAAATGGAAATAAAAGCAAGAAAGAAAACACAAACTGAGGCAATCCTGGAGATATACAAGCTAGGAAAGAGAGCAGAAACTATAAGCACAAACATTACTAACAGAATACAAGAAATGGAAGGCAGAAGCTCAGGTGTAGAAGATCTCATAGAAGAAACAGATACACTGGTTAAAGAGAATGCAATATCTAAAAAGTTCATAACATAAAATATCCAGGAAGTTTAGGACACCATGAAAAGACCAAACCTAAGAATAATAGGAATACAAGGAGGAAAAGATTTCCAAAATTTGTCCTGCCTACAAGAAGTGCAAGGTCAGACATGGTGCACAGACAGTCCCATGGTCAAGAACCAATCGCTGACACTGTTAATGATACGCTCTTCTACTGGTACACGGGAGCCTAGTATAACTGTCCTTAGAGGCTCCACACAGCAGCCAACTAAAACCGATGCAGCAACACACAATCAAAAATTATATGGAGCTGAAGATGTCTTGTGGGATAGTTGGGGGAAAGATTAAGGAACTTCAAGCGGCTAGGGACTCTACAAGAAGACCAACAGCGTAAATTAACCTGGACACTTGGGGGCTCCCAGAGACTGAACCACCAACCAAAGAGCATATAAGGGCTAGAACTAGACCCTATTCACCCATATAGCTGATATGTACCTTTGCCTTTATGTGGGTCCCCCAAAAACTGGAGTGGGGGATTACTCTTACTCTGTTACCTGACTATGGTTCTTGCTCTCCTAACTGGGTTGTCTTGTCTGGCCTCAGAGGGAGAGGATGTACTTAGTCCTAAAGTGACTTGAGGTATCAGAGATAGTTCATGCCTAAGGGGAGTACCCCCTTCTCAGAAGTGAAGGGGAGAGGGCATTGGGCAAAGGGCCTTGTAAGGGGTATCTAGAAGAAGGAAGTATTGATACTAGGATGTAAGTTGAATAAATAAATAGAAATTAAATAAATAAATAAATAAATAAATAAATAAATAAATAAAACCCAATATGAAACTCCACTGTTTCATTTCCTAATAGCTAGTCTAATTATAGAAGTTTATTGAGATAAATAAACTTTCTATTTGGCTAATTTTTATGCAACAACTTTCATAATAAAGTTAACTCAAACCTTTAATATTTGCTATCATGTTACAATATATCACAGTAAGATATTCTTCTATTAAAGGAGTTGTATTTTCATTTTACCCATAATCAGTCTACTTCTTAACTTCTCAGAAGATGTCTGTATAGTTAAGGCAGTCACTCATTTTCCATTTGCTTTATGAAATTTCACTTTTACTGATCTGAAACTTGGTTAGGATACTTCAGAGTTTACACATACATATGATGAATATTAGATATCCCTCCAAGTATCAACATTCATAAAATTCTTTCATGGTGGTGACAGTTGACTTTTTCTTGCCAACACTCAGGGTATAATCTGGATTGCCCAAGGACATCTAAAGACAGCGGGGATAGACGGTTTATATTTTCCTGGCAGTGAGCTCTAAGTGCAAAATAATGCTAGAGAATGTTTCAAATAATGATATTCATGACTTTAAAAACTTGCAATTAAATTCATAGGTGTGTGAGTGAGATGAAAAAGTAGTGGTTATCAACTTCCACAACAGATTCTAGCCAATCCCTCACACACGACCCCCGTATATGTATAATCCTGCTCTAAATCTACATGGTTACTAGAAAATATATGAGGTGATAGTCGACTGGAATGTGGACTCCATTGAAGCAGCTTCTGGGCATCATCATCTAATGTGAGTGGAACATTTCATCAATGTAGTTTCCTTTAAATAATCCATAGTGCAGCAATTTAATACACTAAGGGGTTCACAAACTTAAATTTGGATGAAAGCCTTTATTTGGGTTATTGGTGGGCTATTTAATAATAACAGGTATATCTGTGCATTCGCACAGGCAAAGTACCCAAGAATGACTGCAAAGCAGCACAGACTGAGAAAACTCAACATTAGGATCTATTGTGACTATCTGTGAACTTGACGTAATCATGAGTAATATTATTCTGTGAGGCCTCTCACATTGTGTTATAGATGAATGTCTTTTTGTGCTTGGATGATAATTCACTGATGCTTCTTATTCAAAATCTTCTTTTCATTTTATTTTTAATATTTAAAACATACTAGACATGTGAAGTTATTTTAATACAAATATACATTGACATACCCCATTGTCATCTATAAGTATATCAATTCAGGGATGGCCTAAATAAGATTGGCCAGTAGGAATGTGAGTGAGGAGTTGTCTTGAATGGTGATTGATGTAAGAGGATGTCTACAATTTTGGGCAGTGTCATCCTGGGGTGGGTTGTTCTGTCCTATGTAAGAAAGTTACCTGAGGCTGAACCTGTGAGCAAGCTAGAAAGCATCATTCATCTTCATTTCCTTTGAGCTTCTTTTGCTGTGTATTCGTTCCTGGCCTGACTTTCTCTCTATATGACCTCAAAACCCAAACCTTTGGAACAGAAAGCCTTGTATTCTAGAGTAGAACCTGACAGTCCTACTGTTCAGGTATCAGATCTTACGATAACAAGACCCCCATCACAATTCATAGCTCTACCTCTTACTCCCATTTCCTGTGATAAAATGGGGAGTTTCTTTTTGAATCATAGATGATGTTTACAGATACCTCAGGTACAAAAACCTCTGTTCTTGATAAAACTGAGAAAGAATTGGAATGTTTGAACAATTGTGCTAAAGAGGTAGTCACTTGTGTACATAGCAGAGCTCTAGGCACTTCACTAAATCTTCCCAGTGAGCTTCAAACCCTGTATGTAAGAAACACTGTGAACATGTGGAAATACCTGTAAGATCAGCTGAGGCAGCTTAGCCTCACATTTCTTCTTGGAAAATTTCTATTTTTCCTGTATCACTGTGGGAAGTACACATCCTTGTTGATAGTTTAAAGTTGTAGCATCTTCTGGGTCTAAGATGCTCATGGTGAGTGGATAATATGTACCAGACCCACTGTCACTGAACCTAGATGGATTGGTTGATTGAAAAGTGGATGCTTTACAGAACAAGAGCTAAGCAGCTTGCCCTGGTTTCTGTTGGTGCCAGTGTAATGACTTGTTAATATCTTCACTTGCTCTATAAGTCATTTGACTTTGTTTAATCAAAATACAGACAGGAGATATGGAGACTGGGTCATCTGGATGTCAGAACCAGTCCCTGAGATTGAGAAATTAGAAACAAATTCCCACATAATTAATAATATTATGACAGGATGCTCCAAGGGTAATCGGCTGCATGATTTTATCCCTGTGATTTGAGAAAATACAGCTTCTACACTTCTGGCTTGGAAGTCAGAACATAAGAGGCCAGAGCATATTGTATGAGAACTATCTTGTGCATGCTGTGTCTGTAATAGAATTGACTCCCACAAGACATGATCAGTATTTCAAGAAGTACTCAGAGAAGTGGTCTATCCTCTGGTTACATTCAGATCAGCAAGAGCTTTGGGAGGAAGCCACAACTGCAGAGGTTCATCCTAATTCCTCAATAAAGGCCCGTGTCTCTAACATTACTCATTCTTACCAGAGATATAGATTTCCTGACAGAAAATGTGCTTGCATGTTGGCAGCAATGACTGACATCTAGACTTTATCAGCAGGATATTCCTTCAGTTTCTTTTGGGTTCACTATGTATTCCCTTGCTTCCACTTCTACAATCCCAGAAATTGCAACAATGTCTACAAACTCCTTCCATTTGGCACAGGTTATATTACTGATGTTAGAGATGGTTCATCTTTATAGTACATATCCTTACTACACACCCTAATTGTGAAGTTGAAGTGTGAAAGAAAATCATATTCAGAATAGATTCTAAGGAAGGGAAGAATGTATCTTTCCTGAATTTTCATATATTATTAAATAATCTGTCTTCTTCATTTACAATTGATTTTCCCCATTAATTCAGCCATGGATACCCAAAATTATAAGAGTCTGAAGCCTGTGAACTACATTGCTAGCTTTGCTCTTATTAAAAATAGCCACACGAGAGGTTCCCTGATTGGCCCTTGTTGTTGGGATTTCTATGGAATCTTAACCTAAGCTATTCTCTACAATAGTTAAGGGCATTCTTTACAGACACTGAGGAATCTCCTTATTGTATAGTCATCCAAATTCTTAAATCTAGTATTATCCCTAAATCTGAATTTTATATTATCATTAATCTCATACAGTGAGGAAACATAGCTGAGTTTAGAGAAATGTATAAATTTATAGCTAATGCATATTAAATTTTAACTCCAATGTAAAATTTTAATATTTGTTATAGGAATAGTAAAGTTTTAATAAGCTAATTATCAAAATAGTTCCCTCTTTGCATATTTCTGATGTACAGAAGGTTGTGAAGTTGTAACCTCACTGCAGACAGCAGATATCTGTTATTTTGGACATTACCTGTTCACAGGTGTTCACATATTTTCCACACATTTACAGCTGTGTTTGGACACTATCTTGTCAATAGTTCAATACTTCTTATAAGCCAGAAGTATGTGTGCGACATGTATATGATTGCCTATTCTAAGGTTGTCCATAACATTGTCACAGTATTAGAAAATTCTTGTTCTTCTGCTTCTGCTTCTTTCTTCTTCTTCTTCTTCTTCTTCTTCTTCTTCTTCTTCTTCTTCTTCTTCTTCTTCTTCTTCTTCTTCTTCTCCTCCTCCTCCTCCTCCTCCTCCTCCTCCTCCTCCTCCTCCTCCTCCTCCTCCTCCTTGTCCTCCTCCATGAGCCTCTTATTTTATATAGATATCCACTGTACTATTAAATAGTTTCTCAGTTGTATGTAGATTGTATGTAGGCAATCATTAATTTATTGCAAAAGAGATGATAAGCTATTTTCATAAATAGATAGGGATGACTAAATCTGGTATTTGGATCACAGAACTGAAATTAGACTTATTCAGATATACACATTATACTTAACACTGTGCGTCAGAATCCAGTGCAACAATGGCTTTTCCAAACAAATAAGTGGAATATTTACTTGTGACCTTACATGGAATCTGACAATATTTCATCTGAAGAAGCTGTTTGATGCTACAGTCTCTCAATCAGGTGCTATGCCAAAGGAGCAAGGTCATAAAAGCCTGGACATTGAGTCTGGAGTAAAGACCCTGTGGTATTGGAGTAGCTCACAGAGACCATCATCAGCCTCCCACTGTGATAGGGCACAGTGTAATGACAGTTGGTTCTGTGAAATGAACATTGCTTGGGATTTCTCAATTTGTTTGATAGGAATGTCAGACCCAGGTTTGCTTTTTGTCTAAATTCTTCCAATGTACAAGGTATTGGGAGTTTTGTGTAGTTTTAGAACAAATGAACCTTTTCTGTTTAGAATTCCCACATAAGAACCTAATCACTGAAACTGTTTATCAAGAACTTGGAAAATATTTTCCTATCTATTTATCAATTACTATTCTTTGTCTAAGATAAAAGCCATTTCTCTGAAGTATTGTTTTTATTCAAGTTCAATAGTTGATTTTCCTCAGTTGAGAATTCTCTGTTTAGCTCTGTTACCCAGTTTTTAATAGGGTTATTTAGTTCTCTGGGGTCTAACTTCTTGAGTACTTTCTATATATTAGATATTATTCCTCTATCGGAAATAAGATTGGTAAAGATCTTTTCCCATTTTGTTGGTTGCTGTTTTGTCCTATTGACAGTGTCCTTTGCCTTACAGAAGCTTTGAAATTTTATGAGGTGTCATTTATCCATTCTTGATCTTAGAGCATAAGCTATTGGTGTTCTGTTCAGGAACGTTTTCCTGTGCCCATGTGTTCAAGATTTCCCCCAATTTCTCTTCTATCAGATACAGAGTATCTGGTTTTATATGGAGGTCCTTGATCTACTTGGACTTCAGCTTTGTACAAGGAGATAGGAATGTATCAATTTGCATTCTTCTACATGTTGACAGCCAGTTGAATCACACCATTTGTTGAAAATGCTGTCTTTTTTCCACTGGATGATTTTATCTCCTTTGTCAAAGATCAAGTGAATGTATGTGTGTGGGTTCACTTCTGGGTCTTCAATTGTATTCAATTGATCTACCTGCCTGTCACTGTACCAATACCATGCAGTTTTTATTACCACTGCTCTGTAGTACAGCTTGAAGTCAGGAATGCTGATTCACTCAGAAGTTCTTTTATTGTTGAGAATAGTTTTTGCTCTCCTATGTTTTTTGTTATTCCAAATGAATTTGAAAATTGCTCTTTCTAAGTCTGTGAAGAATTGAGTTGGAATTTTGATGGGGATTACATTGAATCTGTATATTGCTTTCAGCAGGATGGCCATTTTTACTATATTAATCCTGCCAAACCATGAGCAGGGGTGATCTTTCCATCTTCTGAGATCTTCTTCAATTTCTTTCTTCAGTGACTTTAAGTTCTTGTCATACAGATCTTTCACTTGTTTGGTTAGAGTCACACCAAGATACTTTATATTGTTTGTGGCTATTGTGATGGATGTCATTTCCCTAATTTCTTTCTCAGTCTGTTTATCTTTCGAATATAGGAAGGCTACTGATTTGTTTGAATTAATTTTATATCCAGCCACTATGCTGAAGCTGTTTATCAGCTGTATCAGTTCTCAGGTGGAGTTTCTCCGGTCACTTAACTATATGATCATATCATCTGCATATAGTGATATTTTGATTTCTTGCTTTCCAATTTTTATCTCCTTGTCCTTCTCTTGTTGTCTAATTGCTCTAGCTAGAACTTCAGGTACTATATTGAATAGATATGGAGAGAGAGAGCAGTCTTGTGTAGTCCCTGATTTTAGTGGTATTGCTTCAAGTTTCTCTCCATTTAGTTTGATGTTGGCTACTGGTTTGCTGTATATTGCTTTTACTATATTAGGTATGGGTCTTGAATTCCTGATGTTTCCAAGACTTTTATCATGAAGGGATGTTGAATTTTGTCAAATGCTTTTTCAGCATCTAATGAAATGACCATGTGGTTTTTTTTCTTTGAGTTGGCTTATGTAGTGGACTACGTTGATGGATTTCTGGGTATTGAATCATCCCAGTATCCCTGGGATGAAGCCTACTTGATTGTGCTGAATGATTGTTTTGATGTGTTCTTTGATTCAGTTTGCAAGAATTGTATTGAGTATTTTTGTATCAATATTCATAAGGAAGTTGGCCTGAGGTTTTCTTTCTTTGTTGGGTCTTTGTGAGGTTTGGTATTAGTGTAACTGTGGCCCCATAGAATGAGTTGAGTAGTGTTCCTTCTGTTTCTATTTTGTGAAATAGTTTGAAGAATATTGGTATTAAGTCTTCTTTGAACATCTGATAGAATTCTACACTCAATCCATTTCATCTTGGGCTTTTTTTGGTTGGGAGACATTTAATGACTGCTTCTATTTCTTTAGCTTTTATGGGACTGTTTAGATGGATTATCTGATCCTGACTTAAATTTCGTATATGGTATCTGTCTAAAACATTGTCCATTTCAAACAGATTTTTCAATTTTGTTGAGTATGGGCTTTTGTAGTAGGATCTGATGATTTTTGGAATTTCCTCAGATTCTGTTTTTATATCTCACTTTTCATTTCTGATTTTGTTAATTTGGATATGGTCTCTTTGCTCTTTGGTTAGTCTGGCTAAGCCTTTATCTATCTTGTTGATTTTCTCAAAGAACCAGCTCCTAGTTTTGTTGATTCTTTGTATAGTTTTTTTTTTGTTTCTATTTGGTTGGTTTCAGACCTGACTGATTATTTGATTATTTTCTGCTATCTACTCCTCTTGGTTGTATTTGCTTCTTTTTGTCCTAGAGCTTTCAGGTGTGCTGCCAAGCTGCTAGTGTATGCTCTTTCCAATTTCTTTATGGAGGCATTCAGAGCTACGAGTTTTCCTCCTAATACTGCTTTCATTGTGTCCCATAAGTTTTCATATGTTGTGCCTTCATTTTCAGACCATCCTTAGTCCATGGTGATCTGAGGGAATGCATAGGATTATTTCAATTTTCTTGTATCTGCTGAGGCCTGTTTTCTAACCAATTATATGGTCTGCTTTGGATAAGGTAATATGAGGTGCTGAGAAGTAGGTATATTCTATTATTTTAAGATGAAATGTTCTATAAATATCTGTTAAATCCATTTTTAGATCCTATATGGTTTTGCTCATTTCATTCACCTGTTTGATTGTGTTTTCCTGTAATTCTTTAAGGGATTTTTGCATTTGCTCTTCTAGAGCTTCTATATGTTTACCTGTGTTCTCTTGTATTTCTTTAAGGGAGTTATTTACTTCCTTCTTAAAGTCTTCTATCATCATCATGAGATGTGATTTTAAATCTGAATCTTGCTTTTCTGGTGTGTTGGGGTATCCAGGGCTCTCTGTTTTGGGAGAACTGGGTGCTGGTGATGCCAAGATGCCTTGGTTTCTATTCCTTATTTTCTTGCCCTTGCCTTTTGCCATCTGGTTATCTCTGGTGTTAGCTGGTCTTGTTCTCTCGGACTGTGGCTTTTCTGTTTTTCAAGCCTCTGCATCAGTACTCCTTGGAGACCAACTCTCTCTGAGAGGAATTTGGGTTTGGAGAGCTGTGGTACAGGGTTAGATCTGGGGTGCGGACAGAAACCAGAAGGATCCTGTCCTCAGCTGTTTCTTGGTTCCTGTGTTCTGATGGCTCTCCAAGGGTTCCTCTTGATCCAGGAATTTGTACAGAAGTGGTGGTCTTAACTGTTCTCAAAGGTGTGTCAGCACTCCTGGGAGAACAACTCTCTCCTGGCACTATTTGAGTATGGAGCCCTGTGTCACAGGATCAGCTCCCAGGCCGAAGTAGGTAACCAAAAGGCCTCCTCTGTCCCTGTGTGCTGAGGGTTCTGGGTTCGTCCCTCTGAGCAGAGGTGCTGGTCTTACTTCTGCTCTCAGGCTTGTCCACACTCCTGGGATTCTAGCTCTTTCCCTGCACTATTTGGGTACAGAGCCCTGTGGCACAGGCCACTGACATAAACCGGAAGGCTCCTGTCCCATGCTGCTCTTTGGTCCCTGTGTCCTGAGGGTTCCAGGTGTGTCCAGCTAAACAATGGTGCTGGTCTTACCTCCACTCACAGACTGGTCCACACTCCTGGGAGGCTAGGTTTCTCCTGGCACTATTTGGCTATGGAGCCCTTTTGGCACAGGCTGAGGTCCCCAGCCACAGGCATAAACTGAAATTCTCCTGTTCCTGTTTGCTCCTAGGTCCCTGGGTCCTGAGGGTTCCGGGCATGTCCTTCTGAGAAGAGGTGTTGGCCTTATCCCTCCACCCTGCCACCCACTCTCAGGCTTGTCCACACTCCTGGGAGGCCAGCTCTTTTCCTGTGCTATTTGGGTATTGAGCCAAGTGGCACAGGCCACAGGCATAAATCGGAAGGCCAGTATATTTTAAATTAGGTACATCAGATTCACATTTTCAAAAATGATTCAGTAACAGTTGAAGAAATTCTCATTTTAGAACGTCTCACATAACAAATCTCATAAAATAGCTTTCAATCAAGAAAGATCATAATAATCCTGATTTGGGAAAAGTATTAAAGGAAATGCATGGACAGCCAAGGAGTCCTAATGGTTTTTTGCTCAGTTGATTTGTCTTTGCTCCTTCCATTTGAGTCTTTAGAGTCCTTTCTTCCCTGTAATCTTGGTTGCAATCTTTCTAACATCTTTATACACTCAAATGTCTGGGCACCGTATGGGAAGTTTGGTCTATCTTACCTCCCCACTGATTAAGGTCCATCCTCTGCCTTTACAAGGCCCATCTTCCACATCAACTACCACTCAAGGATTTGGAAAATGTGTCTTACATGAACTCTGCTTCTTTAGAGATGTATTAAGCTTCCTGGGAGTGATTTTCTATACTCTTCTGGGTTTGTTGAGTGCTTTGCTGAGAACTCATATAGGTGAGATTCTTCAGATGTAGCTCTTGGCAACAGTGGCTTCACTGGTGTTTTCTCATATAACACAAAGATAAACAACTAAGAAGTCAGAGATAAAGTTCAGATCACCTGATTCTTTACTTGGGGTCCTTCACCCAGGCACAGGAAGCACACCTTCTCTGAACACACTTTCAGGAGCTGTCTGTCCAGCCACAGTTATCTGCTTTTCCAATTGTCCATCTATACTCTGGCTGTATTATCCCTATCATTTTCTCCCCTAGAACACCTTCAGTTTTTCTACGGGCTCCTAAAGACTATTTGTGATTAAGGATCCCAAGACTTTCCATGAGTATGGAGAAAAGACTGGATGGTAGGTATTTTTTGACATAGATCATAGGGTCACAGGATGATGTGAAAACAAAGGCCAAGCTCTTGTCCAGTTTCTTCTGATACTTGCTATCTCTGTGGTCTTAGGAAAGTCTTGTGACATCTACAGGCCACCATTTCATTATAGATAGCTTAATATTCAATAATATTAGGGTCACCTTCTTATTTGTCACTTAAGTATAAGTAAAAAACATAATTGACACATTTCAAGTATAATTCCACCATCATCACCATAAATAGTACTATGTGAGTTGAGCCCTGCATGGGCCAGAATGTAAGTCATGGCCAGCTTATGAAATATGGAAAGGCCTGCTTTACTAGCATATGTGTTCCAGAAGGACATCAGAAGACTGTGACTGTCTTGTTACAGGAAGGGAATTCCTAGGTACAGGTAAAACTGATTTTAATTCATGCTCCAAAAATATTGCAATTCAAAAGCTAATATAAAGTATGTAATATATTAAGAACTTTATAGAATTCCTCCAACATATGCTGACTTCAGCATCTTGCCTACTGAAATGAGACTCTTGTAATTCCTTATTTTTTTTTATCAGTGAGTCTTCCCAGAGCACAGACTATTATTTCTTGCTCTTTATTATCTCAGTTCCACAAATCTAAATACTTATTTTCTGAAGGCCAGAATGCATATCTTACATGCAGACAAAACTATCACTGGTAGGAGGAGAATTCCCAAGCTCAGTATCCTGCACCACCTTTTTCCTCATGCATGCCCTTACCTAAGATCCAGAGCATTAGCAGCTATATGAACTGTGAAGGACATCTTGTTTGGGGAAGTTGAACAGGGAAGTCCATGTCATTCATGCCACATTAGAGTTGAGCTTTGATCTCAGACTTCTAGAGGAAGGTTCTCTCTAGGGATCCTGTGTGGAGCGCAGCTGTAAGTAGTGAATTTTTTTCTGACTTTGAGAAAATGACCATGAAATGATTTCTATGTTTAAAGAAAAAGCAATGAATGTAAAAATCTATGCTATCTAAACAGGTAAAATAATTGGCCTTTAAAAGTTTCTTACTTCATTTTTTCTATCAGTGTTTTAATTATTTAGCTCCCCCTATGAGTTTTATTGATCTTGAGTTTCCATAGCTATTTAGAAAACATTTCTTCGTTCAGCTTTTTAAAAAAATTATCTAGACTTTTTGCCATCTTTTAAATAATACATAAAAGAAATAGCAAAGGGCAAGAACCATAAGTATGCAATTGTGTCCATTTTCTTGTGTGTTCATATTACAGGTGGAACTTCAGAATGTACCTGACTCCCCTCATGCTCCCCCATCCTCCTCACAGTCCATCATCTACCACTTGCCTGTTACCCTGACCTCTTTCATAATTGTTTGAATTTTCTCTAACTTGAACTTCATATAAATTAGAGTATTGCTTTATTTCTACAATGTTTCCTTGCCATTTTCTGTGAAACTGAAGAACTTTTTTTTCTTTATTTTTTCTTTCCTTCTTTGTTTCTTCTTCTTCCTCCTCCTCCTCTTCCTCTGTCTTTCTTTGTTGTGCTTTGTTTTGAGATAGATCTTCGCTATATAGCCATAGCTGGATTGAATTTTTTTTTAAAATGTAGACAATAGTGTGTAGCTTTTCATCTACCCTGCTGTAAGGTCTAGGCAGGCTGTGCTTCCAGCCCCCACCCAGGTTCCCTTAGATCCAGAGAGGAAGGAAACACACACACAGTTCAATTTAAACCTGCCTTAATGACTCAGTGCCTGGGCTCTTCTAAGCCTCCCTCAGCAAGCATGCTCTTTCCTATGCTCTTTGCTCAACACTCTAAATCTGTCCTTAACTTAGTTATGTTTCTAATCTCCCTCCTGGAGAATCGGGAAGAAATTTGCCATACTTTGAAAGCAGAGAGAATTACCAGCCATGTGAGATTCTCTTCTTTAGGGTTTGCAGTGAGATGAGTAACTGGGAACCCCCTGGGATCCAGGGACACAGGAATCCCCACCCAGTCAGTGCCATGGGTTCCTTCCAGTTTGAACCTGCACCCAGAGCAGACCTGGAGATCTGCCTCTGCACCCACTCCTACAACACCCAGAGGGAGCGCGACTTCCACGTGCTCTGAAATACCCAGGATCACAGGATCACAGAGGAAGCTCAACTCCCAAGAGATCTGACACACCCAGGAGAGATCTGACATACCTAGGAGCACTAGAGCTCTGAAACACTCAAGACCACAGGTGAGGCCACAACATCTTTCAAAACACCCTTCATAACTGGGACCCCCACAAGAACCAGGGAAACACAAACCCCAACCCAACCAGCTGCATGGATTCAAAAGCTTGCACCTGTGCCTGGAGTAAACCCAGGGCTCTGGCTCCCCACTCACCTCTGCAATACCCACAGAAAGCTTGACTTCCGGGAGCTCTGTAACAACAGGATCTCATGAGCTAGGTCACATCAGCATTTCAGAACCTCAGAAGCAGCTTGACTCCCAGGAGTCTGACACACCCAAGATTTCAGAATCACAGGATCACAGAATCACAGAATCACAGAGACAGCTGGACTCTAGGGGAGTTTTAGCACAAGGATCATAGGAAGGACAGCCTCCAGTCAGAGACAAGGGAAGATAGCACTAGACATAACCAGAGGGTGAATTGCAAGCATAAGAACACAAGCAACAGACACCAAGGTTACTTGGCATCATCAGAACCCAGTTCTCCCAATTCAGCAAATCCTGGACACCTTATTACACCAGGAAACCAAGATTCGGATTTAAAACTACATCTCATGATGATGATAGAGGACTTTAAGAAGAACAGAAATAACACCCTTAAAATAGAAACACAATAATCCCTTAAAGAATTACAGGAAAACACAACTAAACAGGTGAAGAAATTGAACAAAACTATCCAGGACTTAGAAATGGAAATAGAAACAATACAGAAATCACAAAGGTAGACAACCCTGGAGATAGAAAGCCTGGGAAAGAGACCAGGAGTCATAAATGCAAGCATTACCAACAGAATACAAGAGATAGAATCTCAGGTGCAGAAGATACAATAGATAACATTGAAACAACAGTCAAAAAAAAATGCAAAATGCAAAAAGTTCCTAACCCCAAACATCCAGGAAATCCAGGACACAATTAGAAGACCAAACCTACTGATAATAGGTATAGAAGAGAGTGAAGATTTCCAACTTAAAGGGCCAGTAAATATCTTCAACAAAATTATAGAAAACTTCCCTAACCTAAAGAAAGAGATGAACATAAACATTCAAGAAGCCTACAGAACTCCAAATAGATTGGACCAGAAAAAAATTCCTCCCATCACATAATACTCAAAACAACAAACTCACAAAACAAGAAAGAATATTAAAAGCAGTAAGGGAAAAATGTCAAGTAACATCTAAAGGCAGACCTATCAGAATTACACCAGATGTCTCAACAGAGACTATGAAAGCTAGAAGATCCTGGGCAGATCTCATACAGACCCTAAGAGAACACAACTGCCAGCCCATGTTGCTATACTCAGCAACACTCTCAATTACCATAGATGGTGAAACCAAGATACTCTTTGACAAAACCAAATTTACACAATATCTTTCCACAAACTGAGCCCTACAAAGGATAATAGATGGAAAACGCCAACACAAGGAGGGAAACTACACCTTATGAAAAGCAAGAAACTCAACAAACTCAAAAGAAGATAGCCACACAAACGTACAAATAACATCAAAAATAATAAGAAGCAACAATCACTATTCCTTAATATTTCTTAACAACAATGTACTCAATTCCCCAATAAAAAGATATAGGCTAAAAGACTGGATACAGAAACAGGACCCAGCATTTTGCTGCATACAGGAAACACACCTCAGTGCTAAAGACAAACACTACCTCAGAGTAAAGGGCTGAAAAACAATTTCTCAGCAAATGTTTCCAAGAAATGGACTATAGTAGTCATTCTAATATCAGATACAACCTACTTTCAACCAAAAGTCCTTAAAAAAGATAAGGAAGGACATTTCATACTCATCAACAGAAAAATCGATCAAGAAGAACTCTCAATTCTAAACATCTATTCTCCAAATGCAATGGCACCCACATTAATAAAAGAAATTTTACTAAAGCTCAAAGCGCACATTGCACCTCACTCAATAATAGTGGAAACTTAAAACACCCCACTCTCATCAATGGACAGATCTTGGAATCACAAACTAAACAGAGACACAGTGAAACTAACAGAAGTTATGAACCAAATGTATTTAACAGTTATCTATAGAACATTTCATCCTAAATCAAAAGAATATACCTTCTTTTCAGCACCTCATGGTACCTTCTCCAAAATTGACCATATAATCGGTCACAAAACAAACCTCAACAGATATAGAAGATTGAAATAATCCCATGCTTCCTATCTGATCACTATGGATTAAGGCTGGTCTTCAATGGAAGCAATAACAACAGAAAGCCCACATACACATGGAAGCTGAACAATATTCTACTCAATGATAACTTGTTCAAGGAAGAAATAAAGAAAGAAATTAAAGACTTCCTAGAACTTAATGAAAATGAAAGTACAACATGTACAGACTTATGGGACACAATGAAAGCAGTGTTAAGAGGAAAACTCATAACTCTGAGTGCCTCCAAAAAGAAACTGGAGAAAGCAGACACTAGCAGCTTAAAAGCACACCTGAAAGCTCTAGAATAAAAAGGAAACTAATACACCCAACAGGAGTAGAAGGCAGGAAATATCTCAAGACTGTCTGTCTTAATTATTGAATAAAGAAGTTAGGCCAGGCAGTGGTGGCGCACGCCTTTAATCCCAGCACTTGGGAGGCAGAGGCAGGTGGATTTCTGAGTTCGAGGCCAGCCTGGTGTACAGAGTGAGTTCCAGGATAGCCAGGGCTACTCAGAGAAACCCTGTCTCGAAAAAAAAAAAAAAGAATAAAGAAGTTAGAAATTTGAGACCAAAATGGATAATATTCATGAGGGTACCATGTTGAGAACAACTCTGATCATTCCACAGTTGTCCTTGGCTCTTTGAGTGCTGCGGGCCTTTACATTAAGTACTGCCTACTACAAATGTGAATTTCTCTAATTAAGATTATAGCTACATCCATAATCTATAGGGAATTTCAAACACTAGTTCTCTGCCAAAGAAGGGTCACATATCTAATTAGAAGGCTCTAGGTTAGCCCTATACTAGGAAATACTGTATCAATTAATATCCTGCCAAGCAGGTGGCCATTATTGTAAGATGCAAATTCCAATGGCTGGGCAAGACTTTCCATACATTTCTTGCTCCATCAGTAGTTTACAGAGCATTTCCCACAATTATGAATACAAGTCATGTAGGAGAAGATATTCAACTGAATTCCAACATCATTATTCTGTATTCTACAATTAAAATGCAAGGTGTCTTTAGAAATTAAATTTATGACTTACTTCTCCTTGGCAATCAAAAAACCCAGCACATGGTACTAGGATATTCATTTATTAATTTCTGGCTTATAGGTGAGCATAATTCACTATGCAGTCTGTTTCACTTGTCAATATTTTATCTGATAGTGTCCTACCAAGCAGATAGCCATCATTGTAGGATGTAACACCCAATGTCTGAGCAAAAGTTTTGATATACTTCTTGTTCCACCAGTAGTTTACAGAGGGCCTTCCAGAACTATGATTACAAGTCCTTCTGCTTTTAAAATGGAGTTAAAAATAGAATGTTCTATGGACTTTTTGTTATACACATTTACTTTGGGTTATTGCTCAACATCATTTTCTCTCCCATATTCTCTACCATGCCCATACTAAACTTCTTGTCTATCTTCACATCACGCACATTCTCCTATCTCCTCTCATCCTTAAGTCTCTTCTTAATCCTTCAGTCATCAGACCTTCCTAACTTCCAGCCTCTATAGACTTCAGATTACTCATTCCAATCTCATGTTCAGAGCTGATATCCACTTATGAGAGTGAAAATGTGACTTTTGCTTTTGTCACTCAGTATACATTTTCTAGTTCTAGATAATTTCTTATAAATTACTTTTTTTTTTTTACAGAAAAGTTTTTATTAGTTTTGTGTGATGATCACAAACCTTTAATCCCAGCCCTTGGGAGACATGCAGTAGATCCTCTGAGTTTGATGCCACCCTAGTCTACATAGTGAGACAGGTCTGTCTCAATGTCTTTATTACACTGAAATGTTGAACAATTGCCTGTTAACTATGAAGGCAGAAAGAGCATTTAAAAGTATTTTATCAGAAAACTTTATGAGCAAAGCCTTTGGGGCTAGGGTAAGCTATGTTGTTACAGTGCTTTTCTAGCCCTGTGTTCCATCCCCAACACTGTGTTGATGGTGGTGGTGGTGCATGCCTTTAATCCCAGCACTTGGGAGGCAGAGGCAGGCAGATTTCTGAGTTCATGGCCAGTCTGTCTACAGAGTAAGTTCCAGGACAGCCAGGGCTACACAGAGAAACCCTGTCTCAAAAAACTAAACAAACAAACAAACAAAAAAAAAACACCAAAAAAACAAAAAGCAAATTACAAAATTTGTTTTGTTATTGAATAAAATTTTACTGTATATGCATACCACATATTTACTATCAATCTTTCATTTGATGGCTGTCTAAGCTAATTGCATTTTCTAGTCATTATGTATATTTATGGGTATATACATAATTATTAATTTAGTATATTAATTTTAAAAATATAAATGCATATTTTGTTAGTTTTTACTTATGAATGTTTATGCAGTGTACAATGCCAAGTTTTATAGTGCTTCTCTATAATTCCTTCACAGGTTAGCTGAGGCAGGAATAGTGTAATTTCAGGGCAGCCTAGGATTCCTAGAAAGTTCTAGAGTAATGTTTCTCAACATTCCAAATGCTGTGACAATTTAATACAGCTCCTTGTATCGTGGTGACCTCAACAATAAAATTACTTATGTTGCAATTTCACAGGTATAATGTTGCTACTGTTATTAATTATAGTGTAATATATATTTTTTCCAATGGTCTTAGGTGAACCTTTTGAAATTGTTGTTAGACCCCCAAAGAGTCCTAAGTCACAGGTTGAGTATTGCTGTTCTAGAGAAACATGAGCTAGCAACATCAAGACTCTGTGTCAATAAAATCCAATCCAAACAACAAATAAATCAGCACTTGTTCCCCTATACTGTCAGTCTACTGGGTTTTCTATGTAGAAGAAATGTTTAGTTACTTTTAGTTACTTTTTTCTTGCTGTGATGAAACACCATGGCCAAGATTACTTATAAAAGATAGCCTTTAATTGAGATTATGACTTCTGTGGCTTGGGATGGGGGATGTGACAGGATAGCAGGGATAACTGAGAATTCACTTTTGTATCCACAAGCAGGAGGCAAAGAGGGCAGAGAGGATGGGAGCAGGCTTTTGAAAACCCAAAGCTCATCCAGATTTTATACATCCTTCACAGAGGCCACACTGCCTAAACCCTTCCAAACAGTTTCATCTAGGAGAATCAAATATTGAAACTATGAGCCCGCTCAGGCATCTCATTCATACTAACACACCTGTATTGCAAGAAAATTAGAAAGAAAAATGTATGTGATTAAGGATACACCTGAATTTGACCTCTATTTCAAAAGGGAAAATTCAAATTTTATATTTTCAGATTGAATCCTTTACAAAGACCTAGCACATAAAACTAGAACAAGGAATGTAGGAGAGGAGGGGCTTTATAAGAACTGAACAATTTAGAATGCATTTAAGCTGCATAATCACTACCAGTTATAGTATGTCAAATGCATAGATTGTTCTATAAAAGATAAGATAATAAATCAAATGGGAGTTTCATATGTAGGAATGATAAAAACCATTATTTTTTGCCTTTGATCTGTTTGTTATAAAGGCCAGAGTATTCTTATGATTTTTTGCATAGAGAGAATGCAAAGTTTGTTGCTGCTCGCTATATTCTGCCTGTGTTTTAGAATCAGTACAAATAAATTACTGTTTAAATTCACTAAAGAGCTCACAATGGATAAAAGCAATCAATAGTCATTAGATATTTGTAGTCTTTAGGGGGAGAGAGACAGAGAGAGAGAGAGAGAGAGAGAGAGAGAGAGAGAGAGAGAGAGAGAGAGAGAGAGAGAGGAGAAGGGGAAGGAAAAGGAAAAGGTGGGAGAATATGAATCTGGGAGACATAGAGAAAATGAGTGCATGTAGCATGATCAAGACACCTTGTATGTAATTTTCTAAGAGTTATTAGAGTATTAGTTAAAAGTGTTGAAATATTAGTTAAAAGTACTTATTATTTTCTGTGTGACCTTGTACATTAATAAAATGAGAAGTAACAGTGCAAGCCTTCTTCTGTCTGTTTGTATGCTTGTTTTGTGACCCACTGAGTTAATCTAGAGTATCTTTTTGATCATTATTTTATAATTATCTGTTGGAGCTTAATGGGCTCACTGTTGCATACACAACTAGATATAATATCATTCCTTCTTCAAGTATATTTCAGTATTCAAGAGTTCCCTGTTGTTACTTTTGTTTGTACTGAACAGAGTGTTCTTCTTTCCAATATCCCATTGTCAGTGCAATGCCCTGGTTTCCAAATTACATGGTTACATAGATTTGCTTCTGAACTTAGTTAAGTGGCATGTTCCAAACTCTGCATTAAAGATTTCTTGTGATATATTCCTTATTTAGGATTACTATTTCTGTGATAAAACACCATGGCCAAAAGCAAGTTAAGGAGAAAAGGGCTAATTTGGCTTATACTTCTACATCACTGTTCATTATTTGAGAAAGTCAGGACAGGAATTCAACCAGGGCAAGAACCTAGAGCCAAGAGCTGTTGGAGAGGTCATGGGCATGGGCTAATTATAGTCTTTGCTGCTCTTGGTTTGCTCAGCATGCTTTTTTGTAGAACCCAGGACCACCAGCTCAGAAGTAGTACAATGGACACTAACTACAATGGACTCAGCCCTCCCTCATAAGAGACCATCTACAGTAGATAGGCAGGACTCATAGTGGAGGGATGTGATCACCAACCCACCTTCAAAATTTTTCACCCAGAATTGTTTCTGTCTAAAAGAAATGCAGGGACAAAAGTGGGGCAGAGACTGAAGGAAAGGGCATCTAGTGACTGGCACAACTAGGGATCTATCCCATGGGTGGGTACCAAACCCTAATACTATTACTGATACTATGTTGTGCTTGCAGACAGAAGCCGAGCATAGCTATCCTCTGAGAGGCTCTACTAGCAGCTGACTGAGACAGATGCAAATATTTACAGTCACCCATTGGACTGAGGTCAGAGATTCCTATGGAAGCGTTAGGGGAAGGATTGAAGGAGCTAAAAGATATGTCAACCCCATAGGAAGACCAACAGTGTCAACTAACCTGGACCTCTGGAAGCTCCCAGAGACTAAGCCACCAACCAAAGAGCATACAAGGGCTAGTTCTGAGCCCTCCAGCATATATATAGCAGAGGCCTTGCCTGGCCTCAGTAGGAGAGGATGTACTGAATCCTATAGACTTGGTGCCCCAGGGAAGGGGTATGTACTAGGGAATGGCGAGGGGGGGTACCCTTTCAGAGGAAAAAGGGTGGGGGGATAGCGTGAAAAACTCTGGGAGGAGAGACCAGGAGGGGGCAACATGTGGAATGTAAATAAATAATATAAAAAATAAAATAATTAGTTAAAAATATTTTCAACCATTAAAAAATCACTAATTACGAAAAAATATTCTATAGAGTTGCCTGCAACCCAATATTATAAAGGCCTTTTCTCAATTGAGGTTCCCTACTTTCATGTGATTTTAGCTTTGACAAGTTGACATGAGGTAAAGTAAAACTAAAAGAGAGAGTTAGAATGGGAACTTGCAGATTTGTTGATCAGAGTGATTTTCCAAATGGACTCCATCTGCAGAATACCGATGCTTCTAAAGCAGAACAGGTTAAGTAAGAAAGATCAGGATAGTAAATGGTCCACTAAGAGTTTAGGAGACACCAATCCTGGAATTATTTAGTCTTCTCAGAGAAGGAGACATGCCAGGGACTTTCAAAAGCAGAGAATACATAATTTTCTTGTATTGGATGAGAGAAAAAGAGCCTTGGTAAAGAGAAAAAAATTTTGTTTATGTGAAGGTAATAATTTGTTTATGATGCCCATATTCTTGGTTGTCCATTGCAAGTCATTACTCTGTTTATCAAAGGGCATTTTATACTTCCTTATTTTAAAATATATGTATAAATATATGGATCTATACTGATCACCTTTTGTTCTTGTCTGTGTCTAGCTATCTGTAAAAGTTATGGCTTTGCTCATCACTTGTTCCAATGGTTTCTCATATAACAGCGCCAGAAGGAAAACTCTTTTGCTGCAACTAAAATTTGTTGCAGTTTCTAAAGAACTAAAAATCCAACTTTCCATCTTACATTCAAATGATTACTTTGTCCATGCAGTGAGTAAAAGAACAATCTACTCAAATGACACTAGATTAATTACATCTTGTAGTACCCAGGGGGAAACTCTTTCTCAGAAGCAATTCTGTGTCTCAGGCCTGTTGGAGGGTTCCTATCGACGCTGAGGCTTTCTGTGTTGCTGAGTTGAGCAAATCCAACAGCTGTCTCTAGGCCTACACAAAGTTGGCTTATCTTCATATTCCCAGAGCATATCCCCAGTAACTGACAGGTTTTGGCAGGTTATTCACAGTCGATGAAGGAATCAGTCACAGCTAGGATGCAGCAAGGTCAAGAAGTCTCTTGCTTAGTGCAATTTGGCCACTGACTCTCAGGTTAAGTTGCACAGCATAGAGAATTATTCAGCCCAGAGTAATCAGCAATTAAATTCTAATCAGGGAAATCCTATTATAACATTGTTAATTGTAGCTTTCATTTTTTCAAATCCTATTTTTAATGATGGTTCTTAAACATTTTAGCCTCCCTTTTAGCCCACCAGCAACAAGAATTAGTGGGAAAGAACAGATATGGAGGAAATGGACCTGTTTAGTAACGGGTTTTGGAGCAACTCAGGTCTGTGTTGTCTGGAAATCAGCAGTTCAGTTCACAGGTTACCAGTGGCAGCTTGATCCATTCACAAACACTTGATGGATATGCCACCCAGTCCAGTCCCATAGTGTTGGGATACCAAACACAAATCAGCAGCATTGACACTATCTTACAGAGACAGCCAGACCCCAGCCTAGGTTCAAGTCAGTAGGAGGAACCAGGAGGGATGCCAGCAGATGTTCCTGGCTGTGCCTCTCTCAGAGAAGCAAAGATCAGTGTTGCACAGCTAGCTGTCTAGGCAAGCCTAGGTTAGTCTCCTGTCTGTCCTTGATGTGTCCTTTTAAGACTGTACCCAAACATTACATGTCCCCTACAGGTCTTGCCTTAGCATGTGCATGTGTTTCAGTTGACATCACTCTGCAAATAAGCTGGTGTACACAGAACCAGCAAGAAACTGCAGCATACCACCAGAAGATTTGGGGTGTGTTTCTCTCTGTGGAGTCCCAACAAATGGAACTCAACTACCACAACTTAAGGAGGACCAATATATGCATGTTGTTAGCAAAGAATTCATTATGTGTCCTTTCATGTGATTGCTTTAGCAGAACATCCTTTCTCCTATGTCTGCTTCAGCCAAATGTTCCTTCACGAGTCTGCCTTAATCTTTTACCTGTATCCACTTCACTTAAACGTTCCTTCATGTGTTTGCCCCTGCAAAACATCATCCAAATGACTTTTCAAAGAATCCGTATGTTTCCACTTCAGTTAATTGTGTTATTTGTTTTTATTTTTCCTACTCTTGGGTGCCTGATGTGATATTCAAATAAAACATTTTCCATTTTCTCTTGACATTTAAAAAAAAAGTCACCATCACTTGCCTGGCAAGTCAGGGCATTCGAAATAACCTAAACTGGTAACAGCAGAAATCAGAAAAATCTCCTATGTTTTTTATCTATGAGGAAACCAGTTTAAAATCTTGTATCTGAACAAGGTTCAGTGGTCAATATTCTGGGAGAAGTTTCACTCTAACCATCAGCAGCCTGGAGCTCAAAGACACTGCAAGTTCTTTTTTACAGCCACCCTCACAACATATTACAAGTCTTGACATAAACTAATCATGGAAGTAGAAGTTGCAGGCTGTGCTGACCTGACCGCCGGCTTCTTCTTCTTGTTTGTCTATGTTGTTTGACTGCTTAGGTGTCTTTCTCCCATCCCCTGTAAGCATTTAGTGTGTCTCAAGCACACGATGAGGAATGATCTGCCTAACCATGCACAGTTCTTTTACAGATCTGGAAAGTTCAAAGGAGACAGATGCTCTATGAAGCACAACGTAAGAGAGTCTCAATATTTGTATGATATGGTTCAGCAAATATGATGATGAATGGTGAAAATATTCTCATTTATCTTCAAAGTTTATAGAGGTCCTTTATAAAGCAACTCTGCAGGAAATGAGAGACTAATTCCTACTCTCTGTCTTTTGTGTGCTCTGAATTTAGTTGTCTCTGATAAGTGATTACAGCACCATGGTGTACTGCATCACTAAGTATCCAGAGTCAACAAAAGCAACTTCTAATGAAATTTCTAAAATGAATTTCTTTGTCACATTATTGAGCACCTAGAACAGCACTTCACAAACATGGAGTCTAGACCACATTGGGAGTCAAATGACATTATCACAAGGATTGTCTAAGAGCATGTGCATATCAGATATTTACATTACAATTCATAACAGTAGCAAAATTACAGTTATGATGCAGCAACAGAAATAATTTTATGGTTGGGGGTCCTCACAACATGAGGAACTGTATGTAAGGGTTCTAGCACTAAGAAGGCTGAGAACTACTAATATATATGGTTTATTAATATACTGTATAACCTTGAAACTTCTTTCTGTTTTTCTCTGGAAAATCAATATCAAAAACAGGGTTGGTTTTGCTCAGTTGCATCAAGAGTGTAACTGCTGGAAAAGCAAGTCATCCTGCTTTTCTACTGGTAGTTTGATTCTTTGTTATTTGTGTCAACAGTGTAATAAAGATTCCTCAAATGAGGTACCAAAATGTGTCTTTTGACACACAGAAGAAACTTCAGAAGGCAAACAAAATACATTGATAGGACCTTAAGGAATCAAAACAGAAACTGTCTCTGGGGTGCAAGAACTCATCAGATGTACAAGAACAAGGAAAAGCTATGATATCCTCACCTGGAGCCTACAAATGGTAGATATCTAACACTGTAATGACAACAGCACCCACTAACCTATTACCTGGTATGATACAATATGTTATGATACCAAATGGTCATATCATTTTGTATGTATGTCAGGGAACTGACAGACAGATAATTAAACAACATTTCTTTCTTTCTTTCTTTCTTTCTTTCTTTCTTTCTTTCTTTCTTTCTTTCTTTCTTCCTTCCTTCCTTCCTTCCTTCCTTCCTTCCTTTCCTTCTTTCCTTCCTTCCTTCCTTCCTTCCTTCCTTCCTTCCTTCCTTCCTTCCTTCCTTCCTTCCTTCCTTCTTTCTTTCTTTCTTTCTTTCTTGCCTTCTTTCTTTCTTTTTACATATACAGAGTCTTGCTACATTGCAACAGTAAGGAACTGAAAAAGAAATTTAAAAAGCTATAAAACTGAGGAGAAAAATAGCATATGGAAGGGCAGACTGGGAGAGTACTGGAGAGAGACATAGAAATACATTTAGCCAAAGGGGTAAAATGATGTGTTCTAGTTATGTGTCAGTACATACGATAAAATACTGTGCAAAACCAACTTGGTGTAGAAAGAATTTATGTTTTACACATCCATAATACAGACATTGTTGGGGTATGACTGGGTAGGAATTCAAGCTGGATGCTGAAGACAGAAACTGAAGCAGACTATGGTCCAATGTTGCTTACTGGCAAGTCATGAATTTCTACACCCATGTACATTTGATATGTACAAATTGCACTTAGTGGATTATCAAGAAACAACGCAAAACAGAAAGACAAATGGTTAGGAGATAAAAGTGTTAGGAAAACAAATGGAGCAGAAAAATGAGAAATGGATATGATCATATTTTATTGTACACATGTACAAAATTATCAAATATAATTGAAAATTTCAGACCATACTAAAAATATTAAATAAAACCTCACCGAGGCATGTATGATGTGTTCTCCTTCTATTCCTCAATTTTTTCAATGTATGATATGCCATGTTTTTACAGAAATCTAGAGACAGATACTGTTGCTTTTTTAGATAAAACCACAAAATAAAAGTGTGCATATGTCTAGAAGGAAGTGCTAAATAGTTTTGAACACTTGTTTTCAGCTGAGGTCTTAGGAATTGAGTCTCTAAAGTGGTAACTAACTAACTGGTAGAAATTCTATTCATTTTACCAAGTATGTGACTAAGTATTAACTGTCCATTTTGAGTCACATATATGTGTTCATAAATTCGTTCCTCTTTTTTCTGCCTTTACTGTGTCAACATTCTTGCAATAAATTGCAATTAAGCATTTGTCATGTAGATATGCTGATTATTTGCCACTTTAGGTTTTTTTTTTTTTTTTGAAATTGAGTTCCTAATTCTGACAGAACTAAAACAAAACAAAATAAAACAAAACAAAATAAACAACAACAACAAAAAAAAAAACAGAAAACATCAGACAGGAAGATGCTATGCGGACAAACATTAGCTAAATCAGAGAGTGTTAAAATGATACTGTTGGTTTTTTGGTGCTATCTTGATATACCTGTGGCATGTAGATTATGTATGTCTTCATTCATTCAGATCCAGTCTTTCACAGTGGAGTATATCTGCTCCCACTATAGGAGCACAGATTCTTTCTACAAACATAGGAGACACTTCATGTCACTTCATTCTTAAGCATGGGCTTAAGGTTTCCTCTTGCTACTTTTCACACAGTTGTGCCTACCATTGCTTTTTCATATTATTCCCCAGAGTGGACCTCTTCTTGCAAATCCAAGACAAAAGATAGCCCTTCTATCTGCCTTACTGTGCAGGAGTTTTCGAATCAAGTTCTCAGAATGAGGAAGTTCCCTGCTCAGCTCCTGGAGCTGCTTATGCTCTGAATCCCTAGGAAGGAGGGAAATGAAAATAAAACAGGAGGTTGTGGAGGGTTGGCGATTTCTGGCATCCTCTGGATGCAGATGCAATCTCATACCCATGTGTGTGGCTGTCAGTCTAATCCATCTTCCTGAAATGGATTAGAGGGTGAAGCGGGGTGAACCTGCACACTGCAGTAACTCCGACAAGCACCAACATGAACAGTCCATGTGATTTCTAAAGAGCCTCCATGCTCTCTTTATATAGGTCTTTTATGCCGAACATATTTAGAATACGAAATGAAAGTCATGAACAAAATAAGGAAAAATGAATAAAGGAATAATACTCTTTTTAAAATTATAATTATGTTTGTCTACATTTTTTTAATTCTCTTATTTCTGGAGCCACTGGAGAGATTGCTGTACTGTCTGTATCTATCACTTCTGGGGAGTCAGTTTACATCTCCTGCAGGTTTCATAAGAGTTTGCTACATAGCAGTGGCAATGTTTACTTGCAGTGATTCCTTCAGATTCCAGGAGGGTCTCAACAGTTTTTAGTCAATCAGGTGTCTGTGCTGGCACAAGGCTTTTGCCTCATCACTGATCCAGAATTTCACACTGATGCACTTCTTTTTTTCTGTGCTGAAAACAAAAATGTTTTCATCCTTATTCTCACCTGTCCGACTTTTCTCATACAGCTGCACATGTCTGCAAATTGCATAGTTTTCCCTAGTGAGATCCATCCATGCAAGTATGAATCAAAGCTGAGTTGTAGTCTTGCCTTGAAGATCTTTGGTGCTTCAGATCAAACACTAAGATTGAAGCTCCCTATCTTGTTCCTGGGGCAGCTGATATTCTGGATTGCTGATATCAACAGCAGGGATGAATAAGGAGAACACAGAAGGAGAGACAACTATTTTTTGTTTTTGTTAATATTATTGGATACCATCTGTACTTCCATTTACTATCCTTTCCATCCCCCCAGTCTCTCCTCCTCCACCTCCCCTCATCCCCATATATACCCCTACTGTGTTGTATTACTTTCTCCCTTGAGTTAGTCAGGACCGTTGTACACCTGGCTGTACTGGAGGAAGGGAAGGTTACAGGGCTGTGGATGAATGCAATGCAGAATTTTGGTTGGTGATGTGTGCACGGGCAGTGAACATGCCCAGGAACATCTTTAGAGAACTGGTTCCATTTATTAGGTGGAAAAGGGCAAACAGTTGGGTAAAGAGTTCCCAAAAGAACTTAAGAAACTGCTGCCCCCAGTATCAGAGTGGCTGACAGAAAAGAGGGAATGCAGCTGCAGGTAGTACTTAAGAAGAAGGAATAAGGTGAGTTGTAAGAAGACTTGATCTATAACTTCAGAGTGATGGGCAAATAATTGATATGAGACCACAAAAGTGACCACCTAATGAAAGATTTGAAAAGCCATTTGAAGAAAAGGATAAAGTAGGTGACTTTTTAGTTGATAGACTGATTACTGAACAGCCTGTCTGAGGCCACGTTGGTTTTGGATGGTTTTGAGGAGGGTATAGACATGGAGTGGGCCAAAGCGATAGTTTTGCTGCTTGTGGCAAGTGTGGATTTCAAAGACCTAGTGGAAGTGATAGATCTGGCCTGAAGCATGGGGACAAATGTGGAAGTAGTAGATCTTATAACTTGGGAACTTTCAAAAATGAATTACCGGAGCCTCCCATATACATTTAGAAATGAATTTCTTATAATTTCAGTGATTCGGATCAATCAAATGTGACTGTGAAAACACCTGAAGGTGAAGAGCAGTCAGTGGCAGACATTGAATATAAGGACAGTGTTAAAGAAAATAAAGAAGAGGATCCACAAGAAATGATCTGGGATGAGTGGAAAGCTATTCCAATGAAAGACTGAGCAAAAGTAGAATTTAATATCTGAAGACAAACTGACTGCGTTAATGGACAATGGAAAACCAAATTTGTTCTGCATTAATAGTGAAAAGTCTCATGCTGAAGATTCAATTATGGACCATCCTTTCTATAAGCCAGCAAAAGATAGAACTTCCTTAACTGGAGATGAATTTCAGAGACCAAAGCTGCCCAGGATGTGATAGCAAGGAAGCATGAGGTAGACTTGGGCGTAGTAGTCATTCAAACTCTGGTAGTAGGACTGATATGTCAAGTGCTTCTACGCCTGATGTAGATGGCCCAGAGGCAGTTCAAACTTTGGTCTAATTGAGGGACATAATACAGCACTGGTTCCTTTGTGGATCCTCCTTTTCAAAGCTTTTACATGGCTAATGATTCCAAACAAGTAAGAATTTAAAAAGAGACTGTTAATTCATACCATTCAGACCTAAAGACTGAATTTTATCTGTTTTGAAAATGAACTTCCCAGCTACACAGAAGTAACAAATATGTTAGTCAGTTTTGTATTTAGAAATGTATTGGTAGCAGGGATGTTTTCATAATTTTCAGAAATTATGAGTCCTTCATGAATACTGGGAAAACTCATTCCAAGACTTTGCCCAGTAGCTTCCCACTGCATGTGACAAGTCAGAATCAATGTGAATATTTAAATCCATCCAATTGTAAGACAGATCAAAATGACAGAAATACTTGAGGTTTTTAGAAGTTTAATTTCATTTGGTTTTACTCCAACCATAGCTCTTCAGTGCCATCAAAACCTGATACTATGTATTTAGGTTTATTATTCTGTACTTTGTTACAATATATTTTTTTTCCTTGACTCACAACATCTTAATTTCATGTGAAATACTGGTCATTTTTAATTAAACAATATATATAATGTAATAATATTGCAGTTAGTATTATAAAATATTATATTCTAAAAACTTCAGCCACTGCAAGTAGTGATAAACCACTGAAGACGATATGGTGAGCCCATAATTTTCATGTCATTATAGTAAGTGAAATTTCTACATTTCTACAAAAATCTTAAACACTTCTCTTATAAAAGAATGTCCAAAATAATTTCACTAAATATCTGAAAGTTATATTATTTTGTTATACTGAAGGAGTATGAGCCTATAGGTAGTGTGAATTCAGGAAATTTCACATGTTTGATACACTAACTTTTCCCAACATTCAAGTGAAAATCTGGTGAAAGCCAGGCAATCATGACCAAGCCCACTCAGTCAGTCAACAGGTTCTCCAGGGCAGGAGTGAGTATTAAAAAGGAAGAGACAATTAGAAAACGTAGCATGACCCCAGCCAGTTCTGAGGCTGAGGAAGGTTTATTTTTTCCCAATCTGCTTCTAAAGCGTTTTAATTACATGCAAGCAATAAGGTCAGTTCTAGGTTGAGGAACAAGCAAAACCATAAATACAAATAGTCATGGAACAAGCAAGGTAATAAACAAAGTCCTGTAATCTCTCCTGAGATCACTGTTTCTAAAGTCTTATCAGGATGACCAGAGATATCTGAGCCTACTTCCCTGTCCTAGCCCTAACCTTACATAATATTGTTTGGAATTAAAGGCATGTCTGTATTCCAACCAGAGTAATCACTTTGATAGATTAAAATTCCTCTACATCTTCCCCTTTCTGTTTAAGCTAAAACTTGTACAGAGTTTGACTTTACCATCTGAATGTCATTAGAAAGATTCATTGATGCAATGATCCTTCATAACTGCTGTTCTTATCACAGATAACTTATAACAGATATCCTTCAGCTAGTGTCCATTTCCCGGTTGGAGTAGGCGTGACCTTGTGGGAAAAAGTGTGCCCTTGTGAGAACCACCTTTGAGGTCTCATATGCTTGAGCTACACCCAGTGTGTCACACAGTGTCCTTCTTCAGCCTTTAGATCAAGGTGAAAAATGCTCAACTCCTTCTCCAGTATCATGCTTGCCTATACGCAGCCATGCTTCCTACCTGATGAAAATGGACTAAACTTTTAAAATTGTAAGCCACTGCCAATTAAATATTTTCCTTTGTAAGAGTTGTCTTGGTCATTTTGTCTCTTCATAGCAATAAAATCATAACTAAGAGAGACACCCAATGCTTATGCAGAAAAAAAATAACATAAGAAAGCCTTCTAAACCAGAAAATGATTGATATATTATCCAGATATAGGAAAGTAACCAAAGAACAGTAATGTTTATCTGTACCTCATTCACCCCAAGATTTCTTATCATCAAGTTCCTGTAAATAAAAGATACAAATCTTAAAGTCTGCAATAGAAATGCTTCAATTCATCTGACTGTACATTTATTAGCAAATACTATAAGCTAGTGATATTCATTTCTATTAAAGGGAAGATGAAGTATGCCAAGACAATATATAAACTGTACCTTAGAAATCAAAGAGAAGCTCTGTCTTGCTCTCTTGCTCTTGTTACCACTCGTTACCCTCTCTCTTCCCATTCCCTCCCCTTTCTCTGTTCACACCTTCTCTCTGTCTCTTTCTCTCTCTTTCATTCTCTCTCTCTCTCCCCCTTTCTCTATCTCTTCTACCCTCTCAACCCCCTTGCCCATGCCCTAAATAAATTCTATTCTATCCTATATCTTCATGTGGTTGTCCCTCAGGGGGAAGGGATACCTCAGCATGGGCCTGCAGAGGCACTTCTGTCCCCCACACTTTACCACATGTCCACAAAACATATCCCTTGTTTCTCTTTCTTTTTATGAAACACAACATGTATGAGGCACCTTCCCACACAGGTGGCATGCTCACACCGAGAGACATACAACTAAAAATAAAATATTTTAAATTTTATTTATAAAAAGAAAAGAAATCAAAGAGAAAAAAAACACAATATTCTCAGATCCCCCCTCCTTATGTTAGAAAGCACATCTGCAACATCCCTGGATTTTCATTTAATATTTTTATTTATTTATTTATTTACACTCAAGATTTTATTCCGTCCCCTAGTCCACCCTCTGACTGTTCCACATCCCATACCTCCTCAACAAACCAATACATTTCAATTTTTCCCCTTTCCAGGTCTCCCCTTCAGAAACCACATATCCCATCTACCCTCATCTGCCTCTATGGGGTACTCTGCTACCCACCTACCCACAACCCTCCTTAGCATTCCCCTATACAGGGGCATCAAACTGCCTCAGGCCCAAGGGCCTCTCCTCTCACTGATGTCCTACAAGGCCCTTCCCTGCCACATATGCGGCCCGCACCATAAGTACCTTCATGTGTATTCTTTGGTTGGTGGTCCAGTCTCTGGGAGCTCCTGGGGGTCTGGCCTGTTGACACTGTTGCTCCCTCCATGCTGCTGCAAACCCCCTGAGCTCCTCTAGTCCCTTCTCCAACTCCTCCACCCAGGACCCCATGCTCAGTTCAATGGTTGGCTGCAAGGATCTGCCTCTGTATTTATCAGGCTCTGCCTATGCATCTCAGGAGACAACTTATCATGCTTCCATCAGCAAACACATCCCAGCATCAACAAGAACATGCCATTTTGGTAGCTGTATCTGGGATGTATCCCCAGGTGGGGCAGTCTCTGAATGGCTTTTCCTTCAGTCTCTGCTCCATACTTTGTCTCCATATTTCCTGATGTGAGTATTTGTTCAGCCTTCTAAGAAACACTAAAGCATCCATATTTTGTCTTCCTTCTTCTTAAGTTTCATATGGTCTGTGAATTGAATCTTGGGTATTCTGAACTTTTGGGCTAATATCCACTTATCTGTGAGTACATACTGTGTTTGTTCTTTTGTGACTGAGTTACCTCAGTCAGGATGATATTTTCAAGCTCTACCCATTTGCTTGAGAAATTCATAAAGTTGTTATTAATAGCTGAGTAGTACCATTGTGTAAATGTACCACATTTTCTGTATCCATTCCTCTGTTGAGGGACATTTGGGTTGTTTGAGCTTCTGGCTATTATAAATATGGTTGGTATGAACATAGTGGAGCATGTGTCCTTATTACATGTTGGAGCAACTTCTAGGTATATGCCCAGGAGAGGTATAGCTGGGTCCTCAGGTAGTACTATGTCCAATTTTCTGAGGATCCACCAAATTGATTTCCAGAATGGTTGTACCAGCTTGCCATCCCAACATCAATGGGGGAGTATTCCTCTATCTCAACATTCTCTCCAGCATCTGCTGTCACCTGAGTTTTAAAATTGCCAAATATAAAATTAACTCAAACAAATCAGTAGCCTTCTTATACTCAAAGAATAAACAGGCTGAGAAAGAAATTTGAGAAATGACACCCTTCACAACAGTCACAAACAATATGAAGTATCTTGGTGTGACTCTAAGCAAACAAGTGAAAGGTCTGTATGACAAGAACTTTAAATATCTGAAGAAAGAAATCAAAGAAGACTTCAGAAGATGGAAAGATCTCCCATGTTCATGGATTGGCAGGATTAATATAGTAAAATTGCCCATCTTGCCAAATGCAATCTACAGAGTCATTGCAATCTCCATCAAAATTCTAACCCACTTCTTCATAGACTTAGAAAGAGTAATTCTCAAATTCATTTGGAATAACAAAAAACCCAGGATAACTAAAACTATTCTCAACAATAAAAGAACTTCTGGGGAAATCTGCATCCCTGACCTCAAGCTCTATTACAGAGAAATATTGATAAAAAATGTATGGATTGGTATACAGACAGGCAGGTAAACCAATGAAATAGAATTGAAGACCCAAAAATGAATCCACACACCTATGGTCACCTAAAACCACCTAGTGGAAAAAAGACAGCATTTTCAACAAATGGTGCTGGTTCAACTGGTGTTCTACATGCAGAAGAATGCAAATTGATCCATTCCTATCTCCCTGTACAAAGCTCAAGTCCAAGTGGATCAAAGACCTCCACATAAAACCAGATACACTGAATCTAATAGAAGAGAAAGTGGGGAAAAGTCTGGAACACATGGGCACAGGGGAAAGTTTCTGAACAAAATACCAAGGGCTTATCCTCTAAGATCAAGAATCAACAAATGGGACCTCATAAAATTGCAAAGCTTCTGTAAGGCACAGGACACTGTCATTAGTACAAAGTAGCAACCAACAGATTGGGAAAAGATCTTTACCAATTCTACATATGATAGAGGGATAATAACCAGTATATACAAAGAAGTCAAGAAGTTAGACACCAGAGAACCAAAGAACTATATCAAAAAATGGGGAACTGAGCTAAACAGAGAATTCTCAACTGAGTAAACTGGAAGGGCTGAGAAGCACCTAGAGAAATGTTCAACATCCTTAGTCAACAGGGAATTTCAAATCACAACAACCCTGAGATTCCACTTCACCCCAGTCAGAATGGCTCAGATGCGGAATTTTTGAACCTGAATGTTTCTAGTGTTACTATGCCTCAGGAAGACAGGCAGTCCCTTGAACCAGACAATGGATTTCAGGGTACAGCCCATAGCTCACTGCTGTTTATCATTCCCCAGAGGGGCCTTGCAGAAAGAAAATTGGAGGGAGCTGTGTAACTTGGATGTTCCTGAGGCTGGATTTTGGAGCTCAGAGGATAGTGCACAGCTCACCCCTGATAGTTGTGTCCCAGAGGGACACAACTTTCCCACATAAGTGGCAGGTGTTTTTGACCATGTTTAATGTATATACCTAATGAGTGATTTCAAACCCATTAATGAAGTATTTGTTTACACAACAGCAGTGACACTATTCTGCAAGTGGGTACACACACTGCTTGTCAATTTTGGCTAATGGTAGAATTTCTGCAAGGTTTTTCCATCAATGTCTTATCTTCCAATGCATTCCCTCCCACCGAGGGCAGAAAGGTAGCCATGGAGCCCCTGCTACACTTCTGGTACATATGTATCAGCTTTCTCTTTCCAGCCTGTGTATGTTCTCTGGTTGGTGACTCAGGTTCTGAGAGCTCTCAGGTGTCTAGGCTAGCTGACACTGTTAGTCTTTATAATGGTTTGTATATGCTTGGTCCAGGGTATGGCTTTGTTGGAGTAGGTGTGTTACTGTGAGTATGAGCTTTAAGACCCTCAACCTAACAGCCTGGAATATAACAGATGGAAGACAGAATCTCTGGTGTAAAAGATACACTTGAAAAAATTGATACATCAGTCAAAGATAATGTTGAATCTAAAATGATCGAGACACAAAAGATATAGGAAATCATAGACATTATGAAAAGACTGAACCTAAGAATAATAGAAACAGAAGGAGAAGATTCACAGCTCTATGGTCCAGGAAATATTTTCAATAAAATCATGTAAGAAAACTTCCCCAACCTAAAGAAAGTATTTACTATAAATATAGAATAAGTTTACAAAACACCAAATAGATTGGATCAGGAAAGAAAATAGTCTTGTCACATAATAATTAAGACAAGAAATGTACAGAATAAAGAAAAATATTAAAATTTAAAAGGAGGGGGGAGAAACAAGTAACTTATAAAGGTAGACCTATCAGATATGCATCTGAATCTCAACAGAGACCCTAAAAGCCAAAAGGGCCTGGGAAGATGTCTTGCAGTTTCTAAGAGACCAATGATGTCAGCACATACTACTATACTCAGCAAAACTTTTAATTACCCTAGATGGAGAAAAAAAAGATATTCCATGACAAAACCAAATCAAAGCAATCGATAAACCCTTCATTAAAGAAGATAATATAAGGAAACTCCACATCAAGCAAGTTAATTACACCCATGAAAACACTGAACATAAATAACTCCAAATCCGCAAAACAAAAAGAAAAGAAACACACATACACACACACACACACACACACACACACACACACACACACACACACACATCAACATAAAAATAACAGGAATTAACAAACATTGGTCATTAATATCTCTCAACATCAATGGACTCAATCCCCCAAACAACAACAACAACAATAACACAAAATGTCATAAGCTAAGAGTATTGTAGGAAAAACAGGATGTATCCTTCTGACTCTTATATGATACACACTTCAGCAACAAAGATAGACATTACCTCAGCATAACAGGCTAGAAAAACTATTTCCATACAAACAGATTGAAGAAGCAAGCTGAAGTAGCCATTCCAATATCTAATAAATATATTTTCAACCAAAATTAATCCAATGTGATGGAGAAAGTTTCTTCATACTTATCAAAGAAAAGATGAAGTCTCAATTCTGAATATATATGCCTCAAGTTTAAGGGCACCTATATTCGTAAAACAAGTATTATTAATGCTTAAGTCATGCATCAAATCCCAAACATTAACAGTGGGAGACTTCAACATCTCTTTATCCCCAATGGACAAGTCAGAGAGACAGAAAATAAACAGAGAAATAATGAAATTAACAACTATTAGGAATTAAATGGACTTAACAGATATCTACAGAATATTGCATCCAAACACACACATGGGCATACACATGAGTACACACACACACACACACACACATACACACACAGTACCTTCTTCTTAGCATGCCAAGGAACGTTCATCAAAATAGAACATATACTCTGTCAGAAATCAAGCTGAAACACATACAAGAAAATTGAAATCAACCCCTCTATCCTGTCAGATTACACCGTGCATTAAAGCTGGACTTCAACCACAACAAATGGTGCTGGTCTAACTGGATGCCTGCATGTAGAGGAATGCAAATAAAACCATATTAATTATCTTTCACAAAACTCAAGTCCATGTCAATAAAGGACCTCAACATAAATCTAATAGAAGAGAAATTGGGGATAGCATTGAACTCATCCATTCAGGAAACAGAGTCCTGAGAAGACCAACAGCTCAGGCATTAAATCGACAATCAATAAATGGGATCGCATGAAAATGAAAAGCATCTGTAAGGCAAAGGACAACAAGGACAACATCAATAGAACAAAATGGCTGCCTACATAATTGGAAACAATCTTTATCAACCCTACATTCAACAGAGGGCTGAAATTAAAAATATATTAAGAAATCAAAGAATTATACACCAACATACCAAATAATCCAATCAAAAAAGGGGGTACAGACCTAAACAGAGATTTCTTGGCAGAGGAATCTCCAATGGCTGAGAAGTACTTCAAGATATGTTTAACATTTTTAGTCATCAGGGAAATGCAAAATCAAAAGGATTCTGGGATTTCATCTTACATCTGTCAGAGAAACTAAGATCAAAAATACAAGTGAAAGATCATGCTGGCAATATGTGGAGTAAGAGCAATGCTTCTCGACTCCTGATTGGATTGCAAAATTTTATAGCCATTTTGGAAGTCAATATGTCAGTTTGTCAGAAAATTTGGAATCAATCTACTTCAATACCCAACAATCTCTTTTGGGCATCTACCTAAAGGACTCTCCATTCTATCACAAGGGTACATACTCAACTAAGTTCATTCATACCATTATTTGTAATAGCAAGAAACTGAACATAAATTAGCTATTGTTCTATGGAAGAATGGATAAATGTAGTACATTTACACAGTGGAGTATTACTCACGTGTTATAAAACAATGACACAAAATTTGCAGGCAAATTGATGGAACTAGAAAAGATAACCCTGAGTGAGGTAACTCAGAAAACTGCTATGGACTCACTTATAAATTGATATTAGTGGTAAATAAAGTACAAGATAACCATGCTAGAAACCACAGACCCAAAAAATCTAGCTAACAAGTAGGGCATAAGGAGGCAACGCACTTGACTCTCACTAACAAGAGAAAATAGATTATATATTGCGGTGAATGGAGGAAGTAGATTGGATGGGGGGATGCTTGGGGATGAGAACAGGAGGGAAGAGGTGAGAGAGGGTGAAAGGAGTAAGAACTGGAAAAGAGAACTAAAATTGATGGTGGAGCATGCATCCCTTGGATGAACTAGAACTCTAGGGCAATAGAAACTCCCAGGAACCTGTGAGATTGACCCTAACTAAGACACCTAGCAACTGGGTATATGGAGACTGAACAGAACAGCTCCTTTATCCAGGCAAAACTTCAAATGAGGGATGTGGACACCAACCCACTCACTAAAACAAAATTTATCATGCCTAAGTATGTGCAGGGATAATAATGGAGCAGACATTAAATGGGCAGCCAAATAATGGCTGGCCCAACTTGAGATCCATCTTGTGAGAGAGAAAGCCAACCTGAGAGATTATTAATGAAATACATTCTGCTTTACTTACCAACGGGAGCCATGCACAACTATTCTCTAAGAGGCTTCACCATTTAGCAGCTGATGGAAACCGATGCAAAGACCCAAATTCAAACATTAGGTGGAGCTAGGGGCATCTTGTAGAACAGGTTGAAGAAAGATTGAAGTAGCCAGAGAGTACAAGAAAATGTGCAGATTCAACTAAGCAGGGCCCATAGGGGTTCAAAGACTGAACCACCAACCAAAGCGTATGTATGGGATATACCTGTGCCCCTACACATTTAACAGATGTACAGCTTGGTCATCATATGAATTCCCCTAAAAGCAGAAGCAGGGACTGTCTATGTCACTGTTGCCTGCCTTTGGATCCCTTTCCCCTAACTGGACTGCCTTGTCTAGCCTCAATAGATGAGCCTAGTCCTGGAGATGGCCATGCAGCATCTGCAAAGAACAACATATGAGTGCTTCCCTAATGGGACTCTACTGTACAAGCCCATGGAGACTCCTGGGATTCCGCTGTGCCATGACCACGGAAACCCCTTTCCACTTGTCAAGATCCTTTGATAAATGTGGTAGCCTCTATGCTAATTACCTCGATCACGTGTGCTACAAGCTCTCCTTGCTTTCATTATGCTGTCTATACTCCTAGCCAAATTTAAGTTTGCTTTGTTGGTCATCCCTATGGATAATTTTATGTTTTTATCAATACTCATTTGAGAGGTAAACTGCTCCTCTCGTCCTCTTGCCTCTATTGAGCCTCTAGATATGACCATTAATCTTGGGTATTTTGGGACATGTAATTATGTTCCTAGAGAAACAGCTACAGTCATACCGAATAAACCTGTGGCAGTTGTGGAGAGTGCTGGCTCCTGCTTGCATAACTATTCTGAGGAAGCTCTATCTGATCAACAGAAACTTAAAATGAGGAAGCTATGTGTAATCAACAGAGACATAAAATGGGGAAACTGTGTCTGATCAATAGATACTTAGAAATGGTTCTTGGAAAGATGGTATCAGGTATATATACATCAGTAAAAGTTGCTTGGTTCAATGACCATCTCTGTATGCAGCTTAAAAAGTATGACAGAGGGGTGCTATGTGATAACTGAATTTATACCTACAAATGTTTAACTTGTCTTGCACCTTAGATAACTATGTAACCACTTTTGCTACCAGCTGGATATGTGCTCATGTCTATAGGATATGTTATCTGGCTAGATATTTATTTTTGGCTTGCTGAAATTGTGCCTTATGGTGCAAAATGAGCTTAGGGTGATTGACCAAGCAGAAGCAGGAAAGGACAAAGGGAAACTTTGGGGGGCTTTTTGTAACAATGTAGCTTTTTAATGCCTATGTTATGATTTCTTTTGATAAAATAAAGATGGTTCCAGCTATTAAAGGCCACTTGCTTGAAAGTCAACAGGTGATCAGGGCTTTTACTTTCCCCAATGCCCCTTCCCTGTTTTAGACCTGAACCTTACAGCTGGAGCTGGTCTCCAGCATAGTCCTACTGCAAGACTCACTGATATCCATGGGAGGCCTCCTCTCTTTTGAGATGGAAGTTGGGGTAGTATGGAGGGTCTGTGTAGGGAAAGTATTGGGGAAAATTGTACCCAACTATCAATACCAATCTCTCAGCAGCTGGGGATATGTGTACTGATTGCATCTGGACAAGGACTTACAGCAAATCAGGGAAAGAGGAGTGGGTATCTAGTAGTATAGTGCTTACCTCTGAAGTGTTTGCTACTAATAAATTCTAGGAGAGGGAAATCCAGTGCTTTCATTATCCACTGATGACAGCATCAGGCTTCAGTGACTAGTTCCCAACCAATGTTAACAGAGATGGTCTTGGTTAAGCTTAGTCACAAAACAAAACAAAAACACCAAACTGGGAAATAAATAGGTTGGACTTCGGACAATTTGGGAGAGAGTTGAGAAAGCATTTTACAGGACAATAATCAGAATTCATTATATATATATATAAGAAGTTTTCAAACAAATTAGTCAGTTACGTTTTGCTTCAATTAAATCGCCACAAATAATGGAAACACAGAATACTCAAAGCAAGGAGATTTAGTAAAACAAGTACCAAGTGGAAATTTTGTGGTAATAAGGAAGCACAGAAATATTTACATTTCTTATAAAAGGTCAGTCAGCACTGTCAATCATAGTAGCTCACAACCTGCACAGGAATGGATGTGACAACAGTGAATCATGGACAACTGAAACAGCGGACCTGGTACATACTGATGAACCATCTGTGAGAGGAAGGTCATTGACTTCAGCTGTGCACCTTAATGGCCCCATTAAGCTTCAATAAATAATTGTAATATAATCTCCATAAAGTAGGACCAAGTAGACAAATTCACAAAACAAATTGAAGTCAAAGGGCAAAGGGACTGGTATGGATTTGGGAAAGGGATTCGTAGCATGCAAAGGAGACTACAGAAGATGTAGGAAGAGAACATTTAGAAAACATTGTATACTTATATAAAATTGTCAAAGAAATCATCCAATATTTGTATTAAAATTAATGAAAATGAATAAAAGAAACAAAAAGTTCTCAAACTTATGTGATTCCATAAAATAAATTAGTGTAAATTTAAAAATAAATATTTTATTTGTATGTGTTTTCTACCCGCATGTGTACCATCTGCCTGTTTCGTACCTGTGGAGGCTCAAAGAAGCTGTTGGGTCTTCTGAAATTGTAATTAACAGATTGTTGTGAATTTACATGTTGGTTCTTAGAATCAAATCCTGGTTCTCTGAAACAACAACCCATTCTCTTAACCACTGATCTATCTCTGTAACTTCTAAGTGGCAATTTTATCATGATAAAAAGAAAAAATATTTAGTTTTTAGACTAGGCCATCAGTTTTATCACAGTTTCTAATAACCCAGAATATGTTCCATCAAATTGTAACTGAAAAATCTCCCTTTGTTCCTTAAGATTCTTTTCCTTCTTCTGAAAGCTATTTTACTGAAGTGTGACTGACATGAGCAGACTGTGCATATGAAATGCACACAAAGGGATGGATTTGAACATCAGTGCGCATGCTCATGAAGTCATCACTACAGTCAGTGCTGGAAATCAGACCTTAGCTGCAATGATTTCCTATGCTCCTATTTATTCAATTGCTCCCTTATTTATTCATTTTCTTATTCAAACAAAACTTTCCTTTTAATTTAAAAATAACTTTTATTCAGTCCAGAGGTGGTAATGGTCCAGCTGTGGATCTATTCAACACTACAGCAGTGTGATTTTTTGCAGTTTGGGTGAACAAATTCCACATAACCCAGATTATCCAGAGCACAGTAGTGCTTTGTAAATCAGACAAAGCTGCCTACATGAATTTTTCTTGAATTGGTTTATTTCTAATCTACCACTAAGAAATTGAAACTATACAAGTCTAGTGATTATTCAAAAATATCTCTGAGTCTGACTACTAATTATTTCAGCACATTTGTTTTATACAGTAAGGAAAAATCAGATGCATTTCTTAGCAACAGAATAGCATCAGGCATAAAATCCCCAGTATTTATCATTGGCTCTCCTAATGCACACAGTTGTTAGAAACAGGAAAGTTGTCCAGTATCCCTTCAACTCCTGCCTCAGGGAATCTTATTAGTTTTCTACCAGTCTGTGTGTTCCACTGTCTCAACTGGAATGTGTAACCCCCTTTACTCAGGCTTAGAATCACTTAACCCAGCAAGTGCTCAGAAGTGACTTCACAGCTATTCCTCCATCCCATGAAGTTCATGTCTCTGAACATTAGACATTGGTTCATTTACTGAAAATCTTCTGTTTCATGGGTAATATGAATTTGTTTTAATTGTCTACAGTAGGACATGAAGATGAGAAAATGCTTATGCACACTGAGGGAATGTTTAATCACATACACATAAAAAGTACTACTGCTATCTCCAAAAACTTAACGTGCCCATTGTATTTTCTAGGGTCCAATGCTAAAACTATCAGTTTTACGTTTCGTCATGAAACTGAGAAGTGTTCAGCCAATTAAATTTGTAAGCTTGGGAAAGTCTGACATTCTGTTTTACCAGTGCTGGCACATGCTTAAGAAAAGTTCACAAGTGTTTGCTTTGGCAGCACATATACTAAAATTGGAATGTTAAAGAGAAGATTAGCCTGGCCCCTACCAAATACAGAGACAGATGCTCTCAGCCAACCATTGGACTGAGCATGGGAAGGGAGGGGGAGGGGGACAACAATGGAAAAGTTAGAGAAAGGACTGAAGGAGTTGAAGGGATTTGTAACCCCACAGAAAGAACAATAGCAACCAAGCAGACCACCCAGAGATCCCAGGGACTAAACCACCAACCAAGTAGTATACATGGAGGGACCCATGGCTCCAGCAGCATATGTAGAGGAGAATGGCCCCCTCGAACATCAATGGGAGAAGAGGCTCTTGGTCCTGTGAAGGCTGGATGCCCCAGTGTAGGAGAATGTGAGGGTGGGGAGGCAGGAGTGAGTAGGTGGGTGGACAATACCCCCATAGAAGCAGGGGGGAGGGGGATGGCATAGAGGATTAGGGGGTGGGGACTAGGCAAAGGGATAACATTTGAAATGTAAATAAAGTAAATACACAATAAAAAAATCTTAAAATTGTTTAAAAAAATGTTCACAATCATGTTTAACACAGCACTGGGGCCTGGAAACTTTTTTCACAGTAAAGAACTACTGATTTCTACTTTACTAGGATAGCATTGTCTTGCCCTAATATTGTAGCAGTTGGTATTATGACTCTCAATGAGGAAATTTCCCAAAGTCCAGACATGATAAAGACAATATCCTTACTTTAAAAATATGCTGTAGTTTGTTTAATGGCCCAAATGAAATGCCACTTATTCAAAAACTTAAATCTGCTGAATTGTCCTCCTTTGATTTAGGCTGAATTATAATTGTATCTTTTAGGTCGTGTGACACATCAATGAATGTTATGTAGTAGATGTGGTGGCTACTCAGGACTCTGAGAAATTCTCTGATTCTAAAATATAGAAGATTCAGTATTTTCTTTTAAACTGGAAGATGATAAAAAGACATTTTAAAATCCAGAGCTCTAAAATATTTCTGCAATGGGGAAGGCATTTTCCATTTCTGTACATCCTTCTAGAGTATGTAAGTCTAAGACATCTGAATCCTTGCAGTATTTTAATTCATCAATTTAAAATTACATAGTATCATTATCATAGTATATAGTGGGATTCTACATGAATATTTAGATAATCAAACACTTATCTGCACATGCTATGAAAAAGAGCAAGGGATTTGACATAATCCTGCAACAAAACAAAGAATGTGGGCTGTTGTGCTTTCAGACCTCTGCAACTTTGTCAAATAATTGCATTAGATTGTTCACCATGCTCGGTCCTGTTTATAAAGACACAAGCACAAATGTCTACTAATCATTGACATTATATCAGGTGACCAGCAGAGGGAAACCCAATAAACTTGGAGAAGGAATCTGGCAGGAGATCTACTCTCCAGGCGCTCACTACTTAAAACATATGAACTCAGGATCATTTACATGAGATGTAACATCACAGAAAGAGTTGCTGATGGAAGAATAACCTCACAATTAATAGGTACAACCTGGACTATTTCTTATCCATAAAATATCAATCAGTGTTTGAAAATGCCTAAAGTAACTCTCTCAAATATGAAGGCCAATATTATAATATAGTATGTTGTCATGTAGAGAGAAATATTTGCTACCAAGTTGAACTCACTAAAATACTGAAATAAATTACAAAAGAATTGACTTAGCTGAGACACCAGGATAAAATCTAGTACTCCACAAGATGGGTCGGGGGGGTCTTTAATATCAGCACTGATTTATTATATGTTCATTTATTTTCATAAACCAGTTTTATGGTACAGAGCATTTGATCTATTAAAGCACAATTAAAACACATTAATTTGGCCTATGTGGTACTAGGGAAGATGGAAGAAAGACACCCAAACACCTGCCCCAGCCCCACACTGGGTGCCACTACATTGTGTTGGACGTGATAGAGAATGGGGAGAGAAAGGGAAGCTGAGCATTTCATATACTGTAGAGAGAGGAGGAATTGGAGATACAATGACAGTGAAGAATAGGAAGATATGATGACACTCTCTAATCACCTGAGACCATCTGTGATGTCTGGGCCTTGACTGCCATTAAGGGGCATGTATGGCCCTTTGTTCATACTAAAGTAGGGACCCATGCTGAGGTTTCTGCCCTATATTGCTACCAAAGGCCATTCAGATGTCAGTAGTCTGGCCTGCTGCCTGAGACCATGTTGATATCAGGGGCTGTGCTAATGCCAGGGGCCATGCTAACACTGAGGACTAAACTGATCTGAGTGGCTTGTGATGCCACTTGAGGCCATGATGATGTCATGGCCCAGGTTACCATTGAAGATTATGTCAGAGTCCATGGTCTTGATGCAGCCAGAGCCTGGGCCTATTCCAGTGTTCCAAGTTACAACCAAATGCCATGCTTACATCTATACTATGGGCTGCTACCAGAGACCATGTAGATGTTTAAGAGTTGTGCTGCTGCCATGAGACATACTGATATGAGTGGCCTGTGCTTCTATATAAGGCCATCATGACATCTGGACTCATGCGGCCATTAGGACATATCTGGGTCTGTGGTCCTGCAGCCAGGATCTGTGTTGATGTCCATAGCCTGTGTTATCACCAGTGGTCAAGTGATGTTCCCATTCTGGCCTGTTGCCTGAAACAATGCTAATGTATTAGCACTGCACTGCACTGGTGCTATACATCAACTGTGCCAGAAAAGCTGGTCTTGCCCCTCTCTGGCCATCACACTCAGGAGAGCTGTCCCTGTGCCTTGGAAGCCACTACATTCAGATGAGCTGGCCTGGTCCATTTCCACCTCTAGAAGAGCTGGCTGTGGTGGCATGGGTGCCTGAGAACTGGCCCATCTGACATGAAAACAGGACAGCTGGCCACACACCTTGCTAGGACAGCACATTGGAGCTGTACCTGGTGGTGTGGGGCATGGGAGAGTCAGCTCTGATATATAAAAGTGGGAGAGTTGGTCCTGTTCTTCACTTAGGCAAAGTGGAAGAGCTGTTCTTGGTCGTGTTACAGGAGTGCTGGCAGGCTGACCAACTCAGTTTCTAACAAGACTTAGTTCCAGGCCTCTGATTTGGCTCATTCTAACATTTACCCCATCTATGAAACACTGGCATAAGCTGAGCCAGTGAATAGGCTGGTTCCGTAGATCCAAAGCTTCAGGATCTCCATGATGTGAAGCAACAACAGGATGTCCAAGAGGAGTCACAGTGAAGATCTTGTATTAATAGGAGAGCAGAGGGCAGAAGCCTCGAAGCACAGTAGTGATTCATTGCAATGAACATTTGCAAGTAAAGAGGTTTGGACTAACTTATGATACACTACAGCTCCTACCACAGGATGTTTTGTTTTTCTCTTTTTTTACTTGTTTTCTGGGGAGGTCACAAAAGCAGATGTTAGATATGAAAGGATAGGGAGGTACGTGGAATGGGGTAAAAAAGAATCAATAAAAAAGTTAAAAATACATTAAATTATCTAAATTGGGCATATAATTTTATACAACATGCACACACACATACATACACACAAACACACACACACACACACACACACACACACACACACACACACACACACACCCCACTATCCTAGAGGCTGATAGGAAGACACTGAAAATTGTGAGGTTATTCTTCCATCAGTAACTCTTTCTGTGATGTTACATCTCATGTAAATGATCCCGAATTCATATGTTTTAAGTAGTGAGCGCTTGGAGAGTAGATCTCCTGCCAGATTCCTTCTCCAAGTTTATTGGGTTTCCCTCTGCAGGTCACCTGATATAATGTCAATGATTAGTAGACATTTGTGCTTGTGTCTTTATAAACAGGACTGAGCATGGTGAACAATCTAATGCAATTATTTGACAAAGTTGCAGAGGTCTGAAAGCACAACAGCCCTAATTAATTTGTAATTTCTCTAAATTTGATATTACCTTGTAATAATTATAAAAAATATTTCTTTTCATGAATGTTTATTAAAGGACTTTCCAATTCTATGTAAAGAAAATACCTTTATTAAAAGTGAAATATGTAGAAGTACATTGTCATAAAAATAAATTATTCATAATCTAAAAATAGATATGTGCAAAAAAATAAATCCAGGATGACTGATCCCTGGTTGTCTTAGTTATGGTTTCTACTGTTGTGAAGAGACACCATGACCACAATAACTTTAATAAAGGAAAAAATTTAATTGGGCATGGCTTACAGTTTTAGAAGTTTAGTTCATATGGTGGTTTGGATATACTTAGCCCATGGGAACTGGCATTATTCAGAGGTGTGGCCTTATTGGAGGATGTGTAGCCTTGTTAGAGAAAGTGTGTCACTGTGGAGGCGGGGCTTTGAGGATATTTATGTGTATGTGAATACACACACACACACACATATATGTATGTATACATATATATGTGTGTGTATATATATACATATATATATGTCTGGTCTGTGTGATCCAGAACTTTCTCCTGGCTGCCTTCAGAAGAAGACAGTCTCCTCCTGACTACATTTGGATCAAACTATAGAACTCTGTTTCCTTTAGCACTATGTCTGTCTCCATACCACTATGTTTCCTGCTATGATGATAATGGACTAAACCTCTGAAACTGTAAGCCAGCCCCAATGACATGTTTGCTTTTATAAAAGTTGACATTGTCACAGTGTTTCTTCTCACCAATAGAAACTCTGAGACAAATATTTTGCCGGATTATTAGAAGCCCCTGCAGATAAACACAGAGCCTCATTTTGAGAAAGAGAAGTAAAGGGTGTGATCATTTGGGGCAAGAGCACAACTGAGCTTTTATCTCACACTTGCATCTCAGACTTGTGAGGGAAGGTATCCCTTTAGAAGCAATATGAATCCTCTGGTTCATGCAGAGGATTATTATGATTATTATGTTAAAAATAACATAAAGTATCTTTTATATCTGGGTTGAAAATAATAAAACAAAATGTGTGGCATGATGAGAAAAAAATTGGATGCAGAAAATGGTCAATATGGAAGATAGTGTGCGTGTGTGTGTGTGTGTGCGTGTGTGTGCGTGTGTGTGTGTGTGTGTGTGTGTGTGTGTGTGTGTGTGTGTGTGTTATTCTAATATGCACCACATCATTGGTACACTGGAGGGAGTCATGATGAAAACACAAGTCTCAAGGAGAATTTTTCTTCTCCTACCTTAGAGATGGACATAGGTTTAAGTGTATATGTCAGAGTTTTTTCCACTTACTTTCTTTGTTCTTCTTATAAAACTTAAAATTTCTTAATTATCATACAAAGACTATCCTACAACTAGATTAAATCACTGATGTTGATAATTATACTTGTGAGCATTAATGCTACCGGGGCAGATGATAGTTCCTTCCCTGGAATAGCCTAAAAGAAGCCAAGCAGCTGACTGAGCATTTTCCTCCCACACACAGAGTTACATACAATGTATTTCCCTCGTGCTATCTTGGCATGCCCAGACCTTGTAGATTAAGCGTACATGTCTCTATTCACACAGATCCAGCTTTTCACAGTGGAGGCCATATGTCCCCTGCTGTTCCCTGCTATATCTGTGTTACTACAAAATAGGAGATACCTTATGTCTCTTCACTCTTAAGAGTAGATTTCTCCTACAGTTGGTACGTTTTACACAGCTGTAACATACAAGGGATTTGCATATTGTTCCCTAAGAAGGATCTCACATTGCAAGTCCAAGACAAAAGCTAGTCTCTCTTTCTGTCATGACTATGTGGAACTCTTCATATCAAGTTCTCAGAACGAGGTGCTATGCTCTCCTCCTAGGACTGATTGTGCACTGGATCCCAGGTAAGGAGAGAAACAGAGATAAAGAAGGAGTATGTGGAGGAATGGAACTTCTGAGGCCCTGCTGATCCAGATGCGCATTCTTCACATGTGTGATTGCAAATCTTTTTCTCCAGAATGGATTTCTGAGGTTTAGAGGCTTAGATGGTGAAGGGAGGAGAAACTGTGCTCTTGGGGCAACTCTGACAAGTACTAAAGGGAGGATCTAGGTGATTTCTAGAGAGACTCCGTGCTGTCTCTATGTAGGTATTTTATGTTGAAATGTTTTATAATATAAATGAAATTCATGAACACAGTAAGTAAAACTTAAATAAAGGAATGAAAAATGATTCATAATATCATTTACAGTATCATAGCATCACACACCCTTTTATTTCTCTTATTTCAAGAGTCAGCTGCACTCTCCATACCTGTCACAACTGGAGAGTCAGTTCCATCTCCTGCAGGACTAGTAAGAGTCTTACATGAAAATGGCCACACTTACTTGTATTGGTATCTGCGGAGGCCAGACCAGTCTCCTCAGATCTTGTTCTATGAGGTTTCCATCAAATTTTCTGGAGTCTCAGACAGGATCAGTGGCAGTGGTTTAGGAAACTGTGTTTCAGAAAAAGCTATAAAAATATCACCAATGACCAAAAGCAGGGGGTTACCTTTACATAATTTGCAAATGTTTTCACAAGCCCATTTAATACTGCTATTTTGAATTTTTATTTTTACTTTTATGTTTATGTGATAAATAGTTAAGAAATATCTTCTTAGTATTTTATTTACTGTTTTGTACATAGGAGAGTAATTCATTTTGTTTTGAGTAACTCCTTAATTTCTGCATTTATCATTGTTTAAAATTTTGAATAGTACCAGATAGACACAAAAACCTGCCAACTATCTTTTTCCTATTCTAACTTCTCAAATCAGGGTCATGTAGCATTAACTAGAAAGCAGCAAGATGCATGATTTTTCATCTCCCAATGAACTGCCTGACTAAGTTTGTGTTTATCACCATTCCCTCCAATCTACCTATACCATAGCACTTACTAATAGCGTCAGGGTTTCAAGTACTGCACTTACATATTGACTATTCTTTTAGCATTTTGCTTTGAGCATTCATCCACCAATACATGTTGTTCTGTTATTTTATCCCTGACACTGAAGTCATTCTTTTTGTGCTTTCAAACATAAAAATCATGCATAATTGTTTTTTCTACGTATACTCCTTACGTGCATGACATTTGCATATTGCTACACAGGTAGCCACCAGAAAGTCCTAGTCTGAAATAAAGGTTCTGCAGCAGTCTTGCCTTGACTTTTTTAGTCTCCTAAGTTCATCTTCTCAAAATGAGTTGCCCTGTTCAGTTTCTAAGGCTCTTAATACTCTGCATTCCTGCTTAGGGCATGACAGAGATAAAGCATATGAATGGAGAGAGAACATGAGACCTAGGGTAGCTGCAGTCTATGCTCTTTCTGCCTATATATAAAATGGCAGGTCTTTTCTACCATGATGGACATGTGAGTTTTAGATCTGCGAAAGTTGTGTCATGTGGGAGAGTACTTATGACATTGAACTGATTTTGACATAGATAGAAGGGGCTAGTCTATATTATTTTAAAAATCTGTTTGTCTCCTATACTCACATGTTTTGGAAAATTCATTTTGGTATGCAGACAAAAGTTTTATCCACAATATATTAAGATCTTACTTGGGGGCTGGAGAGATGGCTCAGTAGTTAAGAGCTCTGACTACTCTTCCGAAGGTCCTGAGTTCAAATCCCAGCCACAACATCGTGACTCACAACCATCCATAATGAGATCTTATGTTCTGTTCTGGGGTATCTGAAGACAGCTACAGTGAATGGGGCTGGAGCTAGCGGAGAGAGAGGAAAAAGGGTCTAAAGAAAGCTATAGTGTACTTACATATAATAAATAAATAAATCTTAAAAAATCTCACTTAAAATATATGACATGAAATTAGTGTTAAATATTGTTCATGAATTTTCCACATGATTTTGTCCTTATTGTTTCAGCTCCCATTAGTGATGTTATGATGATCTAGGTTCTCTTCCTGCACATCACCCATGAAAACCAGCCACCATCTTCTGTAGGTCTAGTCATGGCATTTCAGGCAGTGATTTTTACTTGGTACCCCACAGAATCAGGCTACTCACCACATCTTACCTAACAAGATTACTACCTGAAATTTCAGTTTTCTGACAGGTTTAGTGGCAGTATGTCAGAGGCTAATTTCACGTGGGAGGAGACAGGGGATTTGTATAGGAGGTCAGGAAATTGAACAGAGGTGTGTAACAATGGGGGATGGGGAACTAGGAATGGCTACCATAAAGTCCCAGATACCAGGAAAGCAAGAGGCTCTCAGGACCCACAGGGATGGCATTAGCTGAAAAACCCAACAAAGGGGAGAGAGAACCTGTAGAGGCCATATAGCAAGGTTAGGCACAGCCTCCCAGTTGAGGGAGGGATGGGCCCAAACACCCATCTCAAAATTTTTAACCCAGATTTGCTCCTGTGCAAAGGAGTGGAGCAAAGACTGAAGTTAAAACCATCCAGAGACTGCCCTACCTGGGGATTCATCTCATATGCAGACACCAAACCCAGATACTATTGCTGATGCCAAGAAGCACTTCCTCACAGGAGTCTGATATCGCTGTTTCCTGAGAGGTTCTGCCAGAGCCTGACCAATACAGATGTGGATGCTCACAGCCAACCATCAGACTGAGCATGAGAACCCCAACAGAGGAGTCAGGGGAAAAACTGAAGGAGCTGAAGGGGTTTACAACCCCATAGGAAGAACAACAATATCAACCAAACTGATCTCCAGAGCATCCAAGGACTAAACCACCTGCATTATATTTATTAACTGACTTATATAAGGTGGTATTCAATGGTCAGCAAAGTTGCTACTATATGTAAGGCAGATTCTGTTTGTAACCTAGAAACCAGGACTCATCTGACAATAAAATCACAAAGTGGTGAGCATGTGCTTATAACTTGATCCCATGGCCCAATAGAATGACGAAAGGTGGTTCTATAGTCCTTACATCTATCCATGTATCTGTTTGTAGTTGCTTGTTAATGCTGCATTCTCCTATTTTGATTCTCAATCTCATTAAAAGGCTCTTCATTATAAATACCTCATTAAATGTTATTAAGAAATACCATAAAGAATCAAAAAGAAATTATTGGTCAAAATAATCCATAAACCAACAGCTTTGTATCTATATAACCAGCCAGCTATCTGGAAACAAAATTAGCACTCCATCTTCTATATTATTTGAGTAGCAACTCATTTACCTACTAAAGAAATTGAAAGATTTAAAATACTGCCATGCAATCAATGTCATTCTTCCTTTTCTTCTTACTATATGACTTAATAATAAACCTTTCCATGTTAAGAACAATCCCATTAATTCTCTCACTACCAGTACTTCCAATATTATATTTCCCCAAATCCTGCTTTCTATAGTGTTCGCAATTACAGCCCTGCTACAAGAGATGGAACTATATTAATCATTTGTATAAATGTCCATGGGCTGTAGGGTTGGAGATAGAAAGTCACAAATTTTCTGTTTCAGGGAGCAAAGAGTATCAAGACCCAAGCCTTGGGTTTCTTGGACATATCTATAAAAATCACGGAGTAGACAGATGTGCAAGGAATGAGCACTAAGAAACCCCTACTTCTAATATCAACTTCCTTGAAATAATAGACTTCTAGCATTAGTTCCATCTGCATTGCCACAATGAAATAATTGACAACAAAAAGTTAAAAAGCACAGATTTATTTCGACCCAGATTTGCAAAGTGTTCAGGCAATAATGAGAGGGAAGGCATTTGGAGTCACTTCATATACACAATGTTGGGTCTGAAAACAAAAGTTAAGTTTGCAATAGCCAGAAACACAATTTACCAAAGGATATGTCTACAATGAACTTCTCCCAGCTTGGATACACACAACTAAGGTTTCTAAAACCTATTATAAAAATCTCAAATGCTGATGGCAATTTATGAAAGATAAGCATTAGGAGACACCATAGAATCATATAGCATACCACAAACCATTAAGGTGCTATTATCCAGATACCAGTTACATGAGTTAAAAGTCTTTCTGGAAGTATATTTAGAGGGCCTTTTGTACCTTTTGTACTGTATGTATTGCAAAGATGGCACAGCTAGGATTACCCAAACAAAAGATCAACTCATCTTAAGTAAATTATGAGACACTTTGTCACAAGTAAAAACCAGACAGGACACACTGACAATTTTCTGCAATCCTCCTAATCTTCAAAGTCCATGAGCGTAGTATAACAAAATACAAGCAGGTGCAGGAGCAGCTGAGGCAGTTCAGACTTACTCTGCTGAACCACTGGGAGGTTTGTGTTATGACTTATATCACTGTGAGTGGATGGCTTTGAGCCTGTTGACGGTAGTAAGTGGCAATGTCTTCAGGCTTCAGGCTGCTGATGGTGAATGTGAAATCTGTCCGAGATCCACTGCCACTGAACCTTCATGGTACTTCTGTGTGCAAGTTGAATGCCTTATAGATCAGTAGTTTAGGAAGATTCCCTGGTTTCTGCTGGTACCAGCCTAACCAAATATTAATGTTCTGACTGGCATGGCAAATGGTGATAACTCTGTCTCTAAGAGATGCAGACAGATTGGATGAAGACTGATTCATCTGGATGTCATGTCTCACACCTGAGGTTGGAAACATACAATATATACCCAGTGTTAACCATATGGTAAGATAACTTTCACAAAAATCCAAACAGCATTTAACATACTGTTTTCCACTTCTGCCTCACTTGCCTGCAAAACAGAGCAGCAGCAGCCCCAGCAGCTCAACAAGACCCCTCATGTTGATGCTGTATCCTCACTGAGGGTGACTTCTGCCATTGTCATCAACACATGCTGAAGAAATCTTCACTGTGGGCTGTGCTCTGGCCACATGCAAATCAGCAGGGGTATGCATGAATATAGCCACCTGCAGTATTAGCTGGGCTCATCATATGGACTCAGCATAAGCACAAGAACATTAAAAAAGTCAAGGCAGGGAGGATCATGTCTGCCTTCACAAAACATTGGGGGTGGTGTCAAAGAACAGATTTAGTGGGAAAATAAAAGTTCTGTGTTGTTTTTATCACTCCATTATTCTTTATGCTTTTACTGAGGGTACATTCCTATTAAGGATAGTGAGAGACTTCCTGAAAGAATCCCAAATATTAAAGGAGCCTTATACATTCATGTACATTTAAAAAAAATTCTAAACTTTACCATGAAAATTTGAAGTTAAATAACATTGCACACCAAAAGTAACCAGAGCCAAAGTTTATAAAACTCAGTGAATTTCTGTAGTTAGAATGGAAGGTAGCAGAAATTTGTATTGATTTTATACTTTCAAATGTATTTTGGATACGTATCGATCACCCAAATGAAAAGTCCATTAAAGAATTTTTAAAACAATTAGCTTTTCACTCTAATTCATCAATTATGTTCATTTCACTTCTTTGATTTTTGACTATTTATTGACTATATATATATACTCTTTGCTCTAATAAGATAATGCTCTTGAAGTGAACATAAAGAACAATTAAAATCATTGTTGAGTCATGACTCTATGAAAGGAGGAGTCTTTCTTCTTCACCTAAGTAATTTGTGCTCCTTCATTTATCTGTGTTTTACTGAGTTACATTAATCAAAGCCATTCAATATCAGGAATTTGTGAAGATTCCCAAACTTCCTTCTTTGTTCAGTGTTCATTGCACATATTTCATGATATTCTAAGGATGTTTCAGGATACTATACCTATCTTTCTGCTTTTTCTTCAAATAATTTATCATTTTCAAAACTGGAGATTCACTCCCTAAGAAATGTTCATTTTAGTATCAAATGTTCTATGGTGACTGCTGTATGCTTTTTCCATGGCTGAATTTATGTCAGTGGAAAGGATGTGAATGATGCACATTTGTGCGTTTCAGACAGAGTAGAGTTAGTAAGGTGTGCCCACATAGGTGTAATGGTGTTGAATGTTCAAGATGAGATTCCAAGAGATTTGCCATGAGGACATGATTCTCCGTCATAGAGGTTCTAGGAAAGAAGTTTCCTCAGAGTAATAAGCAGTCAAAGCCCCTCTCTGTATCTGCATTTACCCTGTTATCTTCTCATTTTACTTATTTTTCCTGTTTCTGTGACAAAAGCAACATAAAAGTTTATTCTGGCTCACAATCCAAAAATACAGTTCAAAGGCTGAAAAAGTAGCTCCAGGGATAAGAGCCCTGGGTGGTTGTTTAGAGGAACTGTATTTAATTCTCTGCACTCACATGGAGCCTTGCACACTGTGTAATGCAGGACTACTCAATCTGATGTCTTTTCCTCAGCCTTGAATACATCAACCACACATGTGGTATACGCAGGCAAAACATCTGTACACACAATTTTTTTTTTAAAGAAAATTTTATCATTGCAAGGAAGCCACATCTACAGGAACTTACAGAAGCTGGTCTACACTCAAGATTCAGAGAGCAAAGTAATAAGGGAACTTAACTCTCAGCTGCCTTACTCCATTGTTAAGAACTCTGCCTAAGGAATGTCCATATACACAAGTAAATCAGTAGTACAAAGGGGAATCATAAAACCCTACCCCTTCCTGAGAATCTATAGGCAGTTAATGATTGCTATGGGTGACAGAAGTCATAATCTTCTGTGATATACCTGTTCGTAAAGTACTCCTGCTTAAGTAAATAGGTTACTGACATATGCTTACAGAAAACCCAAACTAAAGGTTCTTGGCTCTAAGTAAAGAAATGACAAAGACACGGAAATGGGAAAAATGTCTGGAAGACAAAACAGAATATCACTCAGGAGAGCAAGGGGAATAATAAAAAATAATGGAGGAGAATATGATTAAAGTTCTCTCTCTCTCTCTCTCTCTCTCTCTCTCTCTCTCTCATGTGTGTATAGATAGAGATAGAGAGATAGAGAGATAGAGATAGAGCTAGAGAGCTAGAGAGAGAGAGAGAGAGACAGAGACAGAGAGACAGAGAGACAGAGAGACAGAGAGACATAGAGAGAGATATGAAGATGGGCACATACATTCCTCAGAGCATGTATGGATGTCACAAGTCAAATTTCCATCTTGTATTAGTTCAAGAACTCCATTATTCCTGCTTCTGTACTGGATATGCTTACTCTATGTTAGTTGTTCTGAAAGTTTCCAGTGATTCTTCCCTATTTCCTTCCTATTTCTCCTTAGAGATACCCAGATGAGCATTGTTGTATCCAGCTTTTTATGTGTGTTCCATGGATGAAATTAATCAATCTCTGTTCACTTAATAGGTTCGATTGTATGTCAAAACTCCAGGCTTGATATTTAAACTCTGTGAAAGCCTAAAGTTGATCCTTACAATGGACCTTGCCTCTAAAAAGAACAGAAAACATTGTTCAAAGATCAAGATTTCCTAAGTCACTGACTGCATCTACTTTTCCAACATTGTCATGTAGATAGAAAATCTCTTAGAACTCTATTAAATTGGTGTGGATGAAGTCTATTCTTTTTTAAAAGAACAGAACTGAAAGAATGAGAATTTGTGAATTGGAGATTTAAGGCTGTAAAGATTGCTCACTATATAAAGTACTTAGCACCCACAAACTTTATGACCTGATTTTGATGTCCAGTTTACAGTGAGAGAAAAAATGAACCTCTCAAAGTTTGCCCATGTGTACTGTGAAGCAGACACATAATATTCACAAACCACACAGATATGTAAGAAACAGAATATAAATAGATAAGTCCTTATCCAAAGTCCACACAGAAGGAACATATATTTCTATGAACACCTTGGCTAAAGGGCTATAGCCTTTCAGGTAGCCAAAGCCAGCAAGAACATAGTCCTGGTATCGGGTATTGTGTTATCACTGAGTAGAGCATTGTTCAGCTTCCATGTGTATGTGGGCTTTCTCTTTTTGTTATTGCCATTGAAGACCAGCCTTAATCAGTAGTGATCTGATAGGAGGCATGGGGTTATTTCAATCTTCTTATATCTGTTAAGGTTTGTTTATTGACCGATTATATGATCAGTTTTGGAGATGGTACCATAAGGTACTGAGAAGAAGATATATTCTTTTGATTTAGGATGAAATGTTCTATAGATATCTGTTAAATACATTTGGTTCATAATTTCTGTTAACTTAACTGCGTCTCTGTTTAGTTTGTGTTTCCAAGTTCTGTCCATTGATGATAGTGGTGTGTTGAAGTCTCCAACTATTATTATGTGAGGTGCAATGTGTGCTTTGAGCTTTAGTATAGTTTCTTTTATGAATGTGGTGCCCTTGAATTTGAAGCATATATGTTCAGAATTGAGAGTTCTTCTTAGTAGATTTTTCCTTTGATGGGAATGAAGTGTCCTTATCTTTTATGATGAATTTTGGGTGAAAGTCAATTTTATCCGATATTAGAATGGCTACTCCAGCCTGTTTCTTGAGACCATTTGTCTGGAAAATTGTTTTCCAGACCTTTACTCTGAGGAATTGTTTGTCTTTAACATGGAGGCGCATTTCCTGAATGCCACAAAATGCTGGGTCCTCTTTATGGATCCAATCTGTCAGTCTATGTCTTTTTATTAGGTAATTGAGTCCATTGATGTTAAGAGATATTAAGGAATAGTGATTGTTGTTTCCTGTTATTTTCAATGTTATTTTATCTTGTGAAACAATCTTGTGGGATATGAAGGAAACTTATTTTTCATCCATTTCTGCCCATAGATAATATTGAGTAAATAAATACTTGCTGTTTTTCCCCAGATATTGCTGGAGTGAATTGTATAAGTAAAAGAGTTGGGTAGTATATGGTAGGAGCAGGTTTGTCACCTCTAGCTAAGTTGTCTTTATTTCTGTATTTATCAATGTTTTGCACAATTAACTAAACAAATATCAAAGAATTTCTAACTACCTTCAGAATAGTTTCCTGAGCATTTCTACAATAATACACATCCATTCCTTTTGTTCCTTACATGCCTGCAACTAGTGCTCTCTGTCTCTATTTTAAAAGGATAATTCTGTTGATTGTTTGGGAATTGTATACATGTGTACAGTATATTATGGTCCTGTATACCTCCTTTCCCTCTTGAATGCCTTAAAACAAATGCCACAAACCAAGTCCTCCTTCACAATTTCATGTCTTTCTGGTTTGTTCATTCTTTTATAATAAGTATGTGTGTAAAAGTGTGAGTACGCTTGCAAGTGGATATAAATTGAGATGCCTACAGGAGAAATAAGCTTGCACAGAGCTAATGTTTCAGGCAATTATGAGCTGTCCAATGTGGATTCTTAGAATCAAACATAGGTCTTCTGTGAGAGCAGTGTGTGCTTGTATCTAATGAGACATCTTCCCAGGCCCACATTTAAAGGTGTCCTACTTTATATGTAGAGCCCTCAATGTCTAACTAGTGATCCATTTGAGGATAGGCAACACACAGTGCCTATACCTCAAAAGATGAATCACTATCACTTGCCTAATAGCCATCCACTGTAATAGTTCCTTTCTATGTGTGGGGCCCCATGAGAGTCTTCCCTCATCGAACTCTCTCCAGGGATCAGGATATATCACAGAATAGTAGGAAGAAAGAAATTTTGTGCCACAATGGGAATAAGTACTGTGAAATACTTTCTGGACAGTATATGGATGCTGCAGTTATGAACGAAAACAGCTATAGTTACACATACCCCTCCTCACAGGCTCAAGACCCTCAAAACTGTGTATCCCTATTAATATGAGCTATTGCTTTTGGAAACAAAAGTTCTTTAATAACATGTACACATATAATATTTATTGCTCCACGCTCAGCTTTTACTATCTCTGGCATATGCCATCCCCATAGAGGTTCCATATTTGAAGCCCTGTGATAGATTGTGTTATGTGCTTAATTATCATTGGTGTTTGTTCCTCAAATTTGGCACCTACATTGCAGATTTTCTGATTAAAAATTAATGTATTTATAAAAGACATAATTTTAACACAAATAACGTAAAGTCACATCAATCAGAGCCATACTGAAAGAATTAGAAACTGTTATCTCAGATCTATAAATGAATATTGCAATATGTGAACCTTTTCCATGTCAAGTTGATGGTGTCTATGGAGCTCTCATGTTGCCCAATCTTTATGTTCCCTAGTGGGGTCTGGAGGATAGAGAGGCCCATCAGTTGAACAAAAAGTTTTCATAGAGATCCAATGAGAAGTACTTCCTGTCTTGGTGCCAGCAGAAGCAAGGATCAATTTCTAAGCCTTTTACATACTGAGTATGCTCCTGATATCTTGGGTCTATGACTATTTCATAGGTAGTGAATATAGGATAGATTTTTATTGTCACATTTAAAAGCTTTAAGAGATGTCAAATTATTACTGTCAGCATTATTACATAGCACACTCCCTAACCCCTGCATTGTGTTGTCCACTGGAGGAAAATAACTATTTTTCATGTGATGGATCACAGGTTCTTTGCCTTAGCAACTGCTTCCTTCTGCTCAACCAGGGTTCTGCTTTAGTTCTGTAAGGTTCATAGTCCTGCATAATTGTGAAGTTGAGTTTTACAATTACATAGAAGAAACTGTCCTAAGACTCCTGTACACATCAACCATAGCCAGTAGGTGGAGAGCTTTTGCGGGTCCTGCTTTACCTTGTACAGGACTTTGCATCACTGAGTTTTTGATAAGAATGCTTGTGCAGTATTGAGCAAATAGATATTGCAGTGAAGTAGGTGATGGTATGGCTCGTGTGTTCTCCTAAACAGATTAACTGTCTCTTCCCTGTTGGTTGATTTACCAGATGCCAGGTCCGTTACTCAGACTCTTACTTCTCAGCTCCTCTCCATTTGACACCAAGTTGTTTCTCAAACTTGTCCACTGTGCAAACCTCCTCTGCTGGTCACCGTCTCCTACTGTGGCTTTTTGTGTTTTCTCTGTGGGACTTTCTTTTATAGATATATTCTTTCCACTTTGCCATTCTTTGCTGGGAAAACACTGTTTTACATTCTACTTCTTCTCACATAGGCAATGTGCAGAGGAGTAACCCATAGCACTATTTGCCTCTTCCCACAGACACTTCTGTTTACTATGCCTAATCCATCAAGGTCAATCTTACTTTACATTTAAATCCCACACTCTTAATTTTACCCACATCTTTCCTGGGCACACATTCCTACTAAACATATGCCCATAATATTTGTTGTGGGTTGACCAAGTGTAGTACACAATTTCTTTTTTTTTTTAAATGAGCAGTTTTAAATATTAACACACAACATTTGATTTGGATTCATTTGCTTTATGCTGACTAGTACTTCAGACAGCAAAGAAATACATGAAAAGTTAAAATCCAGGTTACCCACCACAATTTTGGGGAAACCTAAATCAGTCTTCATAAGAATAATATCTATATTCCACAGTTCATGCTTCTGAAGTCTACAAATAATGAATTTTATTAAAATAACTATAATGGGTAAAAATAAAAAATAGAGAAGAGAAGAGGGACCATATTTAGGGAACCATAACATGACCATATAATGGACTTTTTCTTCATTCTTCACCCCAATAATTGATTTTTAGTCCTCTCATGAGGATTAGTTTCTCTGATAATTTGTATTTCTTGTTAATGCTGTTTTGATTTTGTCTACACCCATAATATTTCTCACTTTATCAATTTTACCTCCATCGTGGGAAAACAGAATTTTGCTGCAAAGAACAATCTGCTCTCTAATCAGTAATAACCACCAAACAGCAGGGTTCTCACTACACCACATCTGACTTATCTCTCTTACCTCTGGCAAACTACCATTGTTTGCTTTACTTTATTTTTCCACATTTTCATATATGAGTATTTTGCTTGCATGTATACTGGTGAGCCAAGTACATATCCAGTGCTAGGGTTAGTCAGAAGAGGGCATCAAATCCTCTGGAACTAGAATTATAAATGTTTGTTAACCACACTTGGGCCCTGGAAAACAAAAACAGGTCCTCTCCAAAGCAACAAGTGCCTTTAATCACTGAGCCATCTCTTTTGCCAAAAATTTTTGCTAGTCAGCAACTTTATATGTCTTCCCACATTCCATAAAGATATACTGTAATTTTACATATGTAAAGAATAAAGAGTTTGTATTTACCATATATCTGATGATTAAAAGATGTGATACTTCTTAGCCAGTTTTGCTACTTTTAAACCTATAATAGAGGCTAAGTCACTGAGTGAAGGAAGAGAAAAGAGAAAAATGATCTTCACCTTCATATCAGAGAAAGAACAAATTCTTCAAGTTCTATTGAGGACTTCAAGCAGAAGCTTCCAGATGTGCAGTTAGAGGCTGTAATTGCTCATAGCCACATTTTCTAGCTTCAGTGAAGGTACTTGTGTGTTTCAGCTTCCCAGTTTATGAAGAGCTATTCATGTGCCTTCCTGTGGTTTACAGTGAAGAAAGCACACACCAGGGAGCTAGTCACACCTCTATGTGAATATATTCTGTTTATCACAGACCTTTCTTTTTATATTTTCAGGGTACTGTTTCCTCTCATTTGTGTGAAGATTGTATATGATAGACGACATGGGGTTTTCACCAACTGTTCGATCTTCAAGCCACTAAGTCTTCCCTCTGTCATTTGTTCTATGGTCATGGAATATGAAGCAAAATGAACTCTATAGAAACACACAGGGCAATATGGGTTGATATGAGGAGAACTGTTACTTTATCTTCTCCCATTTGAATAATTCATTAATAACTATATATTATGCTTGAAATTGGAATAGAATGTCTTGGGTAAATGAATTGTAATATATGAGTGTTGAAGTACCTGTATTTATTTTCCAAAAAAATTCAATATCTATTTCTCCTGTGAGACATTGAACATCATTAGTCACTGAATTCATTGCAGTTGTTGAACTGACTCACTTAGAAGATATTTTAGGCTGGAGGGAGTTAGTGGATAATATCTCTAACCTGGAATTTTCCCATTTTTTCATTTAAAACTATCTATAATCACTATTATATACTATTTAATATGGAAAATATTTTGATGTGAATAAAATGAAGTTATGTTTTAATAAAAATAAAAAAGAGAAGGAAGTAAAAAGAATGTAGATGTTTAAAAATTTTAAGGATCATGAAACATTTAAGGGTATGAATGACCACAGAGTAGAGAAAGGGCCTGTACTTGTGATAATGCTTAGGTTCAAAATGTAGGAGAGAGAATGAGTAATGATCTGAGTGTCCTTGCAAACATCAAGCAAGGATCAGTAACAAGATAGGAGGCAGGAATGCATAGCTTCAGAATAGTCATGAATGCAGTAAGTCACGTCACCTTCATATAGATGACAATTTAGTGAATGCAGGTCCTGCTATTTAAGTTTCTCATTTGTGCATTGTATTATTCATTGCATACTGTGTTGTTGCTTTTGCTGTAAGTCTTCTAATTCATATTAAGAGGATCAGGGAAAGGGAACAAAAAGGAAGACACTATATTTCCAACAGTATTGCCAGGCACTGTTAAGGGGGCCTGTGAACTGTTTTTTTTAGGTCTTTCAGGTCTAGAGCTGAGTCACAATGAACAGTTCCTGTATTAGTTGGAGCTTTATTGTAGAAAACATGGCAGAAAATGCTAGTCAATTTAATACATTATTCACAGGAAACTGTCTTAACACGGTTCTTCTATTTCTCAAGAAAAACAAACACATTGCCTGTCAGAAAATCTCTGCTTCCACTTTAGCGCTGAGAATGGCAGAGACTTCAGGTCCTTATTAAATCACTGAGCCGAATCAGCCATGCAGCTGTGCCAGACTCCAGATGATTTGCATGTTTGAGGAACACAGCCCACTGAACTATGCCTTCTTATTAGACAGTCTACACACTATTGTGTTCAGTCTGAGACAGGACACAGGACAGTCATGATTGCTCCAGTTCAACTCTTAGCGCTTCTAATGCTCTGTCTGCCAGGTAAGATGCACAACATCAAAAACACTTTCAGAAGTATGCCTGATACTTTGAAAAGTTATGTTTTTAACACTGTTAACAGTATATATTTGATGTATATTTCCAATATCAGGCATGAGATGTGACATCCAGATGACCCAGTCTCCTTCATCCCTGTCTGCATCTGTGGGAGACAGAGTCACCATCAGCTGCAGGGCAAGTCAGGGTATTAGCAGTTGGTTAGCCTGGTATCAGCAAAAGCTTGGAGAATCTCCCAAACTCCTGATATATAATGCAAAAAATTTGCAATCGGGCATCCCATCAAGGTTCAGTGGCAGTGGATCTGGTACAGATTTCACACTCAGCATCAGCAGCCTGCAGCCTGAAGATATTGCCACATATTTCTGCCAGCAATATAGCAGCGGGTCCCACGGTGATACAAACCATAACATAAACCACCCAGAGATGCAGAAGTGTGAGGCTGGGTTTGCACAGCTCTCCTTGTGGTTCCTCCTACTGCTGACATAATGTCTCAGATGCAGCCAGGCTTTGAAGAACTTGGAAAGCTGTTAGGAGAAGAGGCCTATGCGGTTGTTCTGTACAGCATATGCATCACCAGTCAGGACGGGACTGAGTCCCTCTAGATTTCATGAACTATCAAAATTATTGTACCTGAGAATCTATGTGATATTTTCTGTTAGGACTTTCATGTATCTAAACAAATGTCATTATAGGTGATGCAAACACTGCTTGGTCTTAAATAGATAACTGGAGCCTACATAAGATCTAGTGACTGGCTTTTTGGAGGTAAAATGTGGTGGCATGCAATGTTGAAGCTTAAGATAGAAAGTACTCTGGTGTTCATTTTGAAATCAGAACTCAGTTGTTCATCAAACATTTGTTACCTAAGTATGTGGTCTTAATACTTGTTACAAAAGCTCAGTCTTATGATTCTGATGACCTATATGGATTCTTGTGTGCCCATCCCCCTGACTTGAGTAGGATAAACAACATGGCTGGAGCCAGTCTGACCTTGCTGCATTTGCAACTCCCTACAGGAACCTTGAGGAGTTTACTGCCCCCTGAGCATGCTAGAAAAAAGGATGGGGTCTTTGAGCTTTCTCTTTTTTTTTTATTTTATATATATACATATATATATTAGGGGTTCAAGAGTTTTGATTGTTGTTGTTTGTTTTTATATTATTATTTCTTTAAATTTTTTTTATTTTTATTTTTTGATACTTTATTTACATTTTCAATGTTTCCCCCTATCTAGGTCTCCTCTTGGAACCCACCTATCCCCTCCCCCTTCCCCACCTCTATGAGGGAATTCCACCTTCCACCCACCCACCCCCACTCCCTTATTCCCACCTTAACAGTCCCCTTTTTGGCCTCTCCTCCCCCTGAAGGCAAACAAGGCCCTCCTCTGCCACATATGTGGTCCAAACCATGGGTCCCTCCATGTGTATTCTTTGGTTGGTGGTCCAGCCTCCAGGAGCACCAGAGGGGGGTTCAGGCCAGTTGACACTGTTGCTCCCTCCATGGGGCTGCAGACTCCCTCAGCTCCTTCAGTCCCTTCTCCAACTCCTCCATCTGGGACCTCACTCTCAGTCCAGCAGTTACTGTAAAGTGAAACTTGGGTATTCCGAACGTTTGGGCTAATATCCACTTATCAGTGAGTACATACCATGCTCGTTTGGGGTGATATTTTCAAGTTCCATCCATTTGCCTGCAAATTTCATTAAATCATTGTTTTTAATAGCTGAGTAGTACTCCATTGTGTAAATAGTGAAGCATGTGTTCTTATTACATGTTGGAGCATCTTCTAGGTGTATACCCAGGAGTGGTATAGCTGGTTCCTCAGGTAGTACTATGTCCAATTTTCTGAGGAACCACCAGAGTGATTTCCAGAGTAGTTGTACCAGCTTACAATCCCACCAACAATGGAAGAGTGCTCCTCTTTCTCCACATCCTCACCAGTAGCTGTTATCACCTGAGTTTTGATCTTAGCCATTCTGACTAGTGTGGGGTGGAATCTCAGGGTTGTTTGGCTATATATATATATATATATATATATATATATATATATATATATATATATATATATATGTGTGTGTGTGTGTGTGTGTATGTATATGAATATGTATATATATATAAATTATATATATTACTAAATTTATTAACCTTTCTTTTTTGTATTTTTTACTTTTATTTTGATTTTGTGATTATTTACATTTCCAATGTTTCCCCATTTCTAGGTCTCCTCTTTGGAAACCCCCTATCCCCTCCCCCTCCCCTGCTTCTATGAGGGTATTCCACCTTCCACCCATCTGACCACCAACTCCTGTATTCCCACCTTGACATTCCCCTTTACTGGGGCCTCTAACATCCTCAGGCCCAAGGGGCTTTCCTCCCCCGATGACCAACAAGGCCCTCCTCTGCCACATATGTGGTCTGATCCATGGGTCCCTCTATGTGTATCCTTTGGTTCCTGGTCCAGCCTCCAGGAGCATGGGGGGGGGGGAGGTCAGGCCAGTTGACACTGTTGCTCCCTCCATGGGGCTGCAAACTCCCTCAGCTCCTTCAGTCCCTTCTCCAACTCCTCCATCTGGAACCTCACTCTCAGTCCAGCGGTTACTGTAAAGTCAAACTTGGGTATTCCGAACGTTTGGGCTAATATCCACTTATCAGTGAGTACATACCATGTTCCTTCTTTTGTGACTGAGTTACCTCGTTCAGCATGATATTTTGAAGTTCCGTCCATTTGCCTGCAAATTTCATTAAATCATTGTTTTTAATAGCTGAGTAGTACTCCATTGTGTAAATGTACGACATTTTCTGTATCCATTCCTCTGCTGAGAGACATCTGGGTTACTTCTATCTTCTGGCTATTATAAATATGGCTGCTGTGAATCTGGAGCATGTATCTTTATTACATGTTAGAGCATCTTGTGGGTATATGCCCAGGAGTGGTATAGCTGGGTCCTCAGGTAGTATCACGTCCATTTTTCTGAGGGGCCGCCAAACTGATTTCTAGAGTGGTTGTACCAGCTTGCAATCCCACAAACAATGGGGGAGTGTTCTTCTTTCTCCATATCCTCACCAGCATCGGCTGTCACCTGAGTTTTTCATACACCTCTGATTAAGGCCTTTTGATCCAATAAAGAACACAACCTCAACCTTACCTTTGTAGGAAAAGTCAGCTTTGCCTTTAGGTTTTGTTCATATTCAAAAAATCACCTTTTTGCTGCTTTTATTTGTTTTAATGTCTCATTTTCTGGTTAATACTCATGTAAAGAAGAAGTCATCTTGTCCTGAGCTCTGGCTCTCACACTCAACCTATATCATAGTGATAACACTTGGTAACATGCCATTATGACCCAAATTATAGAAGAATTTTTCTCATGTTTCTAATGAGTTTGGAAATTCTGTTTCATCATCTCCCAAACACCAACATTTAATGTCCCTTCAGCAGAAAACCAAGGATTATAATCACTGACAGTATTGCAGCAATCTAGCAGATGTGCTTTGTTTTAAAAATGATGCTCTAGTTAGTCAGCGCATAGTATTTTCTTACCTAATTTTTGCCTCATTGTTCCTGACTTCTTCTTTCTGCAAGGGTTATTTAATCTTTCATTGAAGAATCTTCAGGTCTTTCATGGGCTACTTGTGAATTTTCTCCCGTGTAAGCTGGAGATGAACTGTGAATAAAAGGAGCCAAAAGAGTGGGGTAGACCACAGCCTAATGACATGTTGTAGAAATTATTAAATCATGACCTGGGTTTCTACCCCAATTTATAACCTTTATTTCCCTAATAAAATCATACACAGCCTTTATATTTATAATAATCTTTGAATAGTACAAAATATGGCCAATTGCCTACCTCTATGTTGGTAGAATCTACTTTCATATCGATAACCCTGAGTTATTACAGTTATTACATACTACGTTTCATGTGGTTTGCTTTTACCTCCAATTGGCCAGCCCACAGCTCTATGTTTTCTTTTTTCCTAATCCACAGTGGCTTTTCCTTCTTCCCCCTTCAGATACTTCTCTCCAATTTACAACCCATGAACCTCAACCTCATCTGTTTTTTCTGCTCAGCTATTAGCAGTCTTCATCTTTATTTACCAATCAAAAATAACTTGAAGACAGGGTCACTTAGCATCTAAGTTCAGACTCTCTCATCACTGGGGAAACTGGTTTTGGGGGCCCAATATTAGCATTAAAATATAAATAGCATCAGGCCAACTAAATATAGTGCTGTAGACAGCTTTATTTCAGTTGTCATATACATTTTATAGACCAGTTCAATAAAGAAGGATGTGATCCAAGATAGGCTGTTTTCAGAAAACCCATGAATAAATTTCATTGAGCAAATAATAAATGTTAACAGAGCAGATCTATGAAAACTTACCAGGACAACCTAATTTAAAGACAATTGTTTGCCATATACTATAGATTATATTTTAGGGAAGCATGAACACAAGGCAGAAGGCCATATCCAGATGCAGGTTACACTAGGGACAGATTCTTTGTTCTGTGCTCTTAGGATTTTCCTCCCTAACTCAGTCTATCTTTTCACAAGACTAAATTCTTTTGCTATGTTCACAAAAGGAGAAAATAAATAATAAGTAATATGATGCAATGAAGGGAAAGACTAGCAAAGTGATGTTAGGAATCAGCAGGTGGATATACACTGGAGCCAAGCCTTGCAAGCTCTGTAGTCTTTGATTCCTGCTGGATGAATGAAGTGAAGAAACACCAGCAGAGGGAAGTGACAGCAGGACAGTGCCTAAGTCACTGTGAGGCAAATAAGGGGGTGACAATGAAGAAACCTCAGCCCATTTTTCAGTGATCTGGATATATTTAATTTTACATATGTATAGCACAATGAGTTTGTACTTACCACCTGTCTGAGGAAAATAACAATATATCTGGAACTTCAGATTCTAACTAGCCAGTCTTACTACTTTTAAACCTGTAACAGAGGCTCAATCACTGAGAGCACCAGGAGAAAAAAAAAAATCAAAGATCTTCACCTTCATGTCAGAGAAAGAACAAATACTTCAAGTTCTACTGAGGACTTCAAGCAGAGTTTTTCAAATGTATGGATCAGGCTGTTTGCCAACAGCCACATTTTCTATCTGTCTTCAATGATGGTACTTGTGTGGTCCAACTTCTCAATTTATGAAGAACTATGCATGTGCCTTCCTGTGCCTTACAGTAAAGAAAGCAAACCTGGGGACCTAGTCTCACCTCTATGTGTACATATTCTTTTAATCACTTATGGATCTTTCTTTTCAATATTTCCAGAGACCTGTTACCTCTCATCTGTTTGTGTATTGTATGTGATAGAAGACATGGACTTTTCACCAGCTGTTCGATCTTCAAGCCACTAAGTCCCCCCTCTGATATTTGTTCTATGTTCATGGAGTCTGAAGTAAAATGAGCTCTATATAAATATAAGTAGCATCAGGCCAACTAAGTACAATGCTTCAGATGACTTTAATTTAGTTTCCATGTACATTTTATACAACAATTCAATAAAGGAGGTGATCCAAGGTAGGCTGTTTGAGTTCAGAATAACAAGATTATAATTGGGGAGCATGATATTAGTATAATGTCTAAGTCACAAAAAGGCAAAGCAGGGGTGTAACAATAAAGAAACCTCTGCCCATTTTCACCGATTCTGAGAAAACTTCTCTTGTGGTTGTGTTTGTTTTTATTGAAATTCTACTCCATAATAAGTATGACAAGAAATTGAGCAAAGAGTACAAGTAGGCAACAATGAAAAGAACCTGTGAGCATCCTTGCATTTCTGAGACTGTGCTGTAGTAGATGACTTTGTCATAATGAGACAGTGGCATGGAAAAGATGCACCGAACCTGGAGTTAATCAAAATACCTTGAATCTTGCAGGGCTCAAGATTATCTTTTCCCTTTGGTAGAAAAATATGCATCAGAAGTCTATTCTGAGACACCTGCAGAAGCTGGGTCATATTGAGTTATTGAGGGTAGCCAATATGAAACCTCTCAGCCTTGACAAAGGGCTCTGATTTGTATGTACCCTAGCCCAGTCCTGAACCATGAAGACTTCTTCATAGATAGGTAGCACCCTGAGAGGCATCGGTTGCAGTTAGAGCACAGAATGGACATGAGGCCCATACTCAGCTACTTGTATTCCTGCTGTTCTGCATCTATTAAAAAATGTCAATGTGAAGTTGCTTATCCATTACTGTAAGTGATGTCTGGTAATTTAAGTAATTTCTCATTAACTTGCTTTATACAGACGTGTATTGGTTTGAATCTTTATTGCCTGTTTTCCAGATGTCACATCCAGAGAGCCTAGACTCCACCTTTCTTATCTACATCTACAGACAAAAAATTACCTCAGATTACTAGTCAGCATAGTATCAGCAGACATCAGGACGGTCTATGAAATTCTCCATCTACAGTGTGTCCAATATTGAAGATTCAGTCTCATTGGGATTCAGTTGCAGTGGACAGATTTCACCTTCATCATCAGGAGCCCAGGGTCTGGAGATGTTTCACCTTTCTTCTGTTGTCACTATTGCAGTACCACTTCCACAGTGGGTAAGGTCAGAACATAAACTCAAAGTAACAGGAGTGTGAAGCTGAACGGCTATCACTGTTCCTGAACTGCTGCTCCCTATATTTCCTCAGAATATTTTAAGATGTAACATGGCTTAACAGGATATGTTGAAGTTTTAGTAGAAGCAATAGCCTAACTCTGTGTCATTCTTTTCTTTTTAGAAACACATATTTTGCTCATCAACACATGTGTCATTGCATACTGGGCATCTGTATTGCACCAGCAATTGTGTCTATACAGCATCATGAACGTACTTTGTACATGAAAAGACACTTTAACACAGAAATGTGGAATCAGCATTATATACTTTAATTGTTTTTTTATAATGTGGTATCTGATGGTCAGCAAATTGCTGCTCTATGTAAGGTAGATTCAGTATATTCTCTAGGATTCAGGGCTCTCTGGGCAATAAAAACACAAAGTGGCTGAACATGTGCTTCAGAAACTTGCTCCCTTGCCAAATAAGATGAGTACTATGGTTCTGTACTCTTTACATCTATTCACACATCTGCTTATAGTTGGAGGTTGATACTGCTCTCTCCTACTTTGATTCTCAAATCTTATTATAAATTTTCTAATTAAACAATACTCTGGGAATTCATACTTGAAAAACAAACTATTGGCCAAAATAGTAGTTAAGTCAACAAATAGCCTTTTATATATATAATCAGCCAGATAATTGGAAATAGAATCAGCATACTGCCTCCTTGATTATCTGCTTTTTTCATATTAAATAAATGGAAATATTAGCAAAACTGCCATGTAATCAATGTCATTCTTCTTCTTTTTTTTTTTTTTTTTTGATACTTTATTTACATTTCCGATGATTCCCCTTTTCTTTGGAAACCCCGTGTCCCCTCCCCCTCCCCGCCTCTGTGAGGGAATTCCTCCTCCCACCTACCCACCCACCCATTCCCATATTCCCACCTGGACATTCCCTTTTACTGGGGCCACTAGCACCCTCAGGCCCAAAGTCCTCTCCTTTCTCCCTGGTGGCCATCGAGGTGATTCTTCTGCCTCATATGTAGTCCAAATCATGGGTCCACAGATGTGTATTCTTTGGTTAGTGGTCTGAACTAGAGGACGACCAGGAGGAGGGTCGGGCCCATTGACGCTCTTGCTCCCTCCATGGGGCTGCCAATTCCCTCCGCTCCTTCAGACTTTTCTCCAACCCCTCCATCTGGTACCTCACTCTCAGTCCAGCGGTTACTGTTAAGTGAAACTTGGACGTGCTGAACT